>JAMPIV010018044.1:600000-1133726 GCA_024509875.1 Oreohelix idahoensis | reverse complement strand
TCTCGCAAGCGCTGTCGCTGTAGTGTTGTATGCAGACACTGAGTCCTGAATCTAATCTGGTTGCATAGGTCGTTTGGTGTGGTTACCACATTAATGTCAGTTGAGCAGTAACAAGGACCCTCATCAATTTTTTCAATGAAATACTAATAAGAGTAGATGGATGACACATGTATTTTCAATACCCTGTTTTTATTGTACTCCCTCTCTCTTGGCTAGAAATTATGAAAATTGTTATATTTGAAAAGCACAGCCTTCTGATCTCTTAAAATCGCTGGTTAGATGGCAGTTGGTGATGGTTAGATAATTTTGGGTTGGATTTTGTTATTATTTTTCAAGTATAGATATGGACCGTCCCCCCCACTAACCTAATACCCTCCCCCACACTCTCCTTATACGATTTTTTGTTCTGACATTTAGCGAATTCAGTTGGACAATTTCCATAATAAATAATTTTAAATATTTCAGTGGTTGGTGTAGTTAAAAAACAAGTCTTTGACAAAATAAATCTTTCAAATACTGGGCCTTCTTACGTGGTATTTTTGTTTTTTAATTGGAGCGTCTGCCTAATAATATTTTCGTCAATCTTCACTTTAATTTAATCCACAATTCGGATTCATTGTACTATCTTAATGCCTATTTGTAACTACGTTTTCCCCCAAAAAAAAAACCACAAAAATTATTTGCGATCCATTAATCTATGCAGGTTGTTGACTTGATTCCTACCTGGACATGTAATCTCTAGTTCTCTATGTATTGTTTTATATTATTTGTTTATTTATTTGGGGGACTTTTTGAGTTTATACATAATCTACATGATTCTTGGTCTAGCAAGGGTCTCGTCTTCATGGTATCCGGATATATATAATATTTTAACGAATTTTTCTAGGGGCTCTTGCTATGTGGTTTGTTGGTTTTTTCCAAATTTCTTTCTTTTTTTTCTATGTTATGTTAGTTGTTTATTTTTTATACTACACTCTCGCGTTCAACCTCATTTTTACATGTTCCCTATCAAGATAAATTAGAAGTTGCTTTGGTACATTCAAATATGAGGCTAAACATGTTTCCATGGTACCGTTATATTAGTGAACGTAGTTGATAATTAGTGTTTAAATTTCTTAACTGTTTCATCGTTTTTGGGGAGAAGAGTTAATGGGAAAAACCCCCTTACTAAGGCTTTATATATTTAGGACTTTTGCCTCTGATGTTATTGTGGACTTCTATTTTAGTTTGAAATTCAATGCGGAACGAATTTTAATCGAATTTAAATTTAAATTAAATTATGCATTTTCTTCTTTCCTTTGCCCCCCCCCTCCCACCCACAACTCCTCGTTCCACTAATGCTTTTGTGGCAATTTTTTAATTTTTAAAACTTAGGAAGAAAAGTGGGGTGTGTGTTTATGTGTTTTTTGTCAAGGACATATTTGAAAAAAAAATAAATTGGGGCCCCGTTTTGTTCGGGGCATATTCGTTTGCAAAAATATTAAATAATCTGAAGGAGGTTAGGCGGCTCCAACCGTTTTTTTTTTATAGCAGAAAAATTTTTTTTTGTTCTTTCTTTTATCTTTGCCTTTTATGCCATAAATACTGTTATATTCTAATTTATATATTGTTTTTAAGAAATTCAACCTACACAGTTTTATGGGGGACGACACCTCTATCAAAAGGACTTTATTTATTTTTTTCACCGATGAAAGGAAAGAACAAATTGCAGGTTCTCTATTTATCGGTTCGCGAGTAATAATCCAAAACGAAATTTGATTGGAAATAGCAAATCATGTGGAATGTGACCCCCACATATCATACCCCAAACCCCCACCAAAACCCCCCCCCCCCCCCCCCACCCATCCCCCCCCCCCTAACCCAACCCATACCCCCTACTCCTACCCCACTATATATATATACCATAACAACATCACCATACCCACACTAATCCTACCCCCCCCAATTACATATTATCTCCCCCCCATAGATGAAAAGGATGATAAACAAAGAGCTCTTTTAGTGGGGTGATGAGGGGGTGGAAAGGGAAGAAAAAATATAAAATAATACGAGAGATGTAGGAAAAGATTAGTGCTTTAAGGCTTGGCGCTCGTTTACTCAAATTCCGCCATCTGGCGTATAGCGTAGTTTGTGGTAACCCGCGCCGTGTTAGTTTCGTATAATTAGTTAGTTTGTTGTACGTAGTTTGCCGTTCGTAAGTTCGTAGTATGATAGTTTGTTAGTTTTCGTTATTTAGTTTTATATGTAGTTCGTTTAGTTTGTGTTGGAACGATTCTACAGCATGGAGTTGAAAGCCGTTACTGATATGTGAATGCCGTTCTTTCTTTGATGGTAGGTTTTGGATATTTAATTATGCTTTTGGAGGATGGTGTCTTTCTCAAGCCATCCATCTTTTTTATCAATATGAGAGTTCTCATCAATCAGTCATTTTGTTTTTTATGGCGGGATCCAGGACCTCTTGTAGCAGTGTTGTGACTGCTTTATTAGGGCTCCTCTATGCCTCAATTTATTTCCACACTTTGGCCGTTCTAACGAGATAGATTTGAGGGAGGTCCTTCTAGGGGGGTGTCAGGTTAAATATGGCTGTTTGATTTTTGTATTCTTTAGTTTGGTGGACATTCCAAGCCTGTTTTGAGTTTTCTTTCCCTGAGGGCCCTGGCTGCTGGTTGGATACGCGAATTTTTAAGTTTAGAAACATTGATGAGGCGATGATCAGTTCCAAGATTGGGCATTCACACATAGACTTGATCACCCGGGGACATCGTGCCTGTCTTAATTTCTAACGAAATACATAGTCAATTAATTTAAGTGCCAATAGCTTTGAAGCGGAGGGTTCATCCGGGACGGGTCCTTGTCTGATTGCGGGTAGGAAGTCGAAAAAAGAAAAAAAATGGTTAGTGTTGTGGTGACAAGTGAACGGTCATCTTGATTTTCTTCTGGCTATGTATGCGAGGTGTAGATAGGTACATTGTGTTACTGGCGACCCTCGCCGACCGTCGAGTAGCGTTCGTCCGCCCCCGTACATTTCCGATTGATTACGCCCCTTTACAGACATCCCATGTCCTGGAGCTTGCTCCAGGGAGGTTGGTATATGAGTCTACTCTTGCATTTATGGGTTAAGGTCAACAATGAATTATGAGCTTTATCCTGCTTTTAGGAACTGAATCTGATATGCAATTGAACTGCATGTAGGTTTTTTTTCATTATATACTTATTACCTTGAACAGTTCATCAGGTTTGTCGTATAAGTTTAAGTTAGTTGTTAGTAGGTGGTGCAATTACGGCGGATAACATGATGTGGTGGAATGGGTTTTTCTTACAATTTTTATAAAGGCGGGGGGATAAGGATCTTGACTGTCATGTATCGGTCGTACAGTTAACATTTTATTTCCAGGTGGGGGGGGCCAACTGCTAACTTGCCGGGGACCCAAATTGCTGTTTTGGTCTGTTTTTGATTGCAATCCTGTCACAAGGCGGTTGGCCAACTCCGTACCCCTTGGTTCAAAACCCTGAAGATGAAATTTTTTTTCCATTAAAAATATTTAAAAAATATTAATAAAACAGTAAACTTGACAAAAGTTGTGGTTGTTCTAATGCATTAATAAAATTGTGAAAATAAGTTAAATAATGAATTAATGTCACAACTGTTTCACAGGCAGTCAAACCAAAAGTCATTTAGCATGAAAAGTTACACTTCTATTAAAAAAAAACAATAATCTAAAAATAACAACCAATCATTTGACTATCCTACATGGTCTGGAGAACTGTAGCACACCTAATAAATATAAAACACAGATAAGACAAACTTGAAAGAACTGTCGAGAAAAATTGCAGGCTGATCCAAAAAATAAGCATAAATGTGAACAATGATGATCTAATTTCCTGATTCTGGTTGAGATTTTTGCGGTTTAAAGTTTCTACAAGAAGGGATAGCCAGTTCCATGCCCAACCTTCCTTTGTTGCCTATTAAGACATGCTTGGCAGGATGGTGTTAGTCCCATTGCAGAAACTGCCATAAGGGAGTGAGATTTTAAGAGACTTCACCATATTAGGTCCAGCTTTTTTAGGAAGTGTGTCGAACAGCTGGTCCCTGAATCCTCTCCTCCCCCAAAGTAGACATGGAGAATGTCTGGTACCTTAAATTTAGTGACTGTGAGTGAATGCTGAAAAAAATCATTCTCTCTATTTCCCCCCCCCCCCCCCCCCCCACAAAGCACTTTCTAGTAATTAATTTTAGCTTTTTCTGAGCCTGACAATTGTGACTGAGCTTCTAATAACTTCTGACATCATCTGTGCCATCACTATTTATAGCCATTCTTATTTTGGTTTATACATATATATATATATATACATACATATATACATACACATTAAAATATAATTTTTTCTTTATTACATCTCATTTAATCATAGTTATAGCTCGTGTTTTTTTTTAATTACTTTATTAGATTTTGCTTTCATTCATGTTCACACAATATTTGCTTCTTTCTAATTTGGGAAAACCAAAAAGTGTTGATATTTGAGAAGGCCTTCTTGGACAAAACAAACAAACACGTTTCAATAAACATCAGAAAATCAATTTTAAATTGGTTTTAGCAGAATCAACATTCCACTAGAAAGAGCTATATGTAATATTCATTTTAAAAATATTAATTACAAAAAAAAAAGAAATAAATAACTAAAAACAAAAGAGTTTTTCAAATTTATGTTAAGTTTAGATTTGTGTTAAAATGCATCAAAACTTTTAAAAAAAAAGATTTCACTACTATGCATTCTCAAAAGGATTTCAAGAAATAGAAAGTCTGGAAATGTTCAGCCCATGTATTTAATGTCCTAAAAGAAAGCAGATTGGCTTAGTTTCTTCATTTTTATCAATCATACATGAATATTTATTAATAAAAGTATTTTAGACCCTGTGCCCGATCTGTTCTGTGATGATGGAACACTTCTTGTTTTGTTTCGCTATCTACACCTACTTTTCTGGAACACCTTGTGTATCTGTTTATCAATAATCAACCTGTTAGTAATAACAAATTATGACAGGAAACAATATAAACAACACCTAAAAATAAAATAAAAAATAAAAACTAACAAATACAGATCAACACTGATTTTGAGAAGAAAAAAAAAACTTAACAAAAACAAAACTAAAAAATTGTTTTTCAGGCAGCCAAGACAAGAAAAGTAGGTTGATACAGAAATCATTTATATAAAGCACAGTGGAAAAAAAAAGTGTCTAAGATGCACAGCAATGGATGACGCACAGCTGATGTTAAGGATCTGGAATAAAAGAATCATTAAAGAAACAACCAAGAAGAATACTCGGTGCTGTGTTAAGACCCAGACTGCTGAAGAATTGCAGCATCAGACAAAGAACGAAGACAATGAAACAGTCTTCCATTTTCTTTCAAAGTACAAAGAGGATCAAGATGAATATGAGGGGAAAAAAAAAAACACGTGAAGGATGAAGGAAGTAATGCATTTTTTACTAATAAGAATAATTTAACAAAACTGCTGACACTGCAAGACAAGAATGAAGTAAGAATATCACCACCTGGATGTGTTCAGTCTCTACTGTCTGAAAAATCAATTTTGTACAAAATTTAGTCATATCTTGACAACAGATATGAGAATTAACCAAGGCACAAGACAAGATATGTTTTGTTATCGACTTCATCGACATCAACATTATTCAGTGAAATATCAAGTAACCCGCCAAAACATTACCCCTTTTGGGGGGGGGGGGGGGGGGGGGGGGGGGGGGGAAATAATTACATTGTGCTGTTTTTGCTGCATGTCCTGATGACTTTTGCTGCATGTCCTGATGACTTTTGCTGCATGCCCTGATGACTTTTGCTGCATGTCCTGATGAATTTGCTGCATGTCCTGATGACGTCACTAATTCTCCTGTGATTATTCCATTCGTTTCCATTTCAACTTCACTGGATCTTTGTAGCCAAACTTATCATGACTTATGGTCAATGGTCATCTTCTTCGTTCAGTTTGTAGTCATGCTTAATCTGCAGGTCTGAAGCCAGGATGAAGTCCACAACCTTGTCCAGGTCCTTCCCAGTAACACTGTCTTTCCCACCAGCATTGTCCTTCACAGTAACATTGTCTTTCCAACCAGCATTGTCTTTCCCATTAACATTGTCCTTCCCAGTAACATTGTCCTTCCCAGTAACATTGTCCTTCCCAGTAACATTGTCTTTCCCACCAGCATTGTCTTTCCCATTAACATTGTCCTTCCCAGTAACATTGTCCTTCCCAGTGACATTGTCTTTCTCAGTAACATTGTCCTTCCAAGTAACATTGTCCTTCCCAGTATCATTATCTTTCCCACAAGCATTGTCTTTCCCAGTAACATTGTCCTTCCAACCAGCATTGTCCTTCCCAGTAACATTCTCTTTCCCAGTAACATTGTCCTTCCCAGTAACATTATTGTCTTTCCCAGTAACATTGTCTTTCCAAGTAACATTGTCCTTCCCAGTAACATTGTCTTTCCCACCAGCATTGTCCTTCCCAGTAACACTTTCCTTCCCACAAGCATTGTCCTTCCCAGTAACATTGTCTTTCCAAGTAACATTGTCTTTCCCACAAACATTGTCCTTCTTATTAACATTGTCTTTCCCACCAGCATTGTCCTTCTTAGTAACATTGTCCTTCCCACCAGCATTGCCCTTCTTAGTAACATTGTCCTTCCCACCAGCATTGTCTTTCTCAGTAACATTGTCCTTCCCAGTAACACTGTCTTTCCCATCAGCATTGTCTTTCCCATCAGCATTGTCTTTCCCAGTAACATTGCCTCTTTCCCAGTAACATTGTCTTTCCCACCAGCAACAGCATTGTCCTTCCCAGTAACATTGTCTGTCCCACCAGACATGTCTTTCCCAGTAACCTTCTCAGTAACATTGTCTTTCCCATGTTCTTTCCAAGTAACATTGTCCTTCCCAGCATTTGTCCTTCCCAGTACATTGTCTTCCCACAAGCATTGTCCCTTCCCAGTAACATTGTCTTTCCAGTAACAGCATTGTCCTTCCCAGTAACATTGTCCTTCCCACCAGCCAGTAACATTGTCCTTGCCCACCAAGATTTCCTTCCCACAGTAACATTGTCCTTCCCAGTTGTCATTGTCTTTCCCCACCAGCATTGTCCTTTTACCAAGTAACATTGTCTTTCCCACCAGCATATTCCCAGTAAACATTGTCCTTCCCACCAGCATTGCCCTTCTTAGTAACATTGTCCTTCCCACCAGCATTGTCTTTCTCAGTAACATTGTCCTTCCCAGTAACACTGTCTTTCCCATCAGCATTGTCTTTCCCATCAGCATTGTCTTTCCCAGTAACATTGCCCTTCCCACAAGCATTGTCCTTCTCAGTAACATTGTCTTTCCTACCAGCATTGTCCTTCCCAGTAACATTGTCCTTCCCAGTAACATTGTCCTTCCCACCAGCATGGTCCTTCTCAGTAACAATGTCTTTCCCACCAGCATTGTCCTTCCCACCAGCATTGTCTTTCCCATAAGCATTGTCTGTCCCACCAGGATTGTCTTTCCCAGTAACATTGTCCTTCCCAGTAACATTGTTCATCCCTCCGGCATTGTCTTTCCTAGTATCATTGTCTTTTCCACCAGCTTTGCCTTTCCAAGTAACATTATCCTTCCCACCAGCATTATCCTTCCCAGTAACATTGTCCTTCCCACCAGCATTGTCTTTCCCAGTAACATTGTCTTTCCCACCAGCATTGTCCTTCCCAGTAACATTGTCTTTCACACCAGCATTGTCCTTCTCAGTAACATTGCCTTTCCCACCAGCATTGTCCTACCTAGTAACATTGTCCTTCCCACCAGAATTGTCCATCCAAGTAACATTGTCCTTCCCAGTAACTTTGTCTTTCCCAGTAACATTGTCTTGCCCACCAGCATTGTCCTTCCCAGTAACATTGTCTATCCCACCAGCATTGTCCTTCCAAGTAACATTGTCCTTCCCACCAGCATGGTCCTTCTCAGTAACATTGTCTTTCCCACCAGCATTGTCCTTCCCAGTAACATTGTCCTTCCCAGTAACATTGTCTTTCCCACCAGCATTGTCCTTCCCAGTAACATTGTCTTTCCCATCAGCATTGTCTTTCTCAGTTACAGTGTCCTTCCCAGTAACATTGTCTTTCCCAACAGCATTGTCTTTCCAAGTAACATTGTCCTTCCCAGTAACATTGTCCTTCCCACCAGCAATGTCCTTCACAGTAACATTGTCCTTCCCACCAGCATTGTCTTTCCCAGTAACATCGTCCTTCCCACCAGCATTGTCCTTCCCAGTAACATTGTCTTTCCCATCAGCATTGTCCTTCCCAGTAACATTGTCCTTCTCAGTAACATTGTCCTTCCCAGTAACATTGTCCTTCCTACCAGCATTGTCTTTCCCAGTAACATTGTCCTTCTGACCAGCATTGTCCTCAGTAACATTGTCCTTCCCAGTAACATTGTCTTTCCCACCAGCATTGTCCTTCCCAGTAACATTGTCTTTCCCATCAGCATTGTCTTTCTCAGTTACAGTGTCTTTCCTACAAGCATTGTCCTTCCCAGTAACATTGTCCTTCCCACCAGCATTGTCCTTCCCAGTAACATTGTCCTTCCCACCAGCATTGTCTTTCCCAGTAACATTGTCCTTCTGACCAGCATTGTCCTCAGTAACATTGTCCTTCCTACCAGCATTGTCCTTCTCAGTAACATTGTCCTTCTTACCAGCATTGTCTTTCCCAGTAACATCGTCCTTCCCACCAGCATTGTCCTTCCCAGTAACATTGTCTCTCCCACAAGCATTGTCCTTCCTACCAGCATTGTCCTTCTCAGTAACATTGTCCTTCCTACCAGCATTGTCTTTCCCAGTAACATCGTCCTTCCCACCAGCATTGTCCTTCCCAGTAACATTGTCTTTCCCACCAGCATTGTCTTTCCCAGTAAAATTGTCCTTCCTACCAGCATTGTCCTTCTCAGTAACATTGTCTTCCCAGTAACATTGTCCTTCCCACCAGCATTGTACTTCTCAGTAACATTGTCTTTCCCAGTAACATTGTCTTTCCCAGTAACATTGTCCTTCCCAGTAACATTGTCCTTCTGAGTGTTTTTCCCAGTAACACTGTCCTTTTCAGTCATATTGTCCCAGTAACATTGTTTTTCCCAGTAACATTGTCCTTCTTAGTAACACTGTCTTTCCCAGTAACACTGTCCTTCCCAGTAACACTGTCCTTCCCAGTAACACTGTCCTTCCCAGTAACATTGTCCTTCCCAGTAACATTGTCTTTCCCAGCAACATTGTCCTTCCCTGTTACATTGTTTTTCCCAGTAACATTTTGATTCTCAGTAACATTGTCCTTCCCAGTAACATTGTCCTTCCCACCAGCATTGTCCTTCCCACCAACATTGTCCTTCCCACCAGCATTGTCTTTCCCACCAGCATTATCTTTCCCAGTAACATTGTCCTTCCCACCAGCATCATCTTTCCCACCAGAATTGTCTTTCCCAGTAACATTGTCCTTCCCAGTAACATTGTTCATCCCTCCAGCATTGTCTTTCCCGGTATCATTGTCTTTCCAACCAGCATTGCCTTTCACAGTAACATTGTTCTTCCCACCAGCATTGTCTTTCCCAGTAACATTGTTTTTCCCACCAGTATTATCCTTCCCAGTAACATTGTCCTTCCCACCAGCATTGTCCTTCCCAGTAACATTGTTTTCCCACCAACATTGTCCTTCCCAGTAACATTGTCTTTCCCACCAGCATTGTCCTTCTCAGTAACATTGTCGTTCCCACCAGCATTGTCCTTCTCAGTAACATTGTCTTTCCCACCAGCATTGTCCTTGCTAGTAACATTGTCCTTTCCACCAGCATTGTCCTTCCAAGTAACATTGTCTTTCCCAGTAACATTGTCTTGCCCATCTGCACTGTCCTTTCGAGTAACATTGTCTTTGCCACCAGCATTGTCCTTTCCAGTAACATTGTCTTTGCCACCAGCATTGTCTTTGCCACCAGCATTGTCCTTCCCAGTAACATTGTCTTTCCCACCAGCATTGACCTTCCCACCAGCATCGACCTTCCCACAAGCATTGTCCTTCCCAATAACATTGTCCTTCACAGTAACATTGTCCTTCCCAGTAACATTGTCCTTCTCACCAGCATGGTCCTTCTCAATAACATTGTCTTTCCCTGTAACATTGTCCTTCCCAGTAACATTGTCCATCCCACCGGCATTGTCGTTCCCAGTAACACTGTCCTTCCCACCAGCATTGTCCTTCTCAGTAACATTGTCTTTCCCAGTAACATTGTCCTTCCTAGTAACATTGTCCATCCCACTGGCATTGTCCTTCTCAGTAACATTGTCTTTCCCACCAGCATTGTCCTTCTCAGTAACATTGTCTTTCCCAGTAACATTGTCTTTCCCACCAGCATTTTCCTTTCCAGTAACATTGTCCTTCCCAGCAGCATCGTCCTTCCAGTAACATTGTCTTTCCCACTAGCATTGTCTTTCCCAGTAACATTGTCTTTCCCAGTAGCATTGTCCTTCCCACCAGCATTGTCCTTCCCAATAACATTGTCCTTCCCAGTAACATTGTCCTTCCCACCAGTAATGTCCTTCCCAGTAACATTGTCTTTCCCACCAGCATTGTCCTTCCCAGTAACATTGTCTTTCCCACCAGCATTGTTCTTCTCATTAACATTGTCTTTCCCACCAGCATTGTCCTTCTTAGTAACATTGTCCTTCCCACCAGCATTGTCCTTCCCAGTAACATTGTCTTTCCCACCAGCATTGTCTTTCCCAGTAACACTGTCCTTCCCAGTAACACTGTCCTTCCCAGTAACATTGTCTTTCCCACCAGCAATTGTCTTTCCCAGCAACATTGTCTTTCCCAGTAACATTGCCCTTCACACCAGCATTGTCCTTCTCAGTAACCTTGTCTTTCCCACCAGCATTGTCCTTCCCAGTAACACTGTCTTTCCCACCAGCATTGTCCTTCCCAGTAACATTGTCTTTCCCACCAGCATTGTCTTTCCCCCCAGCATTGTCCTTCCCAGTAACATTGTCCTTCCCAGTAACATTGTCCTTCCCACCAGCATGGTCTTTCCCACCAGAATTATCTTTCCCAGTTACATTGTCCTTCCCAGTAACATTGTTCATCCCTCCGGCATTGTCTTTCCCACCAGCATTGCCTTTGCAAGTAACATTGTCCTTCCCACAAGCATTGTCCTTCCCAGTAACATTGTCATTCCCACCAGCATTGTCCTTCCCAGTAACATTGTCCTTCCCCCCAGCACTGTCCTTCCCAGTAACATTGTCTTTCCCACCAGCATTGTCCTTCCCAGTAACATTGTCTTTCCCACCAGCATTGTCCTTCCCAGTAACATTGTCTTTCCCACCAGCATAGTCCTTCTCAGTAACATTGTCTTTCCCACCAGCATTGTCCTTCGCAGTAACATTGTCTTTCCCACCAGCATTGTCCTTCCAAGTAACATTGTCCTTCCCACCAGCATGGTCCTTCTCAGTAACATTGTCTTTCCCACCAGCATTGTCCTTCCCAGTAACATTGTCTTTCCCACCAGCATTGTGCTTCCCAGTAACATTGTCCTTCCCACTAGCATTGTCCTTCCCACCAGCATTGTCTTTCCCAGTAACATTGTCTTCCCCACCAGCATTGTCTTTCCCACCAGCATTGTCCTTCCCAGTAACATTGTACTTCCTACCAGCATTGTCCTTCTCAGTAACATTGTCTTTCCCAGTAACATTGTCCTTCCCAGTAACATTGTCCTTCCCACCAGCATTGTCCTTTTCAGTAACATTGTCCTTTTCAGTTACATTGTCCCAGTAACATTGTTTTTCCCAGTAACATTGTCCTCCTTAGTAACACTTTCTTTCCCAGTAACACTGTCCTTCCCAGTAACATTGTCCTTCCCAGTAACATTGTCTTTCCCACCAGCATTGTCCTTCCCAGTAACATTGTCCTTCCCACCAGCATTGTCATTCTCAGTAACATTGTCTTTCCCAGTAACATTGTCTTTCACACCAGCATTGTCCTTCCCAGTAACATTGTCCTTTCCAGTAACATTTTCTTTCCCAGTAACATTGTCTTTCCCACCAGCTTTGTCCTTCCCAGTAACATTGTCCTTCCCACCAGTATTGTCCTTCTCAGTAACTTTGTCTTTCCCAGTAACATTGTCCTTCCCACCAGCATTGTCCTTCCCAGTAACATTGTCCTTCCCACCAGCATTGCCCTTCCCAGTAACATTGTCCTTCCCACCAGCATTGTCCTTCTCAGTAACATTGTCCTTCCTAGTAACATTGTCCTTCCTAGTAAGAACACATAACATCTAGCCATTTTGTATGTTTTGCTTTTATTGCCCAAAAGAACGAAAAACAAACCATATTTTTACATAAATACACGCAAGAATGCTAGTGCGTACTAAATCACATTTTAGCAGCGAGACGTGGCTGCCTTACATTAGAAACAGATCAAAGTTGTTAAAAACATCAACATTCAGAACTCATGTGAAATTTTACAAATTTACTTACAGGTGGATAAGATAATTTGTATTCCTACCGGCTATTAGAGCGTCTGACCGGCTAAGCATTACAGCGCTTTACTCTTACGGCATAGCTGCCGAGTTCCAGGATCCTAATCTGATAGCATCACGTTCAAGTCCACCCAGCTGTAAATGGGTACCTGCTTCTGCTCTTGAGTTAGGGAAGGCAAAAGCAGCGAGGAAGGGAACTGGTCAACCCACCTCACAAAGCTGGGCCAAGTATGGTGAAGCCTCTAACACTTCGCTCCCCTGCAGCAGTATCTGCTAAGGACTATCATTACCTTGTACATTTCTGTTCACAACACTGTAGT
Organism: Oreohelix idahoensis; assembly: GCA_024509875.1. NCBI lineage: Eukaryota > Metazoa > Mollusca > Gastropoda > Stylommatophora > Oreohelicidae > Oreohelix > Oreohelix idahoensis. The sequence continues at coordinate 1,120,844 of JAMPIV010018044.1, read as the reverse complement.
ATCTGCTAAGGACTATCATTACCTTGTACATTTCTGTTCACAACACTGATTATATCTGCTAAGGACTATCATTACCGTGTACATTTCTGTTCACAACACTGTAGTATCTGCTAAGGACTATCATTACCTTGTACATTATTGTTAACAACACTTTAGTGTCTATTTTATATAAGTGCCAACCCTTCAATATTTCTTTATTCTGCTATTCACCCGGCCTCATAAAGCTGAACCAAGTATAGTGAGGTTTTTACGGAAGTATCTGCGATGGGATTGCCTTGACCTTTTTACTTGCAGTAAGGCGTCCTCCATGCCCCCCCCCCCCCCCCCCCCCCCCCCCCCCCCCCCCCCCCTCCCCCCCCCCCCCCCCCCCCCCCCCCCCCCCCCCCCCCCCTCCCCCCCCCCCCCCCCCCCCCATTTTTATTTTTCCAAAACAAAAAAGAAAGAAAGACAAATCGCAGGTTTCAAATTCCCTGGTTCAGGAACCGCCCAGTGCTCTAAGATTTTTTATTTACAGTTTATTTATTTTATAAACAAACATACACTTACAGCCAAGGGCTCCACAAATTTTATCGTGTTTCCTAAAGTGAGAGTGACCACGAGGCACGCAGACACCACAACCAGTACGACCAGCAGCACCACGTAGTGGTAGTGAGACAGGATCCCAGCGTACCTACAAGTGACAATAAAGCAACAAAATAATTTGAGCAACTAATCGTTCATCATTTTTCACTCGTGCTCCTTACGGAGTATGTGACCACAACTGCTGCTGGTCCCCTTGCAGTCAGCCTGCGTCAAGCAGTCACACGCTCTAGCAATCTGTGGGAATTTCTGTGGCAATCTGAGGCCATGTGCAACCTCACATTAGCCGCTTTGTGTGACATGCTTGATGGTGTAGTATTCTTGTTCTTTCTTTGTCTCTTCAGAGACCCCGGGGACTACATGGGCTCAGCAAATAATATCACTAACATAACGATTTCTTTGTCTCTTCGGAGACTCCGTAAACTACACGGGGGGCTCAGCAACTTATATCACCAACATAAAGCTTTATTTGAATGCAGGAGGCATGCACTCAAGTGATTGGCGGATGTGATGGAAATGCTGAAAACCCGTATATATGTACGTAATTTTCAAACGCACGCACGCACACACACACACACACACACACACACACACACACACACACACGCACACGCGCACGCAGACACACACACACACACACACACATATATACTGAAGCACATTAAAAACGCACCACCTGTATAATCCAGGAACAGAGTGTGAAATGTAAATATAAGTGTTTACAAGTTTACATATTTGGAATCTTTATTCATTTTCATATGAATCCATGCTGGTCATTAATTTGTACATTTGATTGTGTTATGAAATTCATTGCATTCTGTGCAGGCAAAGGAGAAAACCAAAAATGCAACCAATAAAAAAATTCATTCACACTATCCTCAGTATCTGGTATGTCCACCGCGTGCTTGCAAAAAGCTTGGCAGCGGCTCCGCATGGAACGCACAAGTCTCTGAAGGAAATTCCGGGGAATCAAGTCCCATTCACGTGTAAGAGCAGCTTCGAGCTGTTGCAGATTAGCTGGAGAACCTTGCCTGTAGACTCTGCGTCCAAGCTCGTCCAACAGATGTTCTATAGGGGACATGTCTGGTGATAGGGCAGACCAATCAATCGTCACAATGTTCTGCTGCTGTAGATATTGCTGCGTAATGCATGCGGTGTGCGCACGTGCGTTATCCTGCTGGAGAAGCTGCAAGTCTGGATAATTTGTGAACGCAGGAGAACCAATGCATCCAGAACCTCATCTCGATATGTCACAGCATTAACATTTCCACGGAAGACGTGAAGAGGCAAGCGATGGTGAAAACTGAATCCTCCCCAAATGTGAATACTGCCACCTCCAAATCGGTTGTGCTGATGAACACAGCAATCTGCAAAGCACTCTCCCCACCGTCGCCAAATCCGCATACGTCCATCAGCAAAGGATATGCTGAATCTGCTCTCGTCTGTAAATAGGACAGCATTCCACTGCAGTCTAGTCCATCTGACATGTTGCTCTGCCCATTGCAGGCGCTGCTGACGATGTCTGTGAGTCAAGTTTGGCCCAACATAAGGTCGTCTTGCAGTAAGGCCTGCATATCTGAGTCGTCGTATGACTGTCATTCGAGAGACTTGCCCACGTCTACCCACTATTGCTCTTGATGTTTGACTTGCCGGGAGAGAACGATTCCTTAGGTGACTCAGCACAATATGACGATCTTGCGCAGGGGTAGTAACTCGTGGTTGGCCACTCCGAAGTCTATCCCGGGCACTGCCAGTGGTTTCGTAACGTTCATTGAGACGTACAATAGTGCTGTGGTGACAATATCATCCTTCTGGCAATGGCCCGCGAGCTCATTCCGGTCTCCAACGTACCAACGTTGGCGGTCGTTTTCAGATATTCGTGGCATTTCAAGCACATGTACTTGGTGTTTTGTCTCAACGGCCTTTTTATACCGAGTATACTGCCACAACGCGTACACATTTTCAGGGTCATAGCTGTTGGGAATCGTGTTGCACGTGTAACTTTCATTGTTTTCATGTAGTCTGTACACAAACCCGTGGGTTGAATCATGCACTTTCCATTCCAGCAGCCATTCGCTCTCTACCTCATGACAAACACGGGGAAAATCCATTCCCACACTTTTTTTTTTTTTAGCTTCTCCGCATCAGTATATATAATAGTGGTGCGTTTTTAATGTGCTTAAGTATATATATATATATATATATATATATATATATATATATATATATATATATATATATATATATATATATATATATATATATATATATATATATATATATATATATATATATATATATGACTGCAAATGAGTTAATAAATTCACGGCACAGTTCTGATCTGCATATATCTCACTCACAAATATGGGAAACCAAGAGCCATGGATCCAGACCTCCAGGATGACCCAGAGTTGGCTGGGAGTACAACATTAAACAATATCTGAAAGACCGAGGACTAAATTGGAACCAGGCCAGGAGGAAGACAGCCGACAGGATAATGTGGCGCCCTCTCTGGCAAACCTCTATACCCCAGGATAGAGGAAGAACGGCTAAGTAAGTATATCTCACTCACGTATGTATTCTGTCTGGTTTAAGATAATGTCACAAAAATGCTCAATGTTATCCTGGAAAAAGACCACTCTATACACTTATGGTCCAAGTAATGAGATATGCACACATCCCCCCCCCCCCCCCCCCCCCCCCCCCCCCCCCCCCCCCCCCCCCCCCCCCCCCCCCCCCCCCCCCCCCCCCCCCCACCCCCCCTCCCCCCCCCCCACCCCCCCCCTCCCCCGCATAACTGGCACAAAACACACAGCGTCTCTTAAGTGCATTGCATTTTCAATAAGGTTTTAAGATAAATCCATAATTCAAAACAAAAAAAAATCAAACAGGTATATAGCGTATATAGCGTGGTTAGGTTGTTTGAGACGAAAAAAAATACACACACATTCAACATATGCAAACACGCATTAAAGGGTATCTGATGGCTCATCAACCCCCGTCCTTCAATGCTTCTGAAAAAAAAAAGGGGGGTTCATACGCAAGTCCAAATATAGTTCTTAAAAAGAAAACACACACACACAAATAGGACACTAAAGCTAAGGAAGTCATTAAAGTTGATGCCAGAAACACATGTGAAGCTCCACGTTACGCAACTAAAACTATTCTGCTACACTACAAAAACTATTCTCTAACGCAACAATAACTATTCTCTCAGGCAATTAAAACTAGTCTCTTTTTGATTGTTTGCCGTACCACTACTATTTAAAAACAGACCCGTACGTCTGCGAGATGAATGGATGAATGAATAAGTCTGGAGAAGGAACATAGCCAGAAGGAAAGGCAACAACTGAAGGCAGGCAGCTCGGACGCAACTGCAATATAATCAACAGCATGCAGAAGAAAAACAATTAATAAGGGAGGGAGAGATTGGTGAGAAGAGAAGAATCTCTTCATTGAACTGAAAGCACAACAACAATGACCAGTGATGGGAGGTGGTTACGTTCAACGAACCAAGCTTGTGTTATCTCCATCTCGACTGACTTAACCATTATGTAACGGTTCTCAAGGATTTCGGCCGCGATCCAAATTCTGAAATTGCAATCGTTTTATACCTATGCAGTGCTGTAAATTTAGTAAATCAATGTACAATAATCAAACCCCATATAGTGTCACGAGTGGTTTTCAGGAGTCAGTCTGAGACACGACAAAAGAGTCCGAGTGACGTCTGAGACAAGACAAAAGACTGAGTGAGGACTGAGAAGATAGATGAGAAATGGTGTTGAATGTGGACTGAGTGAATTATAGCTCTTAGGAGTGAAAGATCAGATAATGACGCTACCACCTGCTATTCAATGACTATGTTTCTAAGCAACTTTCAACTCCGCCTCCCTCCTCTTGGAGCAAGGTTTAGAACACGTTAGTGACTCCACAAACAATCAAGTTAAAGTACAGATAGTAACAAGTACAAGTACACATAGAAAATGGGTCTGATCCGCCAATGGATTGTCTAATTTATTAACAAACAAAAAAACTATGGCAAAGCAAGAAAATATCAAATCACAAACCATCAACACACAGAATGCATTTCACAAAAATCAAGTGACTACAATGCTAGTAGTAATGATAATAATAATGAGCATAATCCACCCAGCTTCAAAACCCCGCTTTTATTGGGTAGATGTTTCTGTTAATACTTCTGCAGGGAACCCTGTAATAAAGAAGTCCCTATACAACCAATATAACCTGCTGACTTCTTCTTGTCAGCAACACACTAATGCATTCTACTTAATGTCCCTGTTCTACAGTTACTGCAATCTCTTCCCCTCCAAAACAATGGTCTGAGTGCACTCCCCCAAAAGTCCTTCGTTGGCACGCGTGCGTGAATACTAAGCTGGGATGACAATATGCTGGCGAATTGCAGATGGAGAAATGTTGACCCTTTCTTCTCCCGGTTTCTGCTGACAAACCCGTGAAAAAAAATAATCGCTTTGTGAATCCCTCTCGAGGAGAATTATCAGGACCAATGCTTAAGTCCTCTAAATGTGCAGGCGTACTGTAAATCCGGGATCTAAAGGGTGATGATGAAGGCACTCAGTTTTACTTATGCATTGGGGGTAATCAATCCACTTTTGCTAAGGCCCGTCACTCTTGTGAAGGCAATTGATAATACGGACGACGTAACTCTTTGCAGTTGACGCCAGTGGAGAATGGGCACTCCACTTACTTTGCAAGGTGGCGTTAAAAATATTCTCAGCGAGGGAAATCACCCGAAGAACCCGAAGTAGGGTGTCGGGGAAATAACTGTAGTTGGTGGGGACACCCACTGTAAATGGGTAGCAACTTTATCTGGCCTTTCCAGGAAGGCCCATCAGGCCGATAGCTCAGTTTCCTTTAACTCAGTCGGAGTTGACCGGTGCTTGCTAAAATGAAACCATATTTAAAAAATCTCTGATCATCTAGCCAACATCAAATCAAACAACATTGTAAACAAAGCAATTACAAAAACTAGTGCGGATTAACTATGTCAACCATTCCCACCCCAAACAATTTTTTACTGGCCAGTGCTGACCTGGTCCCACAGTTTATCTCGCTCTCTCCCTTTCTCACTGACCATTAAGCAGATGCGAGAACAAGTAGGTGTCTGGGCAAGACTAATCGCGACTTGCATAATCAGGGATTTTCCACTGGCTGGCGGGGCGGGTTTAGTATGTAAACATTCCTGCCTCATTTACCTGGCGCGAACTGACCTTACAGCATATCGGTCAGTCCTGTCTAACGCTAAGGCGCCAAACAAAATCGCAAGGCCCGGTTAATGTTCTCTTACTGGGCTGCGATATTTAATATCATCATATTTAAAAGTACACCATATGAAAACGTATAAGGCTACTCTTGGTAGACCTCTAAAATAATTACAAATATCCATATAGTAAACAAGCAATCAAATAAACTAAAGTTGCATGCTGTTAAAAAGTTTTACAAGGATCCGCCACGTAGGCCAGAAACAACCACAATCGCTTATGGTTACGCTCCGTGTTAAAAAGAATTCCCTCCTCGTAATGCTCATTTACATAGTTACACTTAGAGGGGGAAAAATTATTCTTTTAATGAAACGCATCCGATATATGTATATTTCGTGCATAAGAGGGTTCTCTAAAAGGGCTTTACACAACCATTTGGCTTTAAAAAGGAAAACCCGTAAGTGGCATACACACACAATTTCCAAAAAGACTAACTATAGCTGCTTAGTGCTGGTTGGGTAATGGCCGAACTTAAAATGTTAGAGCCCACTATAAATGAACTTACTTTGAATAAATATAAATCCCATGGGGGCAATAACAACTACCAAGTTACTTAAGAATTCTTACCGAGATTTGTGAAGAATTTCCTACACTGAATTTAGCTGGCAAACTGCACAGAAATATCTACCACTCACGACAAAGAGTTCCAAGGTCTGAAAGCATTTAGAGATAGAAGAGAACCCAATATGTACCAAGACTAGGCCACAGGTGTTCCACACCTGCACAGAAAACGCAGAAAAACAAATCGTAACTTTCGCCGGAGAATTCTCCTGGCGACGCACTACAAGAAGGATTGCGTCACGGAGCCACTGCTCTTACGCTGCGAGCGTCCCAGACTTTACCTGTAATTAAAAAAAAAAACACAGGGAAGTTTTTGCCGCCCAGCGAGAAGCATTTGTGGACGCGTCACAAAGACACTCTTACCAGCATTAAAATTCCTTTTCATCTGCGTTGGCCGCGTTCGCGGGAGAACAGGGGAGTTTAACTTGTCAGATCAAAGTGACATGCGAACAACGACAGAAACTTAGAAGAAAAAAAGATGAAAATAGACGTGTCTAAAAGTCAAGAAGAAGGTAGGGGGACGGTAGCCCCACCCTAGGGTCAAATTTTTTCAACCCCAGCGTCACATATAGTAAATTGACAAAGCAAGAACCATTGCTCTCTTGGGCATCGCAACAGGCGACTAATGTAAGGTTGTGAAAGGGGCTGGCAATCACATCATGTCAAGTAAATGAATGCAGAAACTACAGCTGCAGGAGCACAAAGTGTTATTCCCAAACTTCCTACAAAGTGATCAACTGAAGTGATGGCCCAATAATCACAAAGGAGCGTACCAGAAGAAAAAGAGAGAATGAAAGCAAACAGAATAGAAAAAGAAAGCAGTGTGGGGAAAAAAAAAAGATTAATAAACTTCGTCTTAAAGGACCTAGAACATGACGAACCTCCACGGACACAGAGTTGTTGTATAAAATACTTTTCATTTTATAGTTAAGTTGATTTTGCTTGGACTATTCTACTCTTCACCTCGGAGAAGTGGCTTTCGTCTGATGTTAATAACGTGCATGCGAATATGAATTTCTTGACTTGTTTAAAAACTACTCTATTAATTTTGATGGAGTATTCTGGAGAGATCCTTTTCTTCAAGAATATAATTACTGATCTGTATATTCCGTATCACCCACCGTAGTTACATGGTTTGGTTCATGTTGATGTGTTTGGTTTTTCTTTCTATTTTAATTGTTACCATTGGTTGGTTGTCTGGTTAATGTTTGTTTGTTGGTTGCTGAGAATGTGGGGAAAACAAGTGAAGTATACCACGATATAACAAAAGCAACGCTGGGTAATATAGCCAGTACACTATATATTAGACTCAGTAGTCATCATTTGGGATCCGCAAAACTGAAGATAATAACTGGAAATAGCCATTAATATACTTTTTATTTGCAAATAGTAAATGAGTGCAGTAAGGGGAATCGGACAGCCGTGTAACGTTCACAATTTTGTGCGTGAGTTGTAAGGCTGCGTATGTATTTAAAACTGCAGTGGATTCAGCAGCTGCTGCACTGAGGCTATTGAAGCTTCAAGATTAGGCCTTGACAAAAAAAGAGAAATATTTATACCGGTTAACCGTTCATTAGTTAATTGATTAATAGGACAACCCTTGGTGATGGATGAAAATGCAAATGCTTACATTTTTGTGTACTGATAATGTACATTTAATACATTTATATTTTTGGGCCGTGGTGGTATCCAAATATTTCGGAGAAAAATTAATCAGAAGCAAAATACAGCACAACACTAATTTTTGACAGAGTTTTCCATCAGTGCCAAGTAGCAGACGAAAGTAGGAGCACGTGTTACATGGCGCGCGGACTGACATTATTTGATACCTATAATGTATGACGGCGTGTAACAAAGTAAAAACAAAAACAGCTGCGCGCGAAACCGCGACCATTGATCCCTACGCGCCATCGCCTGCATAATTACGATCGACATACAATTTATTTGTTCATGATGCAGTTAGCAATCTTTAAGAAATAGGGGGAGGGGGGTGGGAAGGTACAAATCATGAGTTACTTCTTAATTACAAAATCGACTTCTTAATTATATAACATTGAACATTACAATTCAAACACTTCGATAATTAAAATTTACAGAACTGAAGCTGTAAGGGAGGAAAAAAAAACCGAGCAGTTAAGTTTCAAAATGAAACTTTAACAGTGAGGTTGCCATCAACTGCATGTAGGCTTACACGAACGCTTGTTAAGGTTTTATCCATTCCTTATGTCACATAATTATTGGGCCGATCTCTTTTCTTCTCCGGAAGTATTTAGTTACATTTTGTTTGTGTACTAAAGTACTTGCAACTTCCGTGGTCGCCCATTTCTTTCTCTGCTTTGAAACAGATATTAAGCTATTTTCTTATCAATTTTACACTCTCTTCGGTGATAATTGATCATGTTTACTTTGTGCTTCTCGGCTTTGCTAAGATTAAGACGCAGGTAAAACCAAGATGGGCCCGGTCAATTTTCGCATAGTGACCGCGTGTCATGTTTACCTAGGAGTGCCCCGCGATAAATTATCGACCTGTCGGCATGCACTCGGCGGAAACGAATGACATAATAATTTCATGTACACTTTGTTACAAAGACATTACTTTAGATGAAAGTAAGATGTATTTGATAAAACATTGCCGAGAGAGGATCGGATGTTTTCATTCCGTGTTTAGGAGACATGACGTTTGCAGTAACGAGCAGAAATTTCCATGTGGAAATAACTTGAATTACCCCACAAAACACGAAAGTTTTGAAACGATTGGCGGGGTTTCGAAATAGGGGAACAACTAAATTCCTGATTGGACCCTGCTTAAATCGTAACAAAGAAGACAAGTGCAATATAACCTGACACTTTAGCCAATTTAGAACACTGTGAAAATCCACCTCGCGCCAAGAAGACAACCAGACCTTGCCAGAGTTATGATTAAAATCAGTTTTCATTTATCGGACCGGACCCTTGTTTGAGTGTCTTGAGGACTTACAGCCCAGGAAAACTCTACTATTTTAACACAAACCGGAATCTGAGGGAACTGAAACACAAGTCAAAGTGTGAACTTATTGCTAAAGTAACAACACACCAGATCAAGTGTAAGAGGCCTCTACAAGCGCTTTTATTTCTCTGAGCGAGCAGTCTGTGAGCCTAAAGATTGGCGTAAGTTGTACATTTTGAATTCTATATTTTTCATTATTAACATGTGAACTAATACGTATATAGTGACATGTGAATATTAATATGTGAAAATTGCTAGTGTATGTTCAAATCATTTGAGGCTGGCAACCTCAGCATTTAGATTGATGATTTCATGAACCACCACTGCCAGGGCTGGTGACTGCTTTATTGCGAGTTTCTTATAAAGAACCAAAAGCAGATGTATTCCCAAGTTCCATATGGAACAGGGAGGGAATGATGAAAGAAATGATGTACATACTTGTTATATTAACCTTTTCAACCAGTGTAAATGTAAAACATATTCACTCTAAATGTAATGAAAGTTTCAACCATTTCAACCGATGTAAATGTAAATATATTCAAACAATATTGTTAACATTTTCAACTAAAGTTAAATATAAAACTATTCATTTTTAATGTAAAGATAGTTTTTCGCCCACTGAGAGTAAGATTAATTCTCAGAGAGGGTAAAAGTTCTGAGGTAGATGGGATGGTGGAATGAAAAGAGGGGGCATATAAGTATGTGTCGGGAAATGCAATACTCAGAGGGTATTCCTTTTCTCTTCTTTTGCCATACTAGTTGGTGGTACCAGTTGAGGGTACTATTTCTGGAACAAGTGAGGGTATAAGTGGTCTGATGTTGACACCAGACACAATCATCAGACGGGTCTTAGAGATGCAGGACCAGCTTTGCAGTTACTCCCTGATTCTACTTGGAACGTGCTGCAACTCTTAATCTTGGCCAGGGACGCGAGCGATGCAGTCACCTATCTGGGAAGAACCAAAACACCAGCGGGAGCAGAAACCCCAGTGTACAAATCAAAGCTGCCAAGTGAAACTTCCCCTTATATTAATCGCCATTAACACCATATGATGATGACCAATGTTTGTTAAAGAATTATTCAATTTTTAATAACTGTTAAAACCTAATTGATTATTAAATTTGTTACTTATATCTATCGAAATTTAAAGTGGATTTAATCATTTTGAATGTGTTGTATCCGTATGTCTCAGACAATTTCTTAAATACACTTACAGAGCTATACAATAATAATGAGAGGAATTCGCTGAATTAACTCAGCTGGGGGCTTGAAGGAGCTAACGAATTATAGCAATAATTTCCGTTAGTTATTTTTAACTATTCTTAAATAAGCTGTATCATCACCCGTGTCATGTCATAACCCTCCACCCCAAAGGAGCATAGGCCTTCAACAAACACATGCCAAGTCCTCCTGTCACGTGCCATCATCTCAAGTTCTTTCCACGTTCTCATCATTTTCACCCCTGTTTCCAGCTCTCTTTTCGATGTGCTTCTTGATCTACCTCTGCCTCTCTTGCCCTGGGGGTTCCAGAACAAGGACTGCCTTGAAATGCTATCAACAGGTTTTCTCAGTGTGTGTCCTATCCATCGCCATCGTCTTCTTCTCATCTCTTGTTCCACTGGCACTTGTCTAGTTCTTGTTATCAGTTCCACGTTGGTAACCTTGTCATACCATTTTAATCCCTCTATTCTACGCAAGCACCCATTTATGAAACTCTGTAGCTTTTTGGTTGTTGTCTTTTTTGTTCTCCATGTCTCCGAGCCATACAATAGGAATGACTTCACATTTGAGTTGAAGATTTTTTTTTCGTGTTGGATCCTATTTCTCTTGTTCTCCATATATTTCCCAATGAAATGAAAGCCTCTCTTGCCTTTTGTATTCTTATTTTGATATCGCTGTCTGTCCCTCCAACTTTAGAGGTGCTTTCATTGCATTGGGAAACATATGGAGAACAAAAGAAATCAAGTCCAACACGAAAATAAGAATCGTCAACTCAAATGTCAAGTCAGTCCTATTGTATGGCTCTGAGACATAGAGAACAACAAAAACAACAACTAAAAAGCTACAGACTTTCATAAACGGGTGCTTGCGTAGAATAGAAGGACTGAAATGGTAGACAAATGTGGAATTGATGACATGAACGAAACAAGTGCCAGTGGAAGAAGAGTTGAGAAGAAAAGCTGGCGATGGATAAGACACACATTGAGGAAACCTGTTGATAGCATTACAAGGCAGTCCTTGTTCTGGAATCCACAAGGAAAGAGAGGCAGAGGTAGACCCAAAAACACATGGAGAACTGGATACAGAGGTGAAAATGATGAGGAAAACATGGAAAGAACTTGAGCGGATGGCACGGGAAAGGAAGACTTGGCATGTTTTTGTTGAAGGCTATGCTCCTTGGGGAGCTAAAGGGTTTTGACTGATTGATTGATTTAAACTTATCGAAGTATATCTTATTCTAAGATGACCCCATCGAGGCCAGCTCCTTGACGTGGAGATGTGGCTCAAGTACAGCCACCAGCGGCTGAAAAACCAAGACTGGCCAGGCCCTCCTACACTCGAGCAAGACCACAGTCTGCCCTAGCAAGTCAAGGTGCTGAAGACGGAGGCAACCAGCCAAGAGGCGCACCACAGCAATCAGGATGCCACGCACATGCGCTATGGAAGTATGCCTATATCTGCAAAACGTTATGGCACTCGCCCTGTGACGGACACCCAGGCAGGCGCAGTGCCGGGCCATCTGCCTCGGAAGGACCCAACCCCTACTACTGGGGGTCCTTCTCAATTGCCCCGTGGAGCCAGGAGGCATGAGAATAGAGCTACTGGCCAAGCAAAGAAAAGACCATTTAAAATAATGCACTGGAATGCTGAAAGCGTCAATAGTAAAAAAGACGGCTACAGCACAAAATTAGAGCTCGAAAATATCTTGAATGAAGAGCAAGTAAATGTATGTTGCTTGCAAGAAACCCAACTCAACAAGGACATAGCCTTCAAAATCAGAGGCTACCAGTGCTACCGATCTGACCGAATAGACAGGCGAAAGGGTGGAATACTGACACTCGTGAGGAATAACATCAGTGCATGTCAGCTTGAAACATATATGGAGGGGGCGGAATACCAGATGCTTCATCTCAGGACAGAAAGTTCAGAATTCCACCTGCTCAACTACTACTGTCCGAGCGACCGCCCACTGGCACTAGATACAATCCCAGCAAAAGAAAGACTGATTGTATGTGGAGACTTCAACAGCCACTCACAGAGCTGGGGCTATGATCACATGGACAGGAGAGGTGAGGAGCTTGAAAACTGACAGGATGACAATGGGCTTATCCTGATTAACCAGCCAATCGATCCACCACCTCTACACCAGACCTGGCATTCCACTCACCCAGCCTGGAGTGGAACACCACACGCGTTGTAGGGAAACAACTTGGAGGCAGCGACCATCGGCCAGTCTTCCTAATTGTGGAAAATGAACTTGTCAAGGAGAGCAGCACTCTCTCTAGGTGGAACTACAAGAAGGCAGACTGGACAATGTACCAGCACCGTACTAGTATACTGGCTAGAGATCTGACTGTAGACAAAGACATCAATAAGCTAGTCGATGAATTCAGCAGATGCATATTACAGGCTGCTCGTGAAACAATACCTAGAGGGGCTCGTAAGCACTACAAACCATATTGGAATAGTGAACTAGAGCAGCTGCACAACGACGTGGAAACATCTCGAAAGCAGGCAGAGACCAGTCCATGCCAAGAACACCACAATAACTACCAGCAAGCTAAGGCCAAATTTCAAAGGGCCAAGTTGCAGGCAAGGCGAAGAAGCTGGAAGGAGAAAACAGAGTCCTTGAACTTCGAAAGAGATACGAGGAAACTGTGGAAGCTGGTAAAACAACTTAACGATGAAGGTACAGAGAGAAACTCAAGGATTGCTCTGTACAAAGATGGAAACATCCTCATGGGAAAACAGGCAGCTGATCACTTTGCAGACTCCTTTGCTAAAGACAACAACATCGAAGTTAGCCCAGAGAAGCAACAGGAGACTCGTGAGAAACAACAATACGCAGGACGAGATGGAACCATACCTGAAGTTATGGAGGCACCAATCACATTCAGAGAACTTGAGCTTGCAATATCCAAATTGAAAATGAGAAAGTCGCCAGGAGTTGATGGAGTGTCCAATGAAATGATTAAGAACTTGGGAACCGCAGCAAAAACAAAGCTGCTGCAGATCTTCAATATCTGTTGGAACTCAGGCAGAGTTCCACAGACCTGGAGGGAAGCAATCATGATACCACTCCTAAAACCAGGAAAAGACAGTTCCACTGCCTCCAGCTACAGACCAATCAGCCTTACAAGCTGCCTCTGCAAAACAATGGAACGTATCATCAACCTCAGGCTACAGTGGTACCTTGAAAGTGAAAACCTTCTTGTACCACAGCAGGCGGGCTTTAGGCAGTGTTATTCCACCGAAGATCAGGCAACTTACCTTTCCCAAGAGATTGAGGATGCGTTCCAAGATAAGAAACTGGTACTAGCAGCATGGATAGATCTAAGGAAAGCATTTGACAAGGTTTGGAAAGAAGGGCTTCTGAAGAAACTGAGAAATTGTAGAGTGAATGGTAAGATGTACAAATGGGTGAAAGCATACCTGCATAACAGAAGAGCCCGAGTACAACTAGATGGCCTCAAGAGTAAGAAAATTCTACTGCGTCATGGCGTCCCTCAGGGAGGGGTTCTGTCCCCCACACTTTTCCTAGTCTACATCAACGACCTGGTTGCTGAACTACCACATGGAATGAAAGTGGCAATGTACGCTGATGACCTGGTAATATGGTGCACAGATGAGCATGCAACAGTGGCCACCAAACTGCTACAAAGAGCTATAGATGCCTTAACCTCATGGGCAAATAGATGGTGTGTCAGCATCAATACAGACAAGTGCAGCACTACGCTCTTCACCCTCCCTCCCAAACAAAAAGCTGGTGTCATCAAGATAAACGAAGAGCTCCTGAGAGAAGATAAACAACCCACCAATCTCGGAGTTACATTCGATGATAGGCTGACATGGAAGCAGCACATCAACATAGCAGCAACAAAGGCCAGGAGGAAGTTAGCCATCCTGAGAAAACTAAGTGGAACCACACGGGGAGCCAGCGGGAAAGTACTTAGTAAAGTTTACCAGCAGGGCATACGACCACACATGGAATATGGTTCAGCTGCGTGGTGCCCAGCATCAAACACCACATTACAAGAGCTAGATAAGGTGCAAAACCAGGCGCTTAGGGTCATCACGGGGGCAATGAAATCAACGCCTATAGTGAAGATGGAGAAAATGGGGAGGATACAAGCACTGAGAGAACGCAGAGACACGAAAGTGCTAACACAGGCAGAAAAGTTCCTCTGTATGCCGAGCCATCCAATGAAGGACAGATTCCAAAACCTAGCAATGGGGCGACTGAAAAGAAGCAGCTTTATCCACCAGGCCAAACGATTACGTAGACAAACCTCAGATCTGCCTGAAGTTAACAGCCCCCTAAAGTCTGTGCCAGAACAAACCCCTTGGAGAGAGGAGCATGGGCTACCAGTACACATCCACACAAAAGTGAAAGGAATATTCGACAGGTGTGGTAAGTTGGGATTATGTAAATATAGTTATAGGGGACTTAGTGTACTGACTGAGATCAGCTGTGAAGGTATCTGTATCTAATAAGTTTGGTGTGTTACAGATGACCTTACTTGCTACCACATTTAGACCTCAATCAGACTTATTCTTGAATTTTGTGATGACTACGTTTAATGTCTAGGGTTATGATAGTGATGTAGTGTAATTCACAACAACCAACAGACAGATAAACACCTAAGTTAAGATCCTCAACAAATTGACAACAATATGACAGTCACAAACAACTAACACTCTAAAGATTATCTTATTAAGTCAAGGGTTAAATTTTAACAAATGTATTGAATTTTTTTCAATAAATAGATATCCTGATCCTACTACACAGTGAATCAGGAATCACAATCAAATGTAAACACAATGTTTATGTACAAAATTTTATACAAAGGATCTTTGTCCCGACATATAATATTATTATAATATGAGTGTAATGTTGTGAGGTAGTATTATGAGGCAATACTGGCTGTTTGAGCTAGGTTGTTGGTTGTCATCACGACTTCATGTGTTTGTTACTGGTGGAAATAATATTAAAGGATTCACAGATTCTTTTACTTTTTAAAACAATTACTGTCCCTCTTGGACTATTTATGTAAGTTCAATTGAGGTGGGTTATACAAGGGTGAGCTGCTCGTGCTGAAACATTCTTAGCTCATATGGCGGCTGCAGGAAAACTGTATCCTCTGCTCGCTTGCTTCTCAGGTTGCTAAAAAAAAAACAATGACCGATATCTTGGGCAAGGAGTCTGCTGCCAGAGTTCTGGATCAAGCAAGGCTCAGACCATGTGCTGCTATATTAACATCAGTACCACGGTCCCTGAAATAAGAAGGTTGTGCCTCCTTCTTCATAACTAATATATAATATATTTCCACACTGACGTACAAGACAGTACAAACATAAAGTTCAGAGCTGTAGGCCAACTGCTAGCTTTTCATGTGACAATATACACCAGTATTCCTCTCCCTAATGGTTACAACGCCTCTGCAATTCCAGCGTTAATCCCTTCTATACAATAGGATAGGTGTCATGTTACATATGGCAATCCAATATATCTATCTGTATAGGCAGTTATAGTCCTCTCTGACAATCTTTACAAGGTGGAGCAATATCTAGGCTTTGCCTCATGTTTTCTACTGAACCACACACATACAGACATAATTTATCATTTCACATTCAATTTTCATATAAAATATATTAAATATGTCTAGCTTACCACAATTCAAGGAAATATTAAACAAGTAACGTTGACTGGCGATGAATTCTGGCACAATTTTGATCTGCCTTTGTCCAGGCTTTTCCTTTATTAGAAAATTCTTAGCCTGCTCTCAACGCACTTGATTTTCACATAATTTATTTTCAAAAATGGCAGTGAACTGACGCTTCTATTTGACCATATCTAACGTTCTAACCAATCAGGCCATGTTTACATGAGCCTTTGAAAAGGACTATCCATCCTATACGTTGCCATTAACAACAACATCTGTATTTGCAGTTAGACCAATAAGGTTTCGCCTTACATTTTACCACCGCCAATCAAATCGTATCTAACTTGTCGGCCTCATTTTCCCCAAAGCAGTGTTTTCCAAACATGCCATAAAAAAAATAAGCAGATATGATCTTGTGCTGTCAGTCAACCCCACTTTAGTATTTTGGCTATAATTTGTTAGTTAATAGACTATTTGCGTAACACATAACATATTCTTTGTCAGCAAGTCCTAAGGTACAAGAATATATAAGTTTAATGGGGCTAAGTGGCTTCGTTCAAAATATGTATTTTTCTATGATAGTCATGTATTTGCTGTTACCACCTGTTCACTTCCATACTAGGGGATGTCTTCTGTACTGTCAGACTAATGTCAGGAGCTTAGACATAAAACAGTAGAATGTCAGGTTTCCCAATAAGACTTTAAACCTGTTTTCAAAACCTAACCTCGTATCGTTAGTGTTTTTTATCACTGTTTATTTGAAAAAATCAGGCCTTCATGCGTCCCGCGTGTGATTGGCGTTCACTTTTTAATCGCGAGACGACGTAGTAATATTGCTTCGCTCCGTCTATCCTTTCTCGTCTCTGCTTAGCCCGTCTGTCTTTCTAGGTCAACTTTGTGTGTATAATTTCATTAATGTAGTATTTGTATCTAGGTCATTATGCAGTGTGCCTATCAAGGTCGTCTAAGAAATACAGTACCAGTTTTATTTTTAGAAACGACTGTGATTCGCGTGTAGTTTATGCAGACAAAGTAGAAAAAGGGGGTCTCTTTTTCAGCCATTATGGCGTTCTACAACGCAGGCGTACGCTATTGGGAAAGCACTGGTCTTTCACCATTCTTCTTTCTTTCATATTATTTCGTTCGGCTTTACATTTATGTTCTAATTTTCCAGTTTTATTCCAATTTATATATGGGTATTAGAATTTTTTCACTACAACAGGGATGAACAGAACAGCGTGCAACGTAGGACAGTCGCTCTCAGTTTCCTGGATGATGAATATCCACAGGACCTCTGGGTCCGAGTATACACGGATGGGTCAGCACAGAATGCAGTAAAGAATGGAGGAGCGGAGTGTACATAGAATACCCAAACAACACTAGGGATACTGTCAGAGTACCAACGGGGAAATTCTGTAACAACTATGATGCAGAAGTCCAGGCGATCAAGGTGGCAACTGAGAAACTATTGAATACCAATCTCGGTCCACAGCCTGTAGTATTCCTGACAGATGCAAGATCAGCACTCCAAGCACTTCAGTCCAGAAAATTGCCAGGCATACAAGCCCTACTTTCTGAACTGTGCAACCAGCGCAGGGTCACCATGCAGTGGATACCGTCTCATTGTGGAATACCAGGAAACGAGAGAGCAGATGGACTGGCTAAAGAAGGTGCTGCAGACGAGCAACCGGATGTACCAGTTACGTACCATCAGAAGAAAAAGATGATCAAATATATCAGAAAGCCACCAACACCAACGCAGGATGACTACCAAGCTATGAACAGATCAGAACAAATAGTCATTCTGCGCCTCAGAACAGGACACAACCGCCTCCGCAGCCACATGTATACAAAATTCAAGATTGGCAATTCAGCCATGTGTACATGTGGACAGGCACCCCAGACTGCGGAGCACGTACTTCAAGATTGCCCCGAATATGATATATTGAGGCAAACCCACTGGCCCAGAGAAACAACACTGGAAGCAAAACTATATGGACCTCTGTATGAACTACAAAAGACAGTGAAGTTTATACAAGAAACAACATTACAGATATAGACAATATAGTTCAAGCGAACGAAAGAAGAAGAAGAATTCTAAGATGAATCTCCCTCAACGGAGGTGATAATATACATTTATAACTAAATATTATAAAATATGGAACGAAAAAA
This sequence comes from Oreohelix idahoensis, assembly GCA_024509875.1. Lineage (NCBI taxonomy): Eukaryota > Metazoa > Mollusca > Gastropoda > Stylommatophora > Oreohelicidae > Oreohelix > Oreohelix idahoensis. The sequence continues at coordinate 1,102,361 of JAMPIV010018044.1, read as the reverse complement.
AAAACCAAGCAAGTTTTATGACTCTATCACTATCACCCAAAACGATAAAAATACAGATAACAAATGTTCCATGTATGTATGCTATGGCATAGAATAAAAGTAGATGGGAAGTTATTGTTAATCACTAATTTGTCACATCGTTCACAAAATAAAAACATTTTTTGGGCTATGACTGATTTAAACAAATCTTAATCGAATGTCTTTAATCGATCAATTTGGAACACTTTGATAAATAATTAAAAAATCATAAATAACATTTTAAAATAAAATCACTATGGACTTTATTTATCTTACTTGTTATAAGGCAACATCGTCCAGAAAATATAAAGATACTGCAGAGAGACAGCCAAGCAATTTATTATTATTGACCATACTTGCAAATTCCATATCACTAACCTCTAACATAGCAAAGGCCCTCGCATTTAAGAGAAGAAAAAAAAAAACATTGCTAAAAATGGAATACTCGATTAAAATTTGTTTTATCAATTAATAGCACAAAAGATTTTTAATTATTCGTATCGCCTTTATGTCTATAGGTGTTGTTCTGTTCACAGTGTGATGGATGGGTATGAAAAAAAAATTCGGAAAAAACAGGTGATTTGTCTTATGAGTTTTTTTTTTTTTTTGGTGGTCTTTTGTCCTCGTAAGACGGAATCACCTCTTTTTTTTTGAATTTTCTTTTCAAACTCATCCATTGTACTTTACGTCTTACCGCTGTTCTCCTCATCTTCCTGTTCCCAGAGTGAAATGTTCGTCCTCTTATCTTTCCTCTGCAGTGACCAGGAATCCAACTGAATGTCATTAAATATTTTGCTGGTTTCTTTTAAAGGAAACCTCTCAGGAGGTTGTCTAATTAGTTGTTTTTTATTGCTCCTTTAGGACAGTTGTGAAAGATAATCTGTGAGGAAGACTGCGCTGGTTTTAGCATGTTCTCAGTTGCCCATGAAGATAAATGCAGCTGTTTTAGTGAGTTTATCTCTGCTATGAGTTGGTTTGAAAGTTTTCTAATGGCTGTTTGTACGATAATCTGCACAGATAAAAGCTTTGCCTTTAATGATTGGCAACACATTCCCATCGTAAAAAGGGCGGGGGAGGGGGAGAATATTCATAACCGGCTCATCATAAGATGACATTAAAAAATAAACAAGAAGCAATGTTCCCTGAAAAAAAAAAAGTGTGTGGACAGATTGCCATGCCAGAAGGTCGGACTAGTGGTGAAAAACTGGTGACAGTTCCTTCCCACCACTAACGTGGACACTAGTCTGCACCATCATTGTCAATATCTGATCAACTGCCATCTTCGCATCAAAGGTAGGCTGCAATGGATCTCCAATGTCTCCCGTTTGTAGTCTTGATGGTAGACTCTGATAAGACTATTTACTGTTTATTTCTTGATGTTGGCTTCCTACTTATGGTACTTGTCCAACTCTTGCTGTGTTCGTTGTCTAGTTGACATTCTATACAAATATCTCATTTCCAGTTGAAGTCTGAGGTTTGGTTGTGGTTTTGTTTTTAAAGGATTTTTTTTTTAAAGGATTATCTTCATTGCACACGGACAACTCCATCAGTGCTCCGATCTCCTCACTTAGATCACACAAGGAGGATCTCAGCACAGTGCACGAACTCCGTAGCACCGGCGAGAATCACATTACATGTATAAAGGAATCACACGTTCTATAAATATTTTGTGGTGGGTAGGTTTCTAATTTTTAAAATTTTTGCCAGTGCAGCGGCCTTCCAGATATGCCTACTCTTTACGATTTCCAACTGCCGTGGGATTTTTAACGTGCGCACCTTGCACACGGGACCTCCTATGTTTTCGCCCTTATCCGAGAAGGCTAGGCATTCGACCTCACTACCCAGGAGACACGGGGGGGAGAAAGAGAAAGTATGACATCATTAGGACCACTGGTTCTGAAACAATTTTTTTTCCAACTCTTGCATCCCTTCTCACTAATAGCGCGTACTCAACTCTTGCAATTGCCTTCAAATTTTCCTTCCAATATCGGTTTCAGCAAAGGTTTATGTCTTTGTATATGACTAAGCTATTTATCTGTCTGACACAGATCCTGTTCATTAATCTTTTCATCTCTAGCTTATATAAGATTTATTTATCTGTTTTCTTTCCATGAGAGACTTCGCCCTATTATTCTACATATCCACGTGTTAGGGGCCTAAATTCTTTTTTTCCCTCCTTTCTCACCAACAAAAGGGTGAAAAATTATGACTGACTAATCACAAACAAGTATATCAAGGCTTCGTACATACCTTCATCCTCAATATATGTGTAAAATGGATCGCAAGCTGTCAACGAGAAGTAGTGCATGCGCAGTGCAGCAGTTTCACTAAGCCAAGAACAAATTTTCCCTCTTGAAAGCACAAAGACGCTTCAGTTTAACGAGTATTTAAAAGCAGGGAGCTATAAAAGAACTGATGTGTTATAGATACTATGCTACTGTTCCCATTATATAACTAGGGTAGATTAATATATTATTTAACAGAACAACCAAAATTAATCGGACGATCTAAAGAAACGTCTAAAAAGTAAGGAACACGCAAACGAATTTCTCTCTAGTTTTGGAGGAAAGAAAACAGTAATTTAGCGAATGTACAACTAATAATAATCATTTCCATTTTTGGTCCTTAAGGAGACTGGAATCACCACAGCAACAGCTTCCTTTACAGGAAGCATGTTCCAGCGTTCATAAGCTATTTCAGTAATGGACTATGTAGCAAATAATTTTTCTTGATAAGGCTGCCAGTCCGAGCAACAACCTCATATCAGCGTATTTTATGAAATGCCCGAGGAAGCAGTAGGTATATTTCTTCTTCCGTCTCCTCAGTGACCCACGGGAACTACACTGCCCGAGGTAGTAGAACTAATAATAATGTATGGAAAGGACACGGTGAATAGTAAACACACATACAAAGTCAACTGCAAGATACAGAAGTATGGTTAATTACACTGAAGGGTCTGTAATCAATGGTGAGAAATCAAGGTGGGGCTTCTCTGCTAGAGCAAAGGGCAAAATCGTCGCTAAACATAGCAGGGCTTACGTGATAACAACCTCCAGTATGAGAACGGAGGAAGAGGCAGCTATTGCAGCCTTAAGTCTCATCCGCCGTGTATGCAACCAACGCGCAACAGGAACAATCAGAAATCATACCCTTAGACATTTGCTGAGGGAAACTGAGCACTAGGGTTTTCCCGGAGTTAAGTGACGTCGATTCTGAACAACAATAACAATAACATTAATTAGAAAACCTGTTACGCACACCATAGACATCAACGTCTTTACATAAGAAAGTGTTACAGGAAATCAATAATAAAAGATAACAGTTAGCAAAGGCATTACCAAGGCAAGGTACACTTCAATGGTCTTCTTCTTCTTCAAGTACCGTGCCTAGTGGTGCAGATCATGTCTCTCCACAACTTCCTCTCCAGTACAATTTATCAATTCTGCTGTTGACTTCTGTCCATGCACGATGTCAAACTATCCAGTATTTGCTCTCTTCGTCTTCCCCTATCTCTTTTTCCTTCAACCTTACCTGTTGTTAAGATATATTCCAGCTTTCCTCTTCTCGTAACATGCCCAACAAAGTGGATTGCTTCTTCCTAACTTGTGAAATAAGTTTCCTTTGTGCACTGGCCTCTTTCAGGACATCCACATTACTCTTTTTGGCTGTCCATGGTATTTTTAACATTCTTCTGTAAAACCACATCTCTGTTGCCTCTAGTCTCCTCCCTATTTGTTTACTAATTGTCCATGACTCACTCCCATTTGTCAGGATTCGTTCTATATAACAATGAAGAACTCTCTTTCTTACTTCCAATGACAAAGAACTGTTGCATAAAATACTCTTCATTTAATAGAATGCTACTTTTGCCTGAGCCACTCTGCTCTTCACTTCTGAGATGCATCTTCCATCCGTTGTTATTAATGTTCCCAGGTATTTGAATTTATTGACTTGTTTTAAAACGGTTCCATTTACTTTGGTTGTGCATTCTGGGGAAGCCCTTTTCTTTGAGGCGACCATTACTTCTGTCTTTTTGCTGTTTAGGCTAAGGCCTTTATTTTCACTTTCTATCACTATTGTATCAACCATTTCCTGTAGTTCCTTTTCACTATTAAGACTGTATCATCAGCGTATCTCAAGTTGTTTATATTATATCCACCGAATGATATTCCTGGCATGTCCTCTAGAGATCTCATTATATTTTCACTGTACAGATTGAACAGATCCGGTGACAGCACACATCCCTGCCTGACACCCTTTTATACTTGCTGACACGTTCCTATTTGGCTGCTAATTCTTACAGTTGCTGTTTGTTGCCAGTACATGTTCTTTATTATCCTCAAGTCCTTTCCATCAATGTTGATGCTTTCTAACATTTTGATAATTTCCTCATGTTTCACTTTGTCAAATGCATTAGTGTAATCTATAAAGCACAAGTACTGATCTGTCTTCACCTCTATGGCTCTTTCTATTAATGTTCTTATAATATATATAGCATTGTTTGTGCCTTTACCTTCTACAAATCCACACTGTTCATCACTGATTTCTGGTTTAATTTTATTTCTCACTCTTCTCATGATAATTCGTAATAATATTTTGGTCACATGACTCATAAGACTAATGGTGCGGTGTTCTTCCCATTCCATGGCTCCAGGTTTCTTTGGCAGAGAAAATGGTCATAAACTTTGAAAAAAGAATCTGCACACACAAACACATTTTTTTGGTGGCAAGTTTTCACTCAAAACATATTTTCCCTTTCCCGAAACTGCTTAGCATCTACTTGGGATTATTCTAATGGGTATGCAAGATAACTTTCACTCAAAACACAGTGCAATGATCGCCATTTTCGTGCTTTCCCGAAAAGCTGTTGCGATTGTTTCTGGACATACAGACTTTCTTACCAAGCAAATTCTTTAAAACAGTAATGTTTAGGTGTTCTCTAGCTATGTCTTAACACAATCAACGCGGGATTGGGGTCACTTACATCGTCAGAACAGAACTCTGATGACAGGTGATGTGACAGTCTTCATACAATCATCATCTGTGCAAACACTTCCCCCAGCCTAGAACTGCTTAGGCTGCTCGAACAGATGGAGTTCCTGAGGGAAAAATCGTGGTTGTAAGAAGGAAACAGTACCACAACAAACCCATGATTCTTTGCATGGTACAAAAAGATAGATACAGAATTGGACCAACCACACGTGTCATTACGTACGATGACTTCTGATAAGGTAGATCCCAGTTGTAAGGTGACAATTCATGTAGGCTTTTGTACAGGAACAGCCAAAAGACCTCTAGGATATATGCACATATATTTTATGAAAGGGACGAAGTGCGAAACGACAATGTTAATTAAGGACGAGGTTGTCAAGTTGAAAACAAAAAACAGCAGTGATGAGACGAACATAAACTAACTTCTTTTTCACCGTTCAATTCGTCTGTGGAGCACATGACAAGCTAAGATACAGTATTTCTATTTGTTGCTGTCTATATCGGTTGAAATAAATAATCGGAGATAAATTACTACTTAAAAAGTGTGAAGGAACAAAAGGGAGATTCAAATAGTACTACGTCGGCCTCCAGCTGATTATATAGAACAATACTATAACATTTGTTTTTCCTTTTCCTACTTTTACTTTCTGTGCTTAATATTACATTTCCTTGGAAATTTACTTTTGTACATTTTACAGCTGGGTGTCATCATTATCAGTTACCACTTTCACAACGAAGATCTGCTACAGTGATCCTCCAAAAGTCTTCTGTCTATTGTCTTGATGATACATTCCGATTGACTCTTCCCTGTTCATCTCTTGCTGTTGTCTTCGAAATCACAAGCTGTGTCTTCTTCTAGAACGCTTACATTCAACTATTCCATTATCGTTTCTGCTTTTCCTTTGTCTGTCCCTGACGAAGGCCTTGTGGCTGCAACGTAGGTTTTTTCTTGTCCTTTCTCCCAGTAAGACGTATCAATATGTGTTTTTTTTTTTTTTTTTTTATTCTACATTATCGTTTTCAGCAAGGTGGTATGTCTTTCTATATAATCAAAATATTTTAGCTGTCTAACTTTGATCTTCTTCATTATTTTCTATTTTTATTCATAACTTTTCTATGTCCTCTGTATTTGTTTTCTCCTCTTTCTGTGAGACGTGTCATCACGCGTCATCCGTAAAATGGTTGTCATGACGCAAGTGCGGATGCGACTCTGATTTTAGGAAATACTGAAACAGAGCTGGCTTATCGATTTCAAGCTAGCACGCACGATCATGGGCAAGGAAGGACAAGATAACTTGACCGCTCTGACTTCAGTCACGGTAATGCTAGAACTTTAACCCCACCGTGATTGGCTGTTGGCGTTATTCTGTCTAAGCTGAAGATAATGGTTGTGGCTCTGCTTTACTTGTTTGCGTATTTGGTTACAGCCGCGATATATGGATTAAGGGAATAACGAATGAAGGACGCTAACGCAAAAAGATGGATTATAAAGATGCTATATACAACACAGACAATTTAAAGTATTGCAGACTTATTATTATGGATCAAAATGACAAGATGGCTGCAATTAAAAACCTGTCAATTTTGACGGGTTATTGCTAGTATTTAATTAATTCTGAAGAGAGGGCATAAAGGGTCGTTCGTGAGAAAAGTCACAAGCTGAGCAGTCGTAAAGCATGAGATTACCATACAGTGCCATAAAGGAATACAGTTGGTTGGATATGTAATACGGTACAGAGCCATAAACGAACACTGTTGGTTGACTGTGTAATACTGCACAGCGCCATAAAGGAACACTGTTTGTTGATTTTATGATACGGTACAGTCATAAAGGAATACTGTTGGTTGACTACGGGACACGGTACATGACCATAAAGGAACACTGTTGGTTGGCTATGTGACACGGTACAGAGCCATAAAGGAACACAGTTGGCTGACTATGTAATACCGTACAGAGCTATAAAGGAACACTGTTGGCTGACTATGTAATACCGTAAACAGCCATAAAGGAACACTGTTGGTTGGCTATGTTATACCGTATAGAGTCATAAAGGAACACTGTTGGTTGGCTACGTGATCGTAGTAACGATATCATGTCATCTTCAGTTCCTTTACTGTTGTCACATAAAGTCTTCATACTTACTTACTTAGTCGTTCCCCTTCTACCGTGAGGTGTAGAGGTTTGGAAGAGAATGCCAGACTATCCTATCGGCTGTCTTCCTCCTGACCAGGTTCCAGTCTAGTCCTCGGTCCTTCAAAGATTGTCTAATGTTGTCCTCCCAGCGGACTCTGGGTCGTCCTGGGGGTCTGGATCCCTGGCTCTTTGTTTCCCATGCTTGTGAGGTAGCCGATCTCCCATTCTGCAGACATGGCCAAACCATCTTAGTTGGGACTGTTCTACTAGGGTCTGCAGGGGGTGGGATTTTAGGCCTTGACATACGTCTGGTTGCGGACCATGTCTCTTCTTGTTACTTCAACCACCTTCCTCAGATACCTCATTTCTGAGGTTTGGATCTGGCTTTTGTGGGTTGTAGTCATTGTCCATGACTCGCATCCATATGTCAAGACTGGGACATAGGTGGAGCGGGATACAGCCATCTTCGTTTTCTTACCAACCTCTCTCTTGCTGAGCAATACTCGATTTGTGGCCTGAAAAAGTCTCCCAGCTGCTGCTTTTCGAGTGGCCAACTCTTCTTTGGTGCCTCCCCTTCGGTCTATAATAGCTCCGAGGTATTTAAAATGGTCGACCTGCTCCAGGACCTGTTCTCCCAGCTTAATCTGATGTCTTCTTTCTTCTCGTGATATCACCATGGATTTTGTTTTAGAGCTGCTTACGACCATCCCTCTCTTCCTTCCAGACTTGCAGGTTGGATTGGAGATGTGCCTCTGATTTAGCAATCAGGACAACATCATCAGCAAATGCCAGCTCTGAAATACAGACCTGTCTCATATTCCAGTACCCCACTGAATACTCTCCTTGCATGCCTTGATGACATCGTCCATGAGAAGTATGAAAATAAGGTGACAGGATATCACCTTGTCTTACACCAGTGGTGGTCCTGAACTCTCCTGACTTATGGTTTGCTGTCCTCACATAATTTCTGCAAGACTTGTAGAAGCTCTTCTTCTTCTTCGTTCGTCCTGAAAAGGACGGTGGTTGCGTTGTGTCTGTTTACGCCTAAGCTGTGATATCTGCACCTTTCGGTCGACACATCCGACTTCTGCACGGCATTTTTTAGGACCGGGTTTGGTAGAAGATCTGTATAGCATGAATCAGAGGTGCTGGAATGTTCTTCCTTGCCAAACAGTCCCAAAGTTTGCTCCAGGCGACCCTGTCAAACGCCTTTTCCAGATCTATGAAACAAAGATGCATCTCACTCTTATAGTCAAGGGCCTTTTCACTCAGCTGTCTGAGTGTGAAGATTATGTCTTAAGTACTTCGGTTTGCTCGGAATCCACACTGGACCTCATCCAATTGTGGCTCAGCTAGGCGTCGGAGTCTCTGCTCTAGGATTCTAGAGTAGATTTTACCAGGGACACTGAGAAGTAAAGTCTTCATACGGTCTGATATCGGCGTTTCTCGATGTACCCCGTGACTTATTTACTTGCGACAAAATCCCTTTATAATACTCCGACGGCCTTTCTATAACAATTTCAATCCAAGTATGATTTTCCACCTCTACACCCCCAGGTAAAAGAGCAGCGACTAAGTAAGTATGATTTTACAATTGTCCTTCTATTCTACCGCCGGATCATTCTTTCGAAATCTTCTATCAAGGTCCAGGCTTCACGAACATGTTAAAAAATCGACATTCATTAATATGGCAGCGCAGGAGTTCAAGTGCTAAACAAAAAAAAAAAAAAAAAAAAAAAAACCAAACAAACAAACAAACAACAATTACAACATTTAAATGAATAATATTTACATAAATAAACAAAAATCGTTAAACCGGCTGCCTAAAGCATGGCATGAAGATTAACACACTGGAGACAGATATACTATACATATGTAAATACATCCCCTTCTGCATGTACTATTCCAGTTGGTTAATTTGATCATGTCTCTCCACATAGATTTTGAATTTTGGGCTAATTTATGTGGTTTTTTGGGGGCTATTTTTAGAAGTACTTTGGGCAAAAAACAGAAAACGAAGGTTGATGTAGGTGGCGTTCTTCACCTAATGAAGGAAAATGACACCTAGACGGGACCAAAAAAAAAACCTACATCTAGGTGAATCCACCTAGGAGTGGCAACGCTGATTACAGACGCCAGATTAAACGGCGACGGACACGAGAATTTATACAATAAAGTAACCTATCAGAATATCCCAATTTCATAGTACCCAATGATCCAAGCAGGAAAGACAACCAGGAAGTTACAGACTTCAATGCGTGGGTGCGCGCGGACAGGTGAAGGATGGACGATTCTGTGATAGGATCGCTGCGTTGGACTGGACATACGTTGAGAAACCTTGCTGATAGCGTTACTTGGCAGTCATTCTAAAGTTCCGGGGTGAAAGAGGTGGAGGGTGACAGAAGAATGCGTGGCGTGGGGACCTGGAGACATACGTGATATATATATATATATATATATATATATATATATATATATATATATATATATATATATATATATATATATATATATATATATATATATATATATATATATATATATATACGAGGTGTGTTCAAATGAAACCCGTCCCAGTGGCTTTATAACAAATATATGTAAGGTACATCAGCAGGAGTAGTAGAATTAAATACAGCAATTGTTATGAAGCAAATACCCACTGGGGTTCTTTAGAAGTAGTCACTATAGGCATTCAGACACGCATCCCACTGCTTGGGTAGACGGCGGATGCCGTCCGAGAAAAATGACTTTGGTTGCTTATTGAACCATTTGGTTCCGAGGCCCTGACGTCTGCATCGGAGTCGAATCGTTGTCCCTTTAGAGATTTTTTTAAGGGTCCGAACAAATGAAAGTCACATGGTGACAGATCGGGGCTGTAGGCTGGGTGTGGCAGAACTTCCCACCTTTTCCTTGCTAACGCTTCCTGCACAATGTTCGCAACATGTGGACGAGCATTGTCGTGCAACAGAATCACACCACGCGAAAGCATGCCGGGTCGTTTATTCTTGATGGCTGTATGCAGGTTGTCTAGTGTGTCTTTGTAGCGGATGGCATTGATGTTCATGCCAGGCTCTTTAAAGTCTACCAATAGAAGCCCTTCATGGTCAAAAAATACGGTCAGCATAACCTTACCGGCGGAAATCTGTGACTTGAATTTTTTTTGGGTTTTGGTGATCCGGGATGTTTCCATTGCATGCTCGCTGTTTTGCTGCACAGCTCAAAGTGGTGGCACCACGACTCATTGCCTGCCACTATGCGCAACAGAAATGCATCACCCTCCTCTTCGTAACGCAGCAGGTGGTTCAAACTCCACCCCATGCGTTCTTCCTTATGGTGATCGGTCAGCATCCGTGGGACCCATTGTGTACACACCTTTCGATACTTCAGTTTCTTCCTAACCACCATTTGAACTGTCCCAAGAGACACAGCGAATTCCTCTGCTAGCGAACATAAGCTCCGACGACGGTCCACCCGTAATGCTGTTTCAATCTCGGCGATGGCTTCTTCTGTCGCAACAATATGCACCTGACCTGGCCGCGGAAGATCTTTCGTTAACTGACGTCCTTCTCGAAACATTCGTGCCCAGTATTTCACTGTAGTCTTAGACACACTTTTGTCACCATACACTGCCTTCATTCGGAGATGAATGTCGACTGGTCGACATCCTTCGGCTGTTAGGAACTGAATCACCGCTCGCTGATCGACCTTGGATGGATTCCTTATCACACCGGCCATTATTTTAACGGTCTGCAGCACAACCAATGAATACTAGGAGAATGAACACTTACACACTTGTACATTCGTATGTGCGTATTACGTCAGATGTGACGTCATCATGCTCCTCCTACGAATGTCCACTTGGCGCAGCACGGTCGGGTTTCATTTGAACACGCCTCGTATATATATATATATATATATATATATATATATATATATATATATATATATATATATATATATATATATACACTTACTTACTTACTTTGTCGTTCCCCTTCTACCGTGAGGTGTAGAGGTTTGGAAGAGAGAGCGCCAGACTATCCTATCGGCTGTCTTCCTCCTGGCCTGGTTCCATTCTAGTCCTCGGTTCTTCAAAGATTGTCTAATGTTGTCCTCCCAGCGGACTCTGGGTCATCCTCGGGGTCTGGATCCTTGGCTCTTTGTTTCCCATGCTTGTCGTGGTATCCGATCTTCTCCCATTCTGCAGACATGGCCAAACCATCTTAATTGGGACTGTTCTACTTGGGTCTGCAGGGGGTAAGATTTAAGGCCTTGACGTATCGTCTGGTTGCGTACCATGTCTCTTCTTGTTACTTCAACCACCTTCTTCAGATACCTCATTTCTGAGGTTTGGATCTGACTTTTATGGGTTGTAGTCATTGCCCATGAATCGCATCCATATGTCAAGACTGGGACATAGGTGGAGCGGTATACAGCCATCTTCGTTTTCTTATCAACCTCTCTCTTGCTGAGCAATACTTGATTTATGGCCTGAAAAAGTCTCCCAACTGCTGCTTTTCGAGTGGCCAACTCTTCTTTGATGCCTCCCTTTCGGTCTATAATAGCTCCGAGGTATTTAAAGTGGTCGACCTGCTCCAGGACCTGTTCTCCCAGCTTAATCTGATGTCTTCTTTCTTCTCGTGATATCACCATGGATTTTGTTTTAGAGCTGCTTATGACCATCCCCCTCTTCTCCAGCTCTTCCTTCCAGACTTGCAGGTTGGATTGGAGATGTGCCTCTGATTTAGCAATCAGGGAACATCATCAGCAAATGCCAGCTCCGAAATATAGACCTGTCTCATCTTCCAGTACCCCACTGAATACTTTCTTGTTCTCTTCTTACATGCCTTGATGACATCGTCCATAAGGAGTATGAAGAGGTAAGGTGATAGGATATCACCTTGTCTTATACCAGTGGTGGTCCTGAACTCTTCTGACTTATGGTTTGCTGTTCTCACATAATTTCTGCAAGACTTGTAGAAGCTCTGTATAGCATGAATCAGAGGTGCTGGAATATTCTTCCTTGCCAAACAGTCCCAAAGTTTGCTCCAGGGGACCCTGTCAAACGCCTTTTCCAGATCTATGAAACAAAGATGCATCTCTCTCTTATACTCAAGGGCCTTTTCACTCAGCTGTCTGAGTGTGAAGATTAGGTCTTGAGTTCTTCGGTTTGCTCGGAATCCGCACTGGACCTCATCCAATTGTGGCTCAGCTAGGCGTCGGAGTCTCTGCTCTAGGATTCTAGAGTAGATTTTATCAGGGACACTGAGAAGGGATATGCCTCTATGGTTTCCACACTGTCGATTGTCACCCTTTTTGAAAATTGGTGTTATGATGGCAATCTCCCAATCCTTTGGTATGGTCTTGTACCATGCGGCCTGTAAAACCCTTAAGAGTAAGAGGTCGCCTGATGCTCCCATGAACTTAACCATTTCTGGTGTTATACCATCATGCCCTGCTGCTTTGCCCATCTTGATTTTCTCCAGTGCTGCCTTCAGTTCTTCCATCTTTATGTCATCTTCACCATCATTGGTTTTCTCTTCTGTGCTAGTGTTTATCATTTCTGATGCTTCACCATGCTCACCATCCAGGAGTTCTGAGAAATATTCTTTCCATCTTTCCATTACTTCCTTCGGGGCAGTAAGCAATTTGCCTTGCTTGTCCTTTATAAATTTGAGAGGGCATTGTCTTTCCTTCCTCATGTTCTTTAGGGTCTTATAGAACAATTTCTGGTTTTCTTGTGCATCTTTTTCTAGCTTTTCTCCAAATTCTTCTCAGGACTTCTGTTTTGCTGCTAACACTTTGTTCTTTGCTTCTGTTCTGAGTGTCACATATTCTCTATATTTTTCCATTTGTCCTGTTGTGTTTTTAGCTCCTAAGTATTGTTTCCATGCCATTTTCTTCTCTCTTATTTTCTCTTTGACTTCCTCTGTCCACCAAGGTGTCCTCTTTCTCTTGTTCCCAAGTCGGACTTCACCGCATGCTTCTGCAGCAGCTGTCTTTATGATATCCTTGAATTTAATCCAGAGGGTTTCCAAGTCATCAGGTCGTTCTTCTGTGTTGCTCACCGCTGCAGCAATAAGCCCATGATATCTGGTCTTAATTTCTGGCTCTCTCAGCTTGTAGGTCCTAATGCTCATTTCTTCTGCTCGTTTACTTGGTTTCTTGCGTGATGTTGGGCAGTTCCTAGGCTGAACAACTCTTTCAGTTGTTCTTTTGATTGTTAGCAGGTAGTGATCACTTCCAATCTCTGGCCCCCTCCAGACTCTAGCATCTCGGACATATTTGAATGAGCTTCTCCGAACAATGGCATAGTCGATCACTGACTTCTCATTCTTTGTTGGTTCACATCTAGTGTATGCATGTATGCGCTTATGGGGGAACTTTGTGTTTGTAATGATCAGATTCTGCTCACTGCAGAATCTAAGGAGTCACTTTCCATTGTCATTGAGAGTATCTTCTCCATATCTTCCGATAACTCCACCCCATCTAGCATGGTCATTTCCAACTCTGGCATTAAAATCTCTGAGCATGATAACTTCATCTAGGCAGTCATCCACTGTCCTTTGAAGCAGCTCGAAGAATTCCTCCTTGACCTCTGCTCTCTCATCCTCATTTGGTCCATACACTATGACCAGGTTGACTATGGTTTCTCCTTCTTTTAGTTTAACAACCATAATGCGCTCTGAGACAAAGTTCCATCCCTTGATACTATCTTTTTGATTTTGGGCCACAATGCAACCCACGCCCCCTTTAGCTCTTTCATATATGGGTACACCATTGTAGAGCAGCGTGTTGCCAAGGGTGGGCGAGATGATGATGATGATTATATTGTGATGTTTGATCACTCTCTTTTCACACTCGCAACCGACCCAATTCAACAATAAAACTCTTGATTCTAGAGGCAAGGGCTGTATTTATTTTTACAACCCATTCAGTGACTAAGAGCACACTGAAGCAAACATTAAACAAATAAACCAGCGAACATAACACCAAACAAACAAAACACCCAGCTAGTGCTCAGTTGCTAATCTGAAGAAGCAAACAAAGCAACGAACTAGTTAAAATCATTGTTGAATAACGATACTCTCACCTGTCAAACAGTCCTTCCATGCCACCTGACACCCTCAACTATCACACACGCACACACTCATGCGTGTCGTCCAATGCGACTAGTAAGGTGTTGTGCACGAGGCTGGCAATCTCACCATGTAACATAGATTGCTACCGAAACCCCTACTGCAAGAGCACACACTCAGCTATCACACACACACGCACTCATGCATGTCGTCCAATGAGACTAGTACGGTGTTGTGCATGAGGCTGGCAATCTCACCATGTAACATACATTGCTACCGAAACCACTACTGCACGAGCATATGAATACTTCATGTGGAGGCAAACCACACTGGTGGCCCCATGCTCCCTCAGGAGCGGAGAAGAGAAATATGTATCTCCAAGTGAGCCCACGTGCTCTCACAAACCATTCTACACATAACCATAATTAAATAATAATAAAATGGACATAAAATAATATTCTTCAACTACATGTACATCAAATACTCTCAATAATAAGAGTAAACCACCACCTCGAACTGATCCATCTCAATATTCGTCACTGCCCTCTGAACATGTCGTAAGTGGCGACTGGTGCGCCTGGTAACAAGCATGTCGTATATGACCCCTGATGAGATTGGGAACTCATCACACGAAACACATCGTTACCGTCACCGAAACAACCACAGCAATAGCCTCAAAATGCTTATTGTGGGCCTGTAATGGACACCAGCTGCATTGGTGTTTCCATGCTCCGCCGGGAGCAACCAGAGAAACACATGTCTCAACGTGCCTACGCACCAAGGAATGGCTCTAATCTCCCCAGAAATCTAAATGGCTATTCTCACTTCAAAGTAACCCATAAATATATACAGTAGAATAATCAACAATCGTGACATACACTTAATTACTCTTAAAATAAAGAATAAAATATAATTACTCTTGACTTAACACTAAAACTAAATTCATCACCACGTGGCCTCCCGGCTGCCATCTTGATATTTTTGCTACCAGGTTGATATTATCTTAATTCACGTGAAATAGCTTCATACCATATTTGCCTTTCTGATAAATAAAATAATCACTCTTAAACTTTCACATCTATCTATCTATTTAGAACTAATTCACTAAACATTAAAACAGACTCGTGCTGAATAGGCTATAATTTCAGACTTATAGAACACGAATGCTAAATTCTACAAAATACGCTAAGAATTACAGCTCACATGCTCTGGTCCATCTGCTACCTACACCGGTCACCTCGTCGTTTGCTCTCTCGTCTGGGCTGATACTAGGAAAGGTCGCTGCTGGCTCGCTATTTCTTTATATATACCGCTAAGCCTAAACACTCAACTTAGTCCGCGCTGCGCGGATTAATTTAGCCACTTAAATGACACTCGCGATATTTGCTTTATCAGGCACGAAAACACAGATATGGCACACAATTATCAAATATATCACACGACTACCAAATATAGCACACGACTTTGTACGAAAATTAATTATTAGGCTTTATTATGGCCTTTTCATCAATCTTGAAGACTTTTTACATCCCAGCATGCTTCGCGCACATCGAAAATATGGGAGATAAATGTGCCACTCACAATGAAGGGGGAAGCTGGGGTGTCTTCCCGTGAAGGGGTAAGCCGGGTGTCTTTCCGGCCCTATCATATATATATATATATATATATATATATATATATATATATATATTTATATATATATATATATATATATATATATATAGTGTTATTCTGGCCTTGTAACATGAGGTAAAAAGAAAGGTCCTATAGTGTAAACCCCCGTAGGGGAGTAAAGTGACAGAAACTTCAGTATACTATAGATAGCTTTATCACTTGGGATAATCAGTTCTCTTCCTCGCTGCCTTTGCCTTCCTTAACTCAAGAGCAGAGTCAAGCGCACTCGTTTACAGCTGGGTAGACTGGAGAGTGACGATACCAGGTTTCGGATCTTGGAACTCGGCAACTCTACTGAGAGAGGCGAGCGCTCTAACCGCTTAGCCAATAGGACGCTCACATCTTTATAATAGGGAAAGTCTTACTTATTTAGTCATTCTTATTCTACCCTGATCAGAAACTTACCAGGACAAAAGATCTTTATATCTGGAAATGAGCCCTAATATAACAGACGGACTTTGTGTCTAGGTTGAACGGTTTGCGCTTCGGCAAAACTCCTATTTTTAAACGTATAAACAAATAAGGAGGGGAACCCAAGGCCTGTAAACAATAAATAAATAAACAAACAACACACAAAGGTATGTTAGCAGGCGCTCAGTGAGAAATAAAGAAGTAGAAGACTAGACAACAGAAAAACAACAGAAGTGATATCCTTACCAGGAATCGAACCAGGACCTTCCGAACGGCACACCCCCCCCCCCCCCTCTAGCCACGGGAGCGAGTCGCTACTATCCTCTCTGCCAGCTGGGCACTACAAAAATAGTGCTTCGCCGACAGAGGTCTAGCACGACTGTATTTTGACTGTAAATTCAGGTCCAACTGCTTCATGAGATCATATACTGAGGTGGCCGAGTGGCTAACTGCGCTCACTTCTACAGCTAAGACTTTTTCTGTGAGACCCTCATGTCTCAATTTCGTGACTAGGTCATTATATTTGGTCATTTTGAAAGCGTTCTGCTCACGGAATCGGAACTTAAATGTCAGCCCAGTCATTTACAGTAATTTGATGTGATGATGAGACATACACATGTACTTTTTGAGATTTTTAACTGACTTCGGGGATATTTGCCGTACACGGGTAGATCGACTACCATTTTCTCAATGGTTTGGCTTCTCAAGAACACTCTGGAAACTGGTGCTTACTATAGTCTGTGGTTCGCCGATTATCCTGCATTAAAAGAAGTTGGCACTTGTAATATTAGGCCAGGTATTTTTGTTTGCATTAAATTTTGTCAAATCTTTTGTAGCAATAGGCACTACCTTTAATTTTAAAGTTAGTATCAGAAGACTTGTAACGACAAAGAAAGTCTACAAAATTGCAACGTTTTGCTTTACTAATAAAACAAAGGCAAGTCTGATAACGTTACATTACTTCTCGTTACTAAACAATGTGATAATGTAGTTATCAATAAATTTGATTTTGTACTTGTACGTGCAAAAACAACAACTTCTCCATCTTTCTTCTCTGTAATAGCTGGAAACATCAGGCAATTCAAATGGAATATCATAAGTCTGTAAAGATAGCAACAATACGGCAAGCTAGCGTATGCGGGCTAAATGGCAGCAGACGTGCATAGTTATGGGAAATGGGTACTTGAGCACTTGCTTCCTGCGACGTGAAAAACACGGTGAACACATATATTCACGCTATCAGATTTGATTGGTGTTAAAGAGTCCTGACGCAATTTTGGTGAAAGCGGCGCTCCACTCTTGAACAAGTGGACGCTGAGCTGTGTCGGCCACCTTTATTATTACTGAGGCGTTACAAACACGACGGCAGAATTTTCACACCTTCCAGTAATGGCTTCAAGGGAGTGTTTGTAATGGTTTGCTGACATTCTATGGGGAATATGCAGGAACGAGTGAATCATAATGCAACAACATTATCAACATCAGTGCTTCACCCCCTCTCAAAGTTGGGTACAAAACATATGCGTACTCTTACAAGAAAGAACACTGAGGTGCGTATACTCTCCTATAAATTTGTGAAGTTTGTCCTGTTCTGCACTCGCTTTGGGAGTGGCGGTTATGGCAACGTACGTTTAGTTATCGTCCCATTACGACTATTTTAATTAATAGTGTTTCCGCCTTAATTGTTGTTGTGCTGCTCAGCTTTTCGCTCTTCTGCAGACAATCAATACCCTTTAGCTCCCCAAGTAGCACAGGTCCAACAAACACATGCCAAGTCTTCCTGTCCCATGCTATCCGCTCAAGTTCTTTCCATCTTCTCCTCATCATTTTCACCTCTGTATCCAGCTCTCTTCTCCGTGTGTGTTTTTTTGGGTCTACCTCTGCCTCTCTTTCCCTGGGGATTCCAGAACAAGGACTGCCTTGTAATGCTATCAACAGGTTTCTTCAATGTATGTCCTATCCACCGCCAGCGTCTTCTTCTCAACTCTTGATCTACTGGGATTTGTCTGGTTCTTGTCATAAATTCTATATTTGTGACTTTGTCATAACATTTCAGTCCTTCTATTCAACGCAAGCACCCGTTTATAAAAGTCTGTAGCTTTTTGGTTGTTGTATTTGTTGCTCTCCGTGTCTCAGAGCAATACAATAGGACTGACTTCACATTTGAGTTGAAGATTCTTATTTTCGTGTTGGACTTGATTTCTCTTGTTCTCCATATGTTTCCCAATGCAATGAAAGCACCTCTTGCTTTTTGTATTCTTATTTTGATATCACTGTCTGTCCCTTCAACTTTGTCTAGATTACTGCCAAGATATGTGTACAATTCTAAATCTTTTAGTGGTGTTTCTTCAAGTTCAACCTTGTTATCATTTCTTGCATTTATTCTCATAATCTTTCTTTTCCCTGTGTATTTTCAGGCCCACTTGTTGCGACCTCTCATCGAGAATTTTCATTTTCTCTTGCATCTGATTATGGTTATGGCACAGAAGAGCTAAGTCATCTGCAAAATCCAGATCATCAAGCTGTTTAGTCATATTCTGCTGGATTCATTTATGTTGTGTGATGTCGATGTTTTCATAACCCAATCTATTGCTAGTAAGAACAGAAATGGAGACAAAAGGCATCCCTGTCTCACTCCCGTTCTAATCCTAAACAGTTCTGTAAATTGTCCTTCATGAAGAACTCTGCATGTCATGTCTTCTTTATTAATGATTATTTTATTAATTCTTTATTTATGATCTTCATGGGAACTCCATAATGCCTCATCAATTTCCAAAGTGATTATCTGTCCACACTGTCAAATGCCTTTTCATTGTCCACGAATCCGATGTATAGCGGTGAATTCTATTCCAGACTTTGTTCAACTGTTATTCTCAATGTGGCTATCTGGTCTGTAAAGGATCTGTTTTGTCGAAAACCTGCTTGTTCTGCAGACAAAACCACGTTGAATACTCCTTGGCATTATCTACCCTGTAGATCTAGGCTTTTACTGCGGCTTTTCTACGATTCCCTTAGGAAGAGAAAGCGCGTGGCATACTGTGCATTCCCCGCCATCTAAAAGGGGCTCTCCAAATATGCAGATCTAAAATACAGTACTATGCTCTGATTCTTGGCTCTCCCAAGGAATTGTCACGTCCTACACAGAACCACTCCTCAGCTCACTCTGCCTATTATGAGTCCACGGTGAGGTC
This sequence comes from Oreohelix idahoensis, assembly GCA_024509875.1. NCBI lineage: Eukaryota > Metazoa > Mollusca > Gastropoda > Stylommatophora > Oreohelicidae > Oreohelix > Oreohelix idahoensis. The sequence continues at coordinate 1,082,862 of JAMPIV010018044.1, read as the reverse complement.
CACATGTATGCAGCCAACCAGGAAGAAGCTAAATTTACATCTGTGGCTCAAGTGACTCCTCCAAGCTTAATGTGCAACGCAGGGTTCTCAATTTGTTTCATCACAGGGGGAATTCATGGAAGTGTGTGGAAGTTTTCAAGAGTCAATGAGGGTGTAATTATCCTCACAGACGGATGTTCACTTCCATATCAGTATACTATAGCACTGTGATTAGCTGGTGGTCATATAAGGACGGCTCCAGATATGCCTCCATGCATTTCAGTCTTCTTAATTAAATGTGTACCAACACAACCAAGGGGCACAACTAGATGACTCTTTAGACCACAAATATGTTAGTTCTGATGCACAATAATAAAATCTATGTGCAAGAATAACCGTGTTTATCTAAACAAACAACCAAGAAAGAAGAGGTTGTCACGGATGGCCTCCCCTGCTTTGCAGTAGTGGTCCACCAGTGGCCAAAACTCAGAGTATCTAAAATGGGTCGTCAAAGGTGTCTACCTTCGCACAAGATTACTCTTGGCAGAGTTGTAGATAGAAGGGTAAAGACGCTTCTATCTCAAGGTAGTTTTCATAAGATATTTCCAAAGTAAAGAATAATGCTGTACTGGCTGAGCAATTGTTAACTTATTATCGGTCCGCCGCCTTTTATGAAGAATTAAGCAATGGTTATAGCCCGTTCAAGCCACCAGCAGGTGTAAATACAGCGAAATTCCTTTTTATAAGAATTAGCTCTATAATATTAAATAGTCTTGCTCATACGTATGCTTTCACACTTTTAATAACTGAATCAACTAAGATTGTTATGTTTTAAAATAACACGTAACACATTTAATAATTAATTAATTTTAACAGGTTAAAATAAATAGAATGATGGTGAATTTTAGATGAACAATCAATTTGTCTTCATCGAGACTGGATAGAGGGTTTATATTAAAGAATATTTCTGTCGTTTTGCTGGTGCCTTTTATAAGCACTTAGATGGTATAAGCGGTCATGCAGCCGCGTTTTTCGTCGATTCTCTTGTGATGATGACTCTTCACAGTCTGATAGCTTAGTTCCTCGAACCGTCTGATAGCTTAGTACCACGATCTTTTAAACAAAATAAAAACAAATGCCTCTGCTAAGTACATTTGTAGGTTGCAAATTAACAGGCGCATTGTCTCGCTGTCCACCCACCAATGTTATTCTCTCGGAATAATTATTTTTGAGTATACACAGCATAACTCAGGGAAGATGATTAGAAATCACCAATATTCTTCTGGGTATTAAACTGGGAAAATATGTGCTTGGACAGCGCGTAAAGCAATGATTTGCCGGAATTAAAATTAACAAGGTACATATATCTCACAAAATGATATGATACACTTGATGCACACGTGATGTGATCATCTCTCATCACTGCAACAGTCGGAGTCTGGGGTCACCTCATTTGTTTTTGCGTTTCTGAGCGAATAGCAAGAAACAATCACCAGCGCTTGCTGTAGTGGTTTATGAACATACTATTTTCATTGGTTGAGGTTGCCAGCCTCATATAACCACTTAGCAAGAAAAACATGTCAAATTCACATTTGTAAAATAAATGTTTACACTTACCCCAAAGCAACTTTTGGGAACACAATCTCCTGCACAGTTTAGAATGAACACATCACTTTATTAGATGCTTTGAATCACTTGGCCTGGAAATTGTATAATTCCTCTTATGGCGGGTGAATCTGATTCCTTAGATATCCAGATTTCGTATTTAAAATGCGGGTTTACTTGTTTTGTTTCAAAGTTGTCCAAATACTTTTGTTCGGGTCCTTTTAAGTTTTCAGTCTCTGTATTTAAATATGCGGGTTTACTTTTAAGTTTTAAAGTTGCCCAAATACTTCTGATCGGTCACTTATAAGTTGGGAATCCTTAGTCCGATCTTTCTCTTTCTGGCTCCTGGGAGTTGCTAATTTGACGATGCAATGCAGTCTGATTTTTTACACCTATTTCGCTAGATTATATCTCTCATTTCTCAGTTCAAATCCCAGATTGTGATTCCGACGAATTTCTAATGAAAACCATTGTGTATTCCGGCTCTCAACTCAATCCAATCAAAAGCTCTGGACTATATGGGTAGGGGTGTTTAATTTAATTCTCACCCGCGTGTTTTAAAATATTACATTTTACAATTCCACGGCGTGACCTATTTCAAAATATCGTAATGCTTCCGCCAACTCACAAACAAATCTGTGAGCTTATTTCCTGGCTTAATACTTTCCGCCAAGATTGCCTACCCAGACAGATTATGGGCAATATTGATACCGAGAGGGCTAATATGAAACGATTATCTAATTATCACCGGTGTTTTCGCCCGTCCCTCGGGCGGCTTCCTTAGATAGCAATCTGGCTTTCTGTGCGTGCTCGTGCGATACCACGTTGCACAAACAACTGACGTCTCTTTCAAAGGTGGCCAGACTGACTTACGTGATAATCGTATTAACCTGATAATACCACAGTTCACCTGGGGGAACGTAAATACGTCTGGCAGTGGTCACATCAAAAGTATGCCAAATAATAGGACGATGAAGAAATTGAAGAAAAGAAGTGATACTGCCGGAGAGGATGAATGGGTGAGAGAGGGGCACAAAAGTACATGCACAAAGCCGTTTTGTCACAGAAGTGAGAATGATGCAATGCTCGTTTAAAAACACACAAAACTGTTGTAATACAGTTTTAAACCCCTATATATTTCCAATCAAGTAATGCGTGACTAATTTAGATACATTTGCACCTACAGTACTTCATTTGGGTCCCAAGCACCAACCCAAAGTCGCTAATTTACATACACACTAATCAACTCCGCGTTGTTCCCCCGGGCTTTTGATGTGACCAGGACAGAATAGCCTCACCGTTCCATGAGGAGAATCATACGGTTGTGCGCAAAGTAAGAAGCCTCACCATTTAAAACAAACTGCTACATAAATCACCACAGCAAGCGCACAAGAACCACATAAGTCCAAAAAAACCTCATCTCTACGATCTACCGGTTTAATAGTCGGAAACATCCAGGAGTCAGAAAACTGGAGGGAATGAAAAGCAATTCACATGAAAAACATAGCATGTAAAGATAGCACACATATGTCAAGCTAGCGGATAAGGCTAACTGGCAGTAAGGGTGTACAGTTATGGAAAATGAGCACTTGCTTTCCGAGAAGATTTACTCTGCAGATGATGTGAAATGAAAAACAGTGATCACATATTCGCCCTATCAGATTTGATTGATATTAAAGAGTCCGGATGTAATTTTGGTGAAATCGTGGCTCCACTCTCTCAAACAAGTGGACGCTGAGCGGAGTCGACCACTGCTATTATTACTGAGGCGTTATTAACTCGACGGCAGCGTTTTCACACTTTCTAGTAATGGTTTCAGGGGAGTGTTTGTAATGGTTTGCTGACATTATGTTGGGAATAGGCAGTAACGAGTGAACCATAATGCAACAACATTATCAACATTAATGCTTCACCCCCCCCCCCCCTTTTTTTTCCAAGAGGGGGAGGGGAGGAAGAAAGAGAAGAAATACGCGTAGGCTACAAGATTACCGAAGTGCGTAAACATACATTCCTGAAGTTTGCCCTACTGTGCACTCGTTTTTAGAAGTGCCGCCGATGGCTCTGTGTCATTTTACAGCTATCGCTCCATTACGATTTGTCTTTATTTGTACTGTTTTAGACTTAATTAAAAGGGACACATTTAGCCAACTCCTTAAACCTGAAATATCTTAGCGCCAAATCACAAGCAAATTCTTTCCAAGAATAAATGTGTTTATGTAAACAAACAACCAAGCAAGACGAAGAGAGACTAATGTATTTTACACAAAAATTAAAAATACTCCTACCTATTTCCTTCTCCTTGTAAGACGTATTACTATTTGTGTGGGTGTGTGTGTGTGTGTGTTTTTTTTTTTTCAACTGTTCTACCTATTTCCAACCAAGTCATACGTGGGGGCAAGCGTTTCCGTGCCCTCCCAGCGATCTTTGTCCTCTCAAGACAGTGTGTGGTCCCGGCTTCCGGGTCTTCCCAGTAAACTAGAGGCAGTGCTATATTCTGTGTCCGTCTGGAGGTAGAGGATCGGTCGCTGCTACGCCATTAATGAACAAAGCAATGACCTATCAAGACTGTGTGTGGTCCCGGATGCCGGGTCCTCCCAGTTCAGGTGGGCCAGAGCTTGTTTCTTCTTGGTAATGCAGCTCGGCAGTGGTGGAGGCTCGGCGCTGGCTGCGCCGTTCCCTCGATACGTCTTGTCTCGGAGATATAACCCCCTTTGCAGGGTAGAGAACCTCTTTTCTCGTGGCATTGCACCCTCGCTACCCGAGAAGAGGTTCCCTGGGGTTGCAACAAAGCCCATTGGTGATTGGCCTCTCTGCCAGTCTCCACTGTCTTCGGAGTTATAACCCCCTTTGCAGGGTAGAGAGTTATCAAACCTCGGGGCAGTACACACACGCCAAAGTGGGCCTGGTGTACCCTGTTTCAAGTCTAGGATGCTCCCTGGGGTTGAAAGAAAGCCCCAAACACACCCCCAACCGTCTGATACCGTGTGGATGCACGGCGGGTTGCGGCCCAATCGTCTGGTGTCACGACGGGTGGCTTCCCGGCCGTGTGGCAACACGGACCGTGTGCAGAAGGGCGGCGTTGGCTGAGCCACCGCCGTGCCAGGCTGTCTGCACAAAGGGTAAAAGAGTCTAGTGACTCGCACCCTATGAGGATCCAAACCAACCAACCAAGTCATACGTCGCTAATTTAGATAATCTCGTTGTCTCCTTCTTTGATCCTTTGCCGCCGACTGTCAAAGCAGTCTGTGACCATCACGACTAATGGCGTCTTGTATGGCAGCAACAAACTGCTTCCACTTTGCTTGGTCGGCGGCAATCCTTCGTGCAGTGCCCCAGATCTGGTTCATTCTTTGCACCTCTGCCTCCATAGTTCTCCGTCAAGTTGTTTTTGGTCGCCCTCTCTTTTGCTTTCCTTCAGGGGTCCACAGCATAGCTGTTCTTGTGATGGCATCAGGGTATCTTCTGAGGATGAGGTCAACCCAACTCCAGCGTCTGCCAGCTGTGATGGCGTGCATGTCCTCTTGGTTGCTCCGAGCAAGCAGTTCTTGATTGGTGATGGTCGTCATAGTACTGCTTAATTCTTTCTATCTCCACTTTTGGCAAAAAGTGACCTGATGTCATAAATCAACACCAGTTTAATCTATCATCCTACATACTTTCTTACCGTTAACAGTTTGGATTGTCATACAAAAATTTCATGTTAATGTGATATATCCTTCTTTTATTAACTAATTACCCCCCCCCCCCCCCCCCCCCCCCCCCCCCCCCCACCCCCCTCTCTTAAAAAAAAATCCTTTGAACGCGATTTTCTCAAAACAAGCTGAATTGAAGATGGAATAAAGCAGTACGGTACTATGACCACGATGTGTATCTGCTCAATGTGGTTACCCGGGCATTGAGCCTTACGTGGCTAGTGTAGATACTTTTGTACCTAATCCGTGTAGTTCCCCGGGGCCTCTGAGGAGACTAAGAAAGAATAAGTTCACTGCTCCCTCGGGAAAGTCATAAAAGATTGCGCACGTAGTTAGCAGCCACACTATGTAAAACAACTGGCTACAGAAATCCCCGCTGCAATCGCACACGGGGTGTTCTAGTGCAGGCTTCCTGCATGTTACAAACTCTTAGAAAATCAACTTAAGTTTTATAAGCTCTCGTTGGTTTTTTTTTTGTCAGCACGAAGCGCGTACTTTACACGCAAAGTTTTTATTTTTGTTTTAGGTCGTCTGTAGAAGAGGGTATTTATGTTTCATTCTCCCGGTAGGTCAACCGTCATTCACTTATTCACGGGAACTGAGTTAATCTGGAAAATAAAAAGAGCTCAAGGGTGATATGAAACAAGGTTGGGGGGGGGGGGGGGGGGGGGAGAAAGAGGGAAGGAGAGAGAAGAGCGGATGGCCGGAAAGTGCAACAGACGCACACTGCGGAAATTGGTTTCGGTCAGACATGATGTGTCCACCCGCGCTGGAAATTTACCAAAAATCAGTCAATAGTTTGGTGAGACATGCCATTTCGAGTCTCCTGCTGTTTTTTTGTTTTTTTTTCCTGACTGCAATTTATTCAACTGGGGCTAAACATGTTCCAACAAGTCCTAATGTTCTATGGGCTTGAAATTCGAATCGAGATGTAGCGGGTAAATATTTAATGAGTAGGCAGTTTGACAGTTCCCAGTTAGCAGTGGGTCATTTCAAGAATAGTGTGTGGCTGCAGCGGCAATTAGCTGTAAGCATCTGGGATCTGCTTGCTGTGGGGTGCCCGGGTTGGAAAAGGTTGATGGAGGCCGAGAGGAACTGGTAGGAGAATTGGAGAAGAGATGCAAAGGATAGAGAAGACATGGAAGAACCTTGGGTGGATGGCACAGGACAGGAGGAATTGGCATGAATGTGTTGAAGGCCTGTGCACCTTGAGGAGCTGAAGGCATTTGATGATTATGACGATCAGGTCTCTACGGTTGTCACAAAATTACCGTGCTATTAATTTTATCGTGTTTTACCTGTTTTCTTTTCCATATTGTACCTTCCTTTTATTTCTTCCTAGCCTGTATTTTCTCTCATGTTTGAACGCATGACCCAGGTTTCACGTTGTTATTTCGTTCGATCCATACCGGATAAAGATAACGCAAACAACCCAGCTGGGAGCAGACAGGTGGGTCTGCCTTGCCTATGTTTAAACACACATAGGCGCGAATTTCTCTCGCGTGTCCAGTCGGGCACCTATACTTCTTGTATTGACAATCGGAAGATAAACACTAATCTGCCGGAGGGAAAGTGAACATTTATAATAACAAACTAAAATGAAGGGTTTGTTATGAATTACAGTCATCTAAACGTGAAAGTGTCAATGCCTTATATGGGAGGAGTTTGAAATTACCTGTGTCGTGCGGGATTTCATGAGAGAAAGGGAAGGGGGGGGGGGGGGGGTTTGCTTGGTCTAGCCAAAATATATTAACTAGACGACGCTTGATTAGCGACTTTCACCGCGTGTATAGCTGGTACAGATTGTGCGAAAGGCCCCATATAACGTAGCACATTTCAGACTCTATCACTGTGTTCCACTGAGTCAAGACGGCACCTTCAGACTAACCAGGACTGAAGAAATTTAGGATTGCAAGAAAGAGGATTGGACCAAGTATTGAGGATCTTCTGAAATTAACCAGCAAGAAAACGCGACTTTATAATAATGGAAACCACAAAGTCCTCGGAATCTATAAACAGGATAATAGTAGGATTATCATTAAAGTAACACTCGACTACGCGTAAGACGGCCCCAGAACCTGTGGCCTGACATTATTCGGAAGTCTTCATGTGCAACACGTCTGTAGAAAAATATAACCCGTAGAAAAATATAACCCGACACGGGGAGAGTTGTAATATATATTTTATTATTTTATATTTGACATGTTTAACTCGCTGGTGGTTGTACAAGTTCATACGAGGCTGGCAACCTCTGCCTATGAAAATGATAGAGCATGAACCACCACAGCAAGCGCAAGGAACCAAAAGCAGAGGTAGCCCCAGGCTCCAAGTTGAGCAGGGAGTGCATGATGATGACATCATGGTGTACATATTTATTATATTAACCTTTCAATTAATAAATTTATATTATATGTATAAATGTCATGCTTAAATCAGATATCAGTCGTCTTCCGCTGTCCAGCCACAATTTTTCGGGGAGATTACCCAGAATAACGATGATTTTTCACCATATCCACGGGGTGCATCACTGATGCTCAGGGAGGGTAAAATTACTGAGAAAAGAGGGAAGGGTCGGTGGAACGGACAGCAAGGAAGACGCTTGACTAGTGTCAGGAAACAAATACTCAGCAGACATTTGTTTCTTCTAAAGTTTGTGGTACAGGTTGGTGATACCAGTTTGAGGTACAAGTTGGTGATACCAGTTAGTGGTACAAGTTGGTGATACCAGTTCGTGGTACAAATTGGTGATACCAGTTCGTGGCACAAGTTGGGAGATACCAGCTTGATACGAGTCTGTGGATCAAGAGCTTGTGGTCTATGCTAGAAGCCTGTCTTTGACGTGTTGTGAAGATCCTTGCCTTGCCGCTAGGAGCGGTTACCCCTGCAACTACGTCTGGGAAGTGCCCTCACAACAGAAGGCCACAATTCACGGAGCAGCCAGCAAACCAGTACACCATCTGGCCATATGTGATTTTAATCTGGCCAAAATAAAATAATTCTCACCACCATTTCTCAACCCTCTCAAGTTTTCGATGAGGAAAAACTCTAGAGTTTAATTATTAGAGAGAAGTGCACACGTATGAATCAGTGATCTTAAATATAAATATAACAGAGCTACTTAAGTAATATTTTACTGAATAATTCAGTTGGGGGCTCAGAGCGAGCTAATATATCTTTATCTTCATAGAAGAGGCGGGCAGATGCAAAGTTCAAGAGAGCCTTGAAAAATTCAGCGTCGTGCTTGATTTCTGAAATATCCTATGAAGACTCCCTAAAGTATAAGCACCATCCTTCTATTTACAACTCTGCTAAGAGTAATCTTGAGCGAAGGTAGATACCTTTAAAGATTCTCATTGTATACTCTAAATTTTGGCCATTGTTGGACCATCACTGCAGAGCAGTGGAGACAACCCATGACAACGGTATCCGTGAAAAAGAGGTTCTGACAGCTGCTGTGATTGAGAAACCGTGTCAACATTTAGTAACATGCAATGGTTTGTTGAAGTATGCACCACCACGAAAAAAAAAAAAAAAAAAACTATTGAAAGTTATTTCAGGTCCATACTAATCTTAGAGATTTGAAGGACCGTATCCTATTTATTTCACTTTAAGATAATTCATTTCGAGCTCTTGTCGGAGCATGAGTACTCTGCAGCATTATTTTTCCTTAAGTTTTATTCGCCTCGTTCTAGGATTATATTCTCTCTTTTCATTCCCTCTTCTGCAGATTGCCACGTTGTCGTTCAGTTTCATTTTGTTCCCCCTCGAGGAATCTATTTTAAGACCTGCCTTAGGTAACGAACTGGTACTATCAGTTTTTCTAATTTTCATAAACCAGCACTTTAGCGCTAATAATTTACTTGACGATACAGCAATTTACAACAGCTTGCTTTATTATCATGACTCACAAATTATAGCCATCTAAGTGGCAAAGCAGTGGCCGTGTAAAGATCTACTAACAACAATAACACAAAACTTAAACGACAGGGCCGTGTCCCACAAGCAAATGGGTTGTTCAATACTTCATGTCCTATACCAGTGTTTCTCAAACTTTTTGTGTTCTCGGCACACTTTTCAATTTTCTAAAAATTTGCGTCACACCTACCTGACCCCGCGCCTGAGTAAAAGAATTACAGTGATACATACTAAATTAAATACAACTTTTTTGTGGGTACTTTAGAATAAAGACAACTCTCAGTTCAATTATCTTTTAATTGTTAAAATAATTAGAACATATATTTTACAAACAAACAAAAAAGAAATACGAAATTTAATTAGGTCCAGGTAGAAGTACTATGCTTCGTCCATGACTTTTGAACGTTGTTTATGCGCCTCTTGTGTGTTTGTAATAACAAGAAATTTTGAAGCATATCTATTTTTGCTCAAAGCAGTTAATAGCTCCAATTATTATTGAATGAATTCAAACTGTTAAGATCAGTTTTATATTACATCATCACTAAAAATATACTTCATGTAGTAAATTTACAAAGTTTTTGCGGCACACTAGTGAAACACTGTCCTAGACGGTTGTTAGGTTTTAATCCACACACCATTGGACTGCCAATGTTAAAACAATGTATGGACATATATGTGTATGAAAACATACCATAACATTCATTCATAACCCTCCACTCCCAAAGGAGCATAGGCCTTCAACAAACACATGCCAAGTCCTCCTGTCACGTGCCATCATCTCAAGTTCTTTCCATGTTCTCCTCATCATTTTCACCTCTGTTTCCAGCTCTCTTCTCCATGTGCTTCTTGGTCTACCTCTGCCTCTCTTGCCCTATGAGTTCCAGAACAAGGACTGCCTTGTAATGCTATCAACAGGTTTCCTCAGTGTGTGTCCTATCCATCGCCATCGTCTTCTTCTCATCTCTTGTTTCACTGGCACTTGTCTAGTTCTTGTCATCAGTTCCACGTTGGTAGCCTTGTCATACCATTTTAATCCCTCTATTCTACGCAAGCACCCGTTTATGAAAGTCTGTAGCTTTTTGGTGGTTTTCTTTGTTGTTCTCCATGTCTCCGAGCCATACAATAGGACTGACTTTACATTTGAGTTGAAGATTCTTATTTTCGTGTTGGATCCTATTTCTCTTGTTCTCCATATATTTCCCAATGCGATGAAAGCTCCTCTTGCCTTTTTGTCACGTAGGGTTTATATCCATTTAATTTCCTACATTTTCTTCCTATTCTTTCACATAAATTCTCTCTTTTATTATCTCTGTATTTTTTTCCTGTATATTTTTTCATCCATTCGTTTTGCGTATATTATTTTCATATAATTCGCAAACTTTACCTGTTTTCCTTTCTCTTAAACTGAGAATCGCGCTAGGACGATATTACGTAGATGTCAGGGCTGCAGGGCGTCAGAAGGCGTGATAAGTCGGTTCGCTGAACATAGGACGTAGCAAATCGTCTACATTCTCACCGAGCGCGCGAGCTTCTTCTCGGCATTAGTCCCGGTGAGGTGTGATACTTTACATCTGCACCGGTCAGTATCCAGACATCTGTCTGGAAAATCCCAAACTGACACGGCGCTCACTTGGGCAATGGAGTCAGGCTGTCTGGGATTTGAAACTGACACGCGTACATCGTGGTCAGTAGGTGACAGTTACGATACGCGTTAAGCGGACGTAAATGTTGGGAGTAGGGGAGATAATTTCGCTTGGCGAAATAAGTTTCGGCCCTTTGTCTGATTTTAAGATATTGGCCAAGTTTGAAACTTTAATTTCATTCTCGCTCATAGACTCCACAGTAGATAGGTCGCTCGAAAAACAGAATAGCTGTTAGCGAAGATCTCAGTTTGTTTCGGCAATTTGTCGAACTTCTAGACTTCCAGAAATATTTTCAGCATTTTTATTCTTAAGTTGTGCGACTACCTGTAATTCTGTGGTTGAGGTAATTAATATGATAGATATATAGATTTTGTGAGTGTTAAAGTGTTAAATCGCTAAATTCATTTTAATCTATTTCTTTAGCGCAGAAGAGAAATAAAGTGGTAGGCTATTATATTTTCTAGGGAAGCATTCAGTGGAAAGCAGACTAAAAATTTAATTTCTAGCTTATAACGGCAATTGTAGCTATTTATGAATTTAATTTAACTGCTAATACTCAGTCGAGTGTATTTTTCTAAACTAACGTATAAACTCTAGAATCCAGCCTCATGAATGATGACGGGATACGCACGTGTTCCTAATTTATGAGGAATGCTGATTTTTAAATATAACTTACGTCACGGGAAGTTTAAATGATAAGCAAAGCTCTCTGCTTGCAAGTTTAAATGTAAGTTTTAACCAGTACAGATTCTGTTTATTATATTATATGTGTTATTTTTCCTCCACACAGTGAAAGTTTTGGGGTGACCCTAACTTTACCAGCACCTAGTAGTAGTTTCCATACTTGTGAAGAAATAGACAGTCCTTATTTTGAACCACGTGGGTTTTCCCAAGTAACACTGATCTGACGGTGCAAGTTAGACAGAAATACTAATATCCCTATAACGGGTTTTTCAAAGACTGTAATGATAAATACTGGACCTTGGAGCCAGCACTTAATTTCTTCTAGAAACTCTATATAATTTGCTGCCTGGTGGCGTGAATATTAACAATCATTTCCCGACTAGATTATATCTTGTGGACAAATCTGTGGTGTGACTAAAGTGAATCCTATACTGAGGGAAGGCACCGACCTGACATTCATCATTTTTTAGAAACCTACGCTATTGACACTGTGCTCCGCTAACTCCCGTGCCTGGAATAATTGTTAGGTGACTTAATCAGACATTTGAACAAATTTGCATACCCAAGTAGTCGTTCCCGGAGACTCCAAGTTAGATAAGTCTTTTGGAACTGGGGCCTTCTTGGCAGAAGACTGCATTTTTTTGAGTCTGTGTGAAAATCTAAAATCAAGGTGTTCCAAGAGGCAGCAAGCAAAGTCGTGAGTACTAGTGTGAGAAGCCATGGCGGAATGAATGAGTGTACGCTGGTTTGAGTGATATTTTTCACTATTTTATCTTTGACACCCTGTTGCTGTCCTATTTGTTTTTTTTCAATCTGCATAATTTGTTGCTAAGGCTAGAGTTCTTGTGTTTTTGTCTTAGGTTAAATCAGATTTTTTTCAAACTCTGTGCATATAATTACGAGATAAAACAAAGAAAAACTCTTAGACTCAAACCCTATGTATCTGTGACTCTGGCGCCATCATCTGTTCTCTTAACGGGGCCGGGCTAAACCTAGAGTTAACACTATAACGGGGCTATCATCCTTGCAACATTTCCTTGATTTTTTTTTGACTATGTGTATATGTATTTTCCTTGATGTACTTTCTTTGATGTTGTGAGCCGATTTTGTCCTGATATTAAAATCGCTCTTGAACTAAACAATCGTGTTTGGTCAGCTCGTTCTAGAATATATATATATCATTGTTATAGTTTTCCCACGTCTGTGTGTTTACCTGTCGTCACGTGTATGTGCGTGCCTGTGAGTGATAGAAATATACGTAATATGTATATTGGTGTAGTCTGTCTGACGCTGTAACAACTGTTGTAGAAGATAGGTGAGAGAGAGAAGAATTCTTTTCGCTTTCAGAGACAGCCACTATATCAAATCTATCATCTCACGTGTGTGGAAATTCTATTACCTTTCACTAACTCTCACTGAGTCTATCACCTATTCAAACCTATTCAGAAGGGACCAAACCTAGTCTTAATTCTCCTATCGGAAATCTACGACAAATGAGGGCTCGTTTCCGGTCTTTGAACTTAGAATAGGAAGACGAGTACGACAAACGTGGACTCGTCTATCTGGATTTTGAACTTAAGATTCTGTATTCTGATATAGAGTAAGAGTGTGATGTTTTGTGAGTTGTTATATCTTTAAATAATTACCCCCTAGACTAACGATCTGTTTACGGGCGTGCTGACCACACAAACTAATAAGTTTTTTTTTTCCACAGCATCTTTGAATAATATACATTTTGGTTACAGGTTGATTTTGTCGGGATATATGTTAACTGCTGATTGTAATACTAAATGCTGGTAAAGTGGTGAGTGTATAACATTCACTGGGTACTGAGGCAGAACGGCGTTTGAACTAAGTTAAGGAGTGTGTTTCGGACTTTTTTTGTCCAGATTAATTCCCTCCCTTACCCGATCTGACTTCAGGTGCGAACTTATAGTGGATTTTTTTTTAAAGTTAAGGGATTATTTTTCTCTTTAATTTTTGCAATATTCTTTGCTTTTCCACTGTAGCAACTTATTTTTCAGTTGTAATCTTAACTACCATTTATTTGGCGTAGTCGTGTTTTGCATTGAGTGCTTTATTGCCGATAATAGCAGCGATAGTTAGATTTTATTTTGGAGGAGGTATCCCAGGGTAAAATATATCATCTTTTGATTTTTGGTAATTTTTTTTCTCGTAAGTGGTAGGAACCAGTGTATCCTTTTTCCTATTTTCTTTCTCCAATAGTCTCAGTCACTGACCTAATATGGCCGAGAGGGCAAAGCTTAGACAACTCCTCAGGGACGAAGCGAGAGAGGAGGGACTGGAAGGAGAAGAAGCGAAAGCTTTTGTCAGGGACGAACTTGAGAGATATGATGCGGAGAGGAAAGAAGAAGAAGCTAGGAGGAAAGAAGCGGAAGACCGGCTATTACAGCAGAGGAAGATGGATGAGGAAATGGAAATCCGCAGGGAGAGAGAAAAAGAGAAGGAGAGACAGCATGAGAAGGAGAGGGAGGAGAGACAGCATGAGAAGGAGAGGGAGGAGAGAGACAGCATGAGGAAAGAGAAAATGAGCAACGACGACAGCATGAGCTGGCGCTTAAGACTCTAGAGTTCCAAAGCCGTGGTGCTGCCTCTACCTCCAGCAATGGAGAGTCTTCTCCTCATTCTTCCTTAACTGACCCTGCTAACACTCAATCTCTTCAACTAAATGCTATGTCTTTCACTCTTGAATCTTTTCCTTGTCCAAATGAGAAGATTGACACATGGTTAGAAAAATTTGAGAAAATTGCAACTCTGTACGGGTTAGAGAGGTCGCGTTGGAATATGAAACTTTCCCAGGCCCTAAAAGGGTCTGCTTATGATGTTTATTCTAAGCTGGAAAGTAGCCAACAAGACGACTACGATGTGTTGAAGAAAGCGTTACTGGAGCGCTTTGAAATGAACGCTCGCAAGTTTTTGCAACTGTTTCGCAACAGCCGGAAAGAGAATTCTGAAACTTTTCACCAGTTCTCATCTCGTCTTAAGGGATATCTAACAAAGTGCCTTGAGCTTTCGCAGCTCCCCTCTACCTATGAAGGTCTTGAGGAACTTGTTCTAACTGAACAAATAAAGAACACTTTGTCTGCTGATACCCGGAGATTTCTCGCTGAGCAGGGGGCAGAAAAACTTGAAGACATTTTGGAAAAGTCTGAGCGTTATCACAATGCGCTGGCTGAACTACCGGCCACAAAGCGGAAACCGACAGAGGAGCATTTTCGAAAACATAACCTAGAGCAATCTTCTCAGGCTTCTAACCAAAACAACCACAGAGAAACTGGACCTCAAAACCCCCCTCCTGAAAAATCCAAGTTCTACAAGAACAAGTACCCCAACCACCCCAAACAGTCTGATCAACCCGACCGCCCTACATGGCAGCGTAGCCAGAAAGGACAAGGTGGCAAAGGGAGAACCCCTGAGCACGGGACATATGATCAGACCGAGCACACCGAGCCGAAACGCATCGGATGCTTATTGACAGTCTCGCAAGGCGGAATTGTTGACAGTGATTCCAAACCTGTTGGGGATAGACCCTCAACGCGAGGTACTGTTACTTTGAACGGTTCTCAAACTTCTTGCTTATTTGACACGGGGCTTTCTTATGATTGCATTGTTGCCAGAAAGCTGGTTAAACCCGGTCAAGAGACAGGAGAGACCGTCAAACTTTGTGGAGTTTGTAAGAGTGATGCACCTACAGCGCTTCCCATCGCATTGGTGGAGATACACTCTGACTTTGTCAGAGGTGTGATCAAAGCGGCTGTTATGGATGATCCCATCTACCCAGTCATACTTGGCGGGAGACACGTGTGTATTGGGAAACCGGAAGAGCCGATTGTGGCAGCAGTAACTACAAGAGGGCAAACCAAGAAGGAACGGGAGCCTGCGCCTAATTTGTTACCTATGGAACTTAAAGAAGCGCAACAAAAGGATCCTACTTTGGCACCCTGCTTTAGGAAACTGCCCATGGCGAAGGAACCCAAACAGCACGGGGACATTTTTTCTGAGGATGGCGTACTTTATCGGAGAACGGGCAAGCCTGACCAAGGTTACAACCAGCTCCTAGTACCGAAACAGTACAGAAGCCAAATCCTAGAAATGGGGCACTCTCTTCCCTTTAGCGGACATATGGGACAGAACGCCACAAACCAACGTATAACCACTCATTATTGGTGGCCAGGAGTAAACACTGATATTATCAGGTACGTCAAATCCTGTGCCCAGTGCCAACGGGTACCACCCAAGCAACGGACACCCCCAGTCCACATGGGTGAAATGCCAATAATGGGAACACCATTTGAACGGGTTGTGATCGACATTTTAGGGCCTTTCGAAAGGACTAAAAGAAGGAACAGGTTCATCCTGACCTTAGTCGATACATGCACTTTATGGGCAGAAGCTATCCCGCTAACATGCGCAGATGCCAAGCATGTCGCAGAAGCCCTCGTGCAGATTTTCACTCGGTTGGGATTCCCTCAGCAAGTGTTGACGGATAATGGATCTCCATACCGAAACCTGTTGATGGATGAGATCGTTAAGATCTTGAGGACCCAACACATCCACACTAAGCCATATACTCCGGCGGGAAATGGGCTAGTGGAACGTGCTAATGGAAACCTCACCATGATGCTAAGTAAGCTGGCACAAGTGAAACCTGAAGATTGGGATCTCTGTATTCCTGCAGCATTATTTGGCTACAGAGAATCTCCTCATACTTCCACAGGATTTCCGCCAGCTACACTCTTATTTGGCAGACCCATTAAGGGCCCGCTTGAAGCCTTACTTCAGTCTCTGACAGACGAGAAGGCGGATGAGACAGTCGTCTCAGCAAGTAAATATGTGTCGGTTTTAAAGGAACGGTTGAAACTAGGGTGGGACCTAGCAACGACTAACTTTAAGCGAGCACGCACCAAGCACGCTAACCGATACAGGAAAGTCGCGGAAGAGAGAGAACTGGAAGCAGGAGAGAAAGTTTTGGTGTTGCTCCCTACCGAGAACAACCAACTGAAGATCGGATGGCAAGGGCCGTTTACCGTCCTGAAAAAGATTTCTAAGGCTAACTACCAGATCTCTATTGAAGGAAAGGAGAAGGTTTTCCATTTAAATCTCTTAAAGAGATACTTGGAAAAACCAGTGCCAACCTCCGACCATCTCCTGACGATCGCCAAAACTGACGAAGATGATGATAGTGGCAGGGATATTCCACCGCTATCACAGGAAATCTTTCAAAAATGTCAGAAGCGGCGACGCTCTTTCAAGCGCGCATATGAGACATTCCATAGGAAGGAAACTTTGAGGAGTGGACTTGAGTAGGAATTGGACAGAGATGGAGGGGAAGAGGAGAGGGAAGAAGACAGACACCCCGAAGCTACGGTTATAGGAAATTAAACTCCATAACGTAGACATGGAGTGCTTCCATATCTTAAAGGGGGGAGGCTCTGTCACGTAGGGTTTATATCCATTTAATTTCCTACATTTTCTTCCTATTCTTTCACATAAATTCTCTCTTTTATTATCTCTGTATTTTTTTCCTGTATATTTTTTCATCCATTCGTTTTGCGTATATTATTTTCATATAATTCGCAAACTTTACCTGTTTTCCTTTCTCTTAAACTGAGAATCGCGCTAGGACGATATTACGTAGATGTCAGGGCTGCAGGGCGTCAGAAGGCGTGATAAGTCGGTTCGCTGAACATAGGACGTAGCAAATCGTCTACATTCTCACCGAGCGCGCGAGCTTCTTCTCGGCATTAGTCCCGGTGAGGTGTGATACTTTACATCTGCACCGGTCAGTATCCAGACATCTGTCTGGAAAATCCCAAACTGACACGGCGCTCACTTGGGCAATGGAGTCAGGCTGTCTGGGATTTGAAACTGACACGCGTACATCGTGGTCAGTAGGTGACAGTTACGACACGCGTTAAGCGGACGTAAATGTTGGGAGTAGGGGAGATAATTTCGCTTGGCGAAATAAGTTTCGGCCCTTTGTCTGATTTTAAGATATTGGCCAAGTTTGAAACTTTAATTTCATTCTCGCTCATAGACTCCACAGTAGATAGGTCGCTCGAAAAACAGAATAGCTGTTAGCGAAGATCTCAGTTTGTTTCGGCAATTTGTCGAACTTCTAGACTTCCAGAAATATTTTCAGCATTTTTATTCTTAAGTTGTGCGACTACCTGTAATTCTGTGGTTGAGGTAATTAATATGATAGATATATAGATTTTGTGAGTGTTAAAGTGTTAAATCGCTAAATTCATTTTAATCTATTTCTTTAGCGCAGAAGAGAAATAAAGTGGTAGGCTATTATATTTTCTAGGGAAGCATTCAGTGGAAAGCAGACTAAAAATTTAATTTCTAGCTTATAACGGCAATTGTAGCTATTTATGAATTTAATTTAACTGCTAATACTCAGTCGAGTGTATTTTTCTAAACTAACGTATAAACTCTAGAATCCAGCCTCATGAATGATGACGGGATACGCACGTGTTCCTAATTTATGAGGAATGCTGATTTTTAAATATAACTTACGTCACGGGAAGTTTAAATGATAAGCAAAGCTCTCTGCTTGCAAGTTTAAATGTAAGTTTTAACCAGTACAGATTCTGTTTATTATATTATATGTGTTATTTTTCCTCCACACAGTGAAAGTTTTGGGGTGACCCTAACTTTACCAGCACCTAGTAGTAGTTTCCATACTTGTGAAGAAATAGACAGTCCTTATTTTGAACCACGTGGGTTTTCCCAAGTAACACTGATCTGACGGTGCAAGTTAGACAGAAATACTAATATCCCTATAACGGGTTTTTCAAAGACTGTAATGATAAATACTGGACCTTGGAGCCAGCACTTAATTTCTTCTAGAAACTCTATATAATTTGCTGCCTGGTGGCGTGAATATTAACAATCATTTCCCGACTAGATTATATCTTGTGGACAAATCTGTGGTGTGACTAAAGTGAATCCTATACTGAGGGAAGGCACCGACCTGACATTCATCATTTTTTTTAGAAACCTACGCTATTGACACTGTGCTCCGCTAACTCCCGTGCCTGGAATAATTGTTAGGTGACTTAATCAGACATTTGAACAAATTTGCATACCCAAGTAGTCGTTCCCGGAGACTCCAAGTTAGATAAGTCTTTTGGAACTGGGGCCTTCTTGGCAGAAGACTGCATTTTTTTGAGTCTGTGTGAAAATCTAAAATCAAGGTGTTCCAAGAGGCAGCAAGCAAAGTCGTGAGTACTAGTGTGAGAAGCCATGGCGGAATGAATGAGTGTACGCTGGTTTGAGTGATATTTTTCACTATTTTATCTTTGACACCCTGTTGCTGTCCTATTTGTTTTTTTTTCAATCTGCATAATTTGTTGCTAAGGCTAGAGTTCTTGTGTTTTTGTCTTAGGTTAAATCAGATTTTTTTCAAACTCTGTGCATATAATTACGAGATAAAACAAAGAAAAACTCTTAGACTCAAACCCTATGTATCTGTGACTCTGGCGCCATCATCTGTTCTCTTAACGGGGCCGGGCTAAACCTAGAGTTAACACTATAACGGGGCTATCATCCTTGCAACATTTCCTTGATTTTTTTTTGACTATGTGTATATGTATTTTCCTTGATGTACTTTCTTTGATGTTGTGAGCCGATTTTGTCCTGATATTAAAATCGCTCTTGAACTAAACAATCGTGTTTGGTCAGCTCGTTCTAGAATATATATATCATTGTTATAGTTTTCCCACGTCTGTGTGTTTACCTGTCGTCACGTGTATGTGCGTGCCTGTGAGTGATAGAAATATACGTAATATGTATATTGGTGTAGTCTGTCTGACGCTGTAACAACTGTTGTAGAAGATAGGTGAGAGAGAGAAGAATTCTTTTCGCTTTCAGAGACAGCCACTATATCAAATCTATCATCTCACGTGTGTGGAAATTCTATTACCTTTCACTAACTCTCACTGAGTCTATCACCTATTCAAACCTATTCAGAAGGGACCAAACCTAGTCTTAATTCTCCTATCGGAAATCTACGACACTTTTGTATTCTTATTTTGATATCGCTGTCTGTCCCTCCAACTTTGTCTATATTGCTGCCAAGATATGTGTACGATTCTACATCTTGTATTGGTGTTTCTTAAAGTTCAACCCTGTTATCATTACCTGCATTTATTCTCATTATTTTTGTCTTTTCCCTGTGTATTTTCAGACCCAATTGCTGTGACCTCTCATCGAGTGTTTTCAATTTGTCCTGCATCTGATTACGGTTATGGGACAGAAGAGCCAAGTCAGCAAAATCCAGATCATCCAACTGCTTAGTCAGAGTCCACTGGATTCCATTTCTGTTGTGTGTTGTCAATGATCTCATAACCCAGTCTATTGCTAGTAAGAAAAGAAATGGAGACAAGAGGCATCCCTGTCGCACTCCTGTTCTTATCCCAAACGGTTCTGTAAGCTGTCCTTCGTGAAGAACTCTGCATGTCATGTATTCATATGTTTTCTTTATTAAATTAATGATCTTCAGGGGAACTCCATAATGCCTCATCAATTTCCAAAGTGATTCTCTGTCTATACTGTCAAATGCCTTTTCGTAGTCCACAAATCCGATGTATAGTGGTGAATTCCATTCCAGACTTTGTTCAACTATTATTCTCAAAGTGGCTATCTGGTCTGTACATGATCTGTTTTGTCGAAAACCTGCTTGTTCATCTCTCAGTTTCTTGTCTATGGACTCTTTTAATCTCTCAAGGATAATCCTGTTTAATACTTTTCCTGGCACTGATAGTAACATTATTCCTCTATAATTTGTGCACTCTTGTAAATTTCCCTTCTTAGGCAACTTAACCAGATATCCTTCCTTCCATTCTGCTGGTATCTCTTCCTTTTCCCAGACTTTACCAAGTAATTTATATAACATCTCTGTAGCCGTGTCGATATCTGCTTTGATGGCCTCTGCTGGAATGCCATCAGGTCCAGACGCTTTTCAATCTCTTAGAAGCTTTATGGCTTTCTTTATTTCTTCCTTCGTTGGTCTTTCACCATTAATTTGTAGCTCTTCTTCTGCTGGCTGAATGTCCGGCGGGTTTTGTGGAGCTGGTCTATTGAGAAGGTCCCCAAAATATTCTGTCCACCTCTTCATTTGCTCTTGTATATTGCTGAGCAGTTTCCCATTCTTGTCTTTTATGAGGCAACTTGTTTGCTTGTATTTCCCTGTTAGCTTCTTTGTGCTGCTATACAGTTCTCTCATATTTCCTTTGGCTGCAGCATCTTCTGCCTCTCTTGCCAACTCCTCAATATACTTCCTCTTGTCTCTTTTGATACTTCTTTTTACTTCTTTGTTTGCTTCTGTGTACACTTCTTGAGACTTGGCTTTGGAACTTGAAATAAGAAATACTGGATCTAAAATTGTTTTTCCTCACTGCTAATGAAGGAAGACAAACAAACAGTAGAAAATGCCCTACAAGACAGTTGGCTTCACAAGAGAAACGGACTGAGAGCACGACATGAACTTACACATTTTAGGGAGAAACTGTATGGCTAGTAGAGAAGCCTGAGACAGACTGCCAACTTATATAAAGAGAAACATATGGTTATATGAGCGCAAACAAAACACAAGAAGATTGCCAATGATAGTTTTTTTTAATTTAATACGAATGTTTTTCGTGCTGTGAAAAGCTGATTTTCTCTTTGCTGTTGTTGCCATGACCTTAGATTGGCTACCGTCTTTTTCTTTGTTCACCCTCAGACGTCAACTTGTGTATGTTCAACTATCTGACTTCTGACATTATGCTGCATCCAAGATATAATTAAACTGTTTCACATACTTAAAAGCCTTCCCTTCCATAAATACTTAACGCTCTAGGATTATTATTTTTCTCTCGAGGATTAGTTTGATCTTCTTGCTGTTTAAATTAACTCTAAAGCTTTTATTTGTGCTTTTTGGCTGAAACATTGTCTAGTAGAAGATGGAGATCTTTTTATTTTCTGCTGTTACAATTGTGTCATCTATATATTATTGACGTTATGACGTTAAACTGTTATGATATTCCTCAAGTTCTCTCTAGATATCAGCAAATAATCTTGAACATGGTACCCATGTGTCAAAAGTGAATAATGATAGGTACCTACTCATCATTTCCCTTTTTTGCTCCCTATGGAGCATCCAGCTGCCAATGTAGTTGGCCCCCAGGAAGCCTGCACCAAAATATTCATGTGTTCTATCAGTAGTAGTTTCTCTAGCATTATTTTTTACATGATGACATAGCCCCCATACTTTATGTCTCCCCTCAGAGTCAGGGCACAACTAACTACTTGAAAACAAATTCTAGAAAAAAAGGGACAACAAAATAAGGATTACCTGGAGAAAGCTACAAAGATAGGATCAGGAGTATATGGCAAGGAGCTACAATAACGCATGTTCAGAAATGTTCACAAGCCAAATTCTTTCAGAAATAGACAATAAACTTAAGATGTTCAAATTAATCTATTTGAAAAAATAATGAGAACTGTTTGCATTAGGAAAAAACAGAAAGATAAAAGATATATATATGATCAAACCTGAGTATGAACGAAAGAGCGAAAAAAATCTTTATTTCATCAGGGTAAAGAAATAGGCATAATTGCCCTTTTACATTTCTGCTCTGCAATACAATTCTCAATGTTTTTACAAATTAAAATATTAACTTCAATCACAATTAATCAATATCATCATCACATTCAGTAACTGAGCACACACAAGTACATTTACTCATAGTCATTCACGCACATAGAGAAGAGGGGTGATAGAGATAAAGAGAGAGGGAGAGAGAGGTCAAGCAATAAAATTACTTTATATTTAAAGTTCAAATTAAAATTGAAAATGTTACACTGACAAGTAAATGCTTATGGAAATGTTGAAATAACTGAAACAGAATTGTCGTTAAAAGTATGTTCAAGATTTCATGACACGTGAATGCAGATGTCTTTTGAATGTGGTGTAATTATCAGTTTTGACAGATTTGGGTAAAGCATTCCATGTTAAAACATGAACATACAGTTATGTAACCTGAATCTGGATTAAGAAAACATTCCAAATTCTGCAAAAAGTAGCAAGAGTTTTACTTTATGGAGTTGTAGTTTACAATTCTTTTAAAAATAAAAAAAAAACTTCCAGAAACAAATCCTCAAAATTAAAATCTGTACACCGGTAATGGGATCCTATAGTAACACAAATTAAATGTAAGAAATTTTATATGACGACAGTACGAACATCATTCTGAGTTTTAATGAAATATCAGTTATGTGCATGCTTCCATATTACTCAATGAGAAATGAGATAGCAATGATGTTAAATGTCATGGAATGATTCAATAAATTCTTGGGAATGTTCAGAGGTCAGAATATATTAGTTTAGTGAGTGTTTGCTTAGTGCAGAAAATTTCTTCGTCTTTTCTATAATTACTAGGTCTCAGCTGTGAGAGCATCACATTTAAATTTGTTTGCAATAATGATCAATAAACATAACAAGTAAGAATCAATCTTGAAGCCCCTACAGTGTGTTATGTCTTCTCATCTTAATGTATTACAGGGTAAAATAATTTCTGTAATAAATTTATTTCATAAATTGGTGCTTGCGTAGAACAGAAGGATTGAACTGGTATGTCAAGACTTCTAATGTGGAACTGATGACAACAGCCAGTGGTACAAGAGATGAGATGAAGTCACTGGAGATGGACAGGATACACATTGAGGAAACCTGCTGTCCTTGTTCTAAAATCCACAGGGTATGAGAGGCAGAGGTAGATAAAAAATACACACGGAGAAGAGAACTGGAGGCAGAATAAAAATGAGGAAGTCATGGACAGAGCTTGAGCTGATAGCATGCACTGGTGGGACATATCATGGGTTGAAATGAAGAACAGTGAGATGTGTTATTTGATGCCATCCAGATAAGTTGTCCACGTCGTTATGGTTAGGATGCATCAACTTAATGCTAACACTTACCCCTTATTATGACGTCTCTGAATTCTTTTTTTGAGGCTGTATCGAACATACAGCCCACTATTCTTCACTTCAACCCTTGACATGCGTCTGTTGAAATCTTATGCTCCTTGGGGAGCTAAAGAATAGTGACTGAGTTTTTGTGACGAAGTGTCCTAAAAATATTTCTTCAAATGTAGGCCTATTAGTTTTATATGCCTATAAATGTAATCTTTATTGCAAAAATAAATGTTTATGATTCGTCACAAAACAGGCTACATTATCATAGTACAGAATGTTTAAATTAGGCTATCACTTAGGCCTAAACTAAATATCTACTAGCAGGCCTACAAGTTTAAAGTAGCTCTATATTTATTTACATAGGCCTAAATGGTTCAGTGTGTTCAAATATTTTCTAAATAGGCTACACTTATTCAGTTACAATTTTCTTTTTTAAACTGCTATCGATCATGAATATTAATTAAAGATCTTTAATTAATACTATCAAATTTAATCACAAATATTCGCAATGTGCAAATACTTACCGGTATAACATTTCCTTTTTTTAAAACTGCACCAACTAGGCCGCTACTAGCATAATAAAATGTTCCACGAGTCCATGATTGGAGTTACGTTGGTGCTAACAGATTCCGATGTTTATCCGGATCTATAAAAGTAGCTTGAATAACACAGTAATCCCAGCCACTAGTCTGAACACAATAGTAATCCAAACACGTCTGAATTGTGAACAGTAAACAGCAATGTTGGCCTATATGATCCAAATTCAAACTCGGATCTGTAATATCTGGAACAAACTGAACTGAATAAATCTACTACAGTGCACTAGTCTATAATCGTCGCATGATTCACGCAGTCTCCCACTTAACTCTCGTTGCAGAGTTTTTACATGGCATAGCTAGCTTTCCCTATTCACGAACTAGTTCCAACGTTCCGGCTCAGTTTTTGTTCGACGCAACAGGTAGGGCTGGCTAGGCACTATGTTTACGATTATAGAAATAAGCAAAGCCGACACGCCGATCCTGAGATACATATCATATTAGCTCAGAAAAAGGCCAATCCTTCAACTATCCTGCTTAGAGAGAGACCAGACAAGGTGACGTACTTTCGTCTTGCATATATACACGATGGGCTGGGGTCTGCCATTCCTCGCCAGACCTCACTTGCTTAGTTACTTTCGTTTCGTTTTTTTTTTTTCATCCCAGTGACTTCCGTTTGTGGTTAACTACACTTGGGTTATCTCCTTCACCAATAACCCAGGAAATTCCTCCCCTCTACCCATTCTCCCCCCCCCCCCCAAAAAAAAAAAAATCACATAAGCAGCTACAAATTTCGTTAGATAATTTCGCTAACAAAAAGTAGTGTAAAGTTATGAGAAGTCATTAATAAATGTGTTTATTTAACAGTATGAGAATTACGTTAGTGTACTGAGTTTGACATTTCATGCATCCATTTACATACTTTATTTATTTGCTTCTGTAGATCCTTATATAATTTTGGCAGATGTTTTCCAGTCCTCCATATAGCAACACCATCTGCAAACTGTGACAATTTATCTGTTATATCATTAAATTCTTCACCTAAATCAGTTACCATTATTGTAAAAATTGAAGGAGGCATTACTGATCCTTGGGGTATTCCATTTTGTTGTTCATACAGTTCTGATCTATCATTGTTTACCTGAACAGTGAAATATCTATCTTGCAGAAAATTCTCTAAATAATTATATATTTTACTGGTTACTCCTATCTTCTTCATTTTAAAGAGAGCACCCTCTCTTCATCACTCATCAAAAGCCCTATCTATATATACAAATACTACCACAGTTGTTTCTTTCTTTTGAAGTCCTGATTTTACTTCATGTTCCAATTTAATTATCTGATCCATAGTGCATCTGTTCTTCCTAAATCCTGACTGAGTGATTATATAAATTATTCTTTTCCAAATAAAACTTTAATCTTTTATTTACTATGGTTTCTAATATTTTACCTAGATGGGAAGTTAAAGAAATTGGTCTGTATGAACTGGCATCATGGGCATCTTTTTCTGGTTTTAGTATTGGAATAATTACTGCTGTTTTCCATGTTTTGGGAATTTTTCATGTATTCCAAATTGTGTTAAAAAGGGATGTTATAATTTCTAAGCTACTTTTTGGTATGTGTTTCAAGATTTCGTAGCTCAAGATGTCATGCCCTGCTGATGTATTTGTTTTGTCCTTTATTGTATTTTCAACTTCTTTCATTGTAATATCTGCATTTAAATATGATAAATTTTCAGTATTATAAGGTACTTCTTTACTGAGTTTTTTAAGAAGTGTTGCTCTTCTGTTGACTTCAGCCTGTCCTAGATTTTCCTTAGAACTAACTCTATGGTTGTACCTGGCCAGCACCTCTGCTTTCTACCAGTCAGTCTCTGCCCTTTCAGGTCTGTTTATATTAGGTATTATCATATGTTTAGTTCTGCCGTTAATGGCTTTTAACTTATTCCACACATCTGTTGTAGAGTTAGTTGTAGAGTTTAGTGTTTGGCAGATATTTCTCCAATGATTTTCTTTTGCCTTAAGTATTATTCTGTTTGATTCATTTCTTATGTTCTTATAAATATCTAAATTATCTTCATATCTATGCTTTCTATATTCATGTAGAGCTTGTTTTCTTTGTTTTTGAATTTCTGTACATCTAACTGTCCACCATGGTACTGGGTTTTTGTTCCAATGTTCATTCTTTTTTGTTTCCTTAATGCGGTGTGGAATTATGTGTTCTGGCATATATCATCATCATCTCATCTCAACCAGTAACCCGTCATGGGTCGTAGTGGTGCCATGGTGGAAGCATCAGCAGACAGGGTCCTCCACTGCTCTCTATCCTCAGCAATGCGTACACGTGTGGAAAAACCGTGCCCTGCCCATTCGTTGGTGTTATCAGCCCTGGATTTTCTTTGCCTTCCTCTTCTCCGTTTACCTTCGACTGTTCCCTGGAGGATCGTTTTCGAAATGGAATCATGACGAGTTACATGCCCAAACCAGGCAAGCTTTCGACGTTTCACTATTGACAAAAGTGGTTCTTGGTGGCCTGCATACGTGTTTATTTTCTCTCTAACATAGACATTTGTTTTGTGCTCTTTATAGCAAATGCGCAAAATTCTTTTATAACATTTATACTTGAAAGCCTGAATCCTTCGCTCCGTATCTGCAGTGAGTGTCCAGCCATCACACCCATACAAGAGAATAGATAATACAAGTGATTTGTATAATTTGATCTTCACAGGAAAACTGATGTTACTTTTCCAGATCACATTCAGCCTTGTCATGGCAGCTGAGGCCATCTCAAGTCTTGTCTTGATTTCTTTACTTGATCTTCCATTACTACATATAGTGGACCCCAGATATTTAAAGGTGTTCACTTCTTCTGTCATTTGCCCATTTAACGTAATGTTGGTCGGAACATGTTGTAGTGGGTTTGATGGTATTGTATGATGGTGATATTACTAAATGTAATGTATGAGGCCAGCTGTGAAGGCTCCTGAGATAAAATGTAGTTGTGAATTGTCAGAAGGCCTTTCTTGCTACCACTACGACCTCACACTCAAATTTTTTTTTTTCTTAATGAATGTGGCTATGTAAAATGTCTAGGGTAATGATGTGTAATGTGGTGTGATAGTTATAGATACACCCACAGATATTTAAGCAGACTAATAATATTTAACAAATATTATAATACACTGAACTAACTCAAGAGTGTAAAATTTTTGATAGAATTATATTACATTTATTTGTTCTGGATCAGGTTTTATGTTGACCAGAACTTTTTTTTAAAAAAAAAAGATTTAAAATTTATGAAAGAAATGCATGGAATGTTACATAATAAATGCAAGAGTGTACATATATAAGTACTAGACTAGTTAGTTTTATTAAAATGTTCTAGTAGTCATCTACTTGGGAGGATAGTTAATGCTTGTGCTGTTGGGGTGGCCTCATCACACCTGTCTATATTGACTACACAGTGTCCAGTAAATTGCAGGAATTTTATGGGGTATTAGTAACTAAAAGGCGTTGGTGAACTTCCAGCAGACCAGAGGCTCACTCATCTTGCATATGTAGCTCTGGTGCTGAAATCTGGTGGTCCCACCTCTCCGTGTTGGCGGGCAATAATAGTGGTCTCTGTCACAACGTACTGCACAGATACACTCTCGAGTAAAATCACCAACTGAATGGACACCGCCTTGTTCACAACTGAAACAATCACAGCTCTGCAATCAAAGTATTGGCTATGTGTCAAAATTCTATTCTCTACCCACGTCTGGACACAACACGGACACAACAACCACATCATACAGACAGGTCAGATCTCTCTGACCAAACAGCACATTTACCATGGTGGTTTTACATCAGATAGGTCCTCCCAGACTATAGATTCTGAAAAAATATTTATTAGTTTCCTTCCCTAAAAGTGGATAGGTAATATGTTTCATTATTCTCAACACTTGATCTGTCTTTCCTAACCCTTGCTGGAGTTTATGTATATTGTTGGTCCCTAGACCCTGACTTGGGCGGGGGGTCTAGAGCAAATCCCTACTTGTTTGTAAGGCTAGATTATGATATGGCAGTATCAAATCACTCGAACATTAAACAATATTCAAAATATACAAAGAAATAATTTCAATCTTACCAGATTATGAATAAAGAACACAGAAATGCTAGCAAAACTCAGCTGAGCTGCTGGCTATAGTATGGCGTCCCTGAACTTATTTCACTTTCTTTCATTTGGAAATCACCACACTTTAAAATACTGTGTCTATCATCGAACAACTATTGAGGAATGGCCCCACTTGCGCGTCTGAGCGCCGATAAAATGATTGTCTGTGGCCAATCACTGCCTAGGTTTATTTCAAATTCAAATTTCCTACCCTAAAGTCATTTCAGTCATGCTTCAGTCAAGTATGGATGTTTATCTGTTAGTCTGTCCGTCTCTACTTGTTTTTTTTTTTAAACGTACTTGATTTTTGAACCAACCTTTCTCTCCCCTCCAAAATTTTGTCGTTAAAAGTTATATTTAGACACAGCTCCCACCAATGTCCCTTCGCTTCCCTACTAAGTAGATTTGAACACCTGCGTCTCGAGGTCGTGTTTTTTTTTGTGCAAATAGCGACACTTTTTATTCCATACAGTATGTCGCTGATGTGAACAACACTGTCTTTTGTCATTATCTTCAATATTATCTATCCGTCTGTAAAATTAAGAACATATTAGTTCACTGCTCAGAATGGGCCATCCGGCCAGCTAATTTTTATATTCCTAACATTAATATTACGAAAAAGTTACTTTTTAATTTTTGTAATATTCCAAACATCTGCGTTCTGCCGATGAATTCAAATCAAAGGCTTGGTATCGCAAAAGCGACCAATAAATGACTGTGGCGTAACATATCCAAGGTCCCTTCTGTCGAGTTCCTTGCTTTATGTCAACTTGGGAAACGTGACTTTTCTCCGTTTCCCCCCCAATTGCGTCTCCTTAGCCTTTCTAGTCTCACGCAATCTTTCCAGTCATATTTTTTTCCTTTTATCCGCCGTTCCCCTCCTGTCTAGCAAGTCAATTTTTATGGAGGGTGATGACCCGCGGTCTGGGCGATCATGTACTATCAGCAGCCTACGCATTATGTTTTTATCCTTACATGTTATCTTTGGAGGTATTTTACCGTTGTATCTCTGTCAATTTCACTACACATGTTTCTTATAGCTATTCACCAATATCTTGCTTTTTTCTATATTAATTTCCATTCCATACGTTCTTGTTACTTTCTCCAGTCTAGAGGTAAGGTCTTGAAGTTCCTATTCTGTTCCAGCTATAAAATCGATATCATCAGCAAAACGTAGATTGCAAAGAGGTCAGCCTCCAATCGATATGGTTGTTTTATAATCGCAGAGAGCCTCCTGCATAATATGTTCTAGATATATAATAAAGAGCACTGGGGACAGGATACATCCCTGACGAACTCCTACAGTTGTTTTGAAAAATTCTTCAATGTCATTGCTTGCAAAAACAGCACTGCTTGCGTCCTTGTATAGTGCTTCAGTGATATCTATGATGTTGGTATAAAAATTGAATTTTCTCATTATTTGCCATAAGCCTTCATGCCAGACTAGATCGAAGGCTTCTATATTTCAAGAGCTCTGCTGGGATATTATCCACACCCGGTGACTTCCCTCCTTTCATCGAACATATAGCCTCTTCCACTTCTTCCCGTAATATGGCTGCATTTCCGAATTCCCTGCTTTTACACTTAATGTTGTTTAATATGCTATAGTCAGTGTCGAGTTTACAGTTATATAATTCTTTACAATATTCTGTCCACCTTCTCATTACAGCTGTTTTTTCGTTGAGCAGAGCCCCATTGCTATCTTCTATGACAGTTACCCTGGGCTGTTGGGGTTTTGAAAGTCTTCTTAATGTGTCGAAAGCTGCTTTGCTGTTACCTTTTATTAGCCCTGTATTAATGGACTCACATTGATCAGCTACCCATTTTTCTTTGGCCTGTTTCATTTTCTTTCTAATATTTTTATTCACCATACTGTATTGCCATGCTGCTTCAGGAACCTCTTTCTTAACCTTTTTCATTTCGCGCCGTGTATCACATAACTTCAGAATGTCATCTGTAACCCATGGTTTGTTTATTTTCTTTCTTTTACCAAGTATTTCTGTTGCTAATTCAATGAGCACGCCTTTCATGTTCTCTGTTATTGAGTTGATGTCATCCTCCAGAAAGTTGAGAGCTGCAAATTTTTCTCCAACAGTTGCCCCAAAGATTCCCGCGATTTCTGGATCTTTAAGTTTGTCTAAATTGAATCTTAACTGAGAACATCTGTTTTGATTATAATTCTTTTTGAGTTTAAACTTGAGCGTCATCAATGCCATGTCGTGATCACTACCAATGTCGGCGCCAGGAAAAGTCCTAGTCTTGGCTTTATTAATACTGGACTTGAATCTTTTGGATACAAGAATAAAATCAATTTGGCCATGTATCTCAGTTTTTGGGGCATGCCACGTTGTTCTTGATAACTTATGTAGAAATAGTGTATTTGCAAGGGTTAGTTTATAGTTGCTGGAAAATTCTTGTAGCCTTAGTCCTCGATCGTAGGTTTCTCCTGTCCCAAATTTCCCCACCATGCCAGCCCACTGACCGTACGCATCTGGCCCTATTTTAGCATTCCAATCACCTATCTAGTGAACTGAAAATTCCCAGTAATAAGAAACTTCTCAGACTACAGCTGGGAAAAGGCTATTTCAGAACAGAAGAACCTTACTGTGCAGGATGTCTTCAAGACAATAATATAGAACATTTCTTG
The DNA here is from genome assembly GCA_024509875.1 of Oreohelix idahoensis. Taxonomy (NCBI): domain Eukaryota; kingdom Metazoa; phylum Mollusca; class Gastropoda; order Stylommatophora; family Oreohelicidae; genus Oreohelix; species Oreohelix idahoensis. Next base: position 1,052,021 of record JAMPIV010018044.1, on the reverse strand, counting down.
TTAAAATGTAAGAGGTATGAACAAATGAGAATACCAATATTAGATTATTTGCAAGCATCATTTACCTATAAATATAGAAGAGGTGTTAAGAATAGACAGACCTAGGGAACTGCATAATATAGTCAAACAATATTTAACACGAACAAAGGTTAATATATAGTGGCTGGGAATGTGAAGGTCTGATGCTGTTCTTACAATGCATATTGTAGTAAAATCTGCGAGAATAATCGCTCATTTCAGTAAGAGTTTAGTCATAAAATGATAATAAATAAACCCGCCCTATTGTGTCTGACGGTGATCCTCTCACACGCCAGCATAGCGCTGAAATTTGTGCAGTGCTAAAGCCTATAGAACGATCCCACGGTAAAAATCTAACACGCGTTTTAGTTTCGGTTTCGAAAACGTACTACCAATATTTAACATTTTGTCAGATCTGCTGCATACACAATGCAGCCTAGCCTTATAATTAACGATTTTGCGGAAGTGTGCCGCAAAATAACTATCTGAATTAACGTAAAATTTTGATTTTAACGCTGGTAATAAGTAATAATCCTTACAAATTTGGTAGTGTAACACGAGACACTCCCAATATTTAACGCCTATTCTTAACCCGCCATGCACAACCCCGCTTCGCTTGACACATTCTGCCATGCATATATACACGCTGCGACAACAGAGGCAAAACACGCAGACAATTTTATTGCCTCCTCGAGGTAATGTTTCTGACGTCACAAAAACAAGTTAGTTATTTGAAAATACATGCTGGCGAGATGAAAGAGAGGGAAAGATGGCGGTCTTGTGTAAAATATTTATTTGAAGATGGACTATGACAAAAATTGAAAATCTAAACCAATTTGAATCTGACCATTAAAATCATATGATAGTATAGTTTAAAGTCCACTGAGCAAGAATCTGTTTTAAATAATATGATAGTCCCAGTATTAGCCAAGTTATTGAGAAAATACTAAATGTCTACGGACGCACGACCAGACAGACTGCTGTTCCTGCTTGTTTTTCATAACGTTAGTGGGGACACCGGCTTAGAAGGGAGGCATTGAGGTAAATTCAAATTCGCTTGGGTAACAAGAGTATAGGAGGAGAGGGGAGCGGTAGGAAAATTGTTACCGAAAACTAACATCGTTTTGTATTGGCATAACTAAAGCAGACTGGCCAATCGACTACCAGACGCAGAGTTTGTTTGGAATAATTTTTGTTTTTCAAAAACTGCATTTGAATTCTGGTAGTCGCAAGCTTTCGATTGGCCAGTGCTACTAAATATTAGCAAAAAGCTTTCACTATTCATTGCCAGTTGAACAAAACTTTTATTCAGATACGCTGAGAACAGCTGTGATAAATTTAAAAGTAAATTAAATAACTAAATAAGTATTTCACAGTCTGGACGAAGCCGAAAAAACGGAGGCCATTTCTTTGCAAGTCAGCGTCATTTGTTTATATTTCTTGATTTGTGGTAAGAATGCTTTATGAATTTAATATGTTTAATCCCGTTACCAAAGGTAGATACTGCTATTGGAAAAAAGTGAAGGACGTGCCGGGAGCAGACATTGTTGAGTCCTCACTTTGAAATGTATCTAACTGATGTATGTTGTCATGAATATTATTGTATTAGAATATATTAGTAAGACTCCGTGTTCATGGACACTGTTCAACATGCCTGAAGCATTTATATTTAAAAAGAAAAAGAAGAGAAAAATCATATAAAAGGAAATGTGGTTACCCTACATTATATTATTGAGGAAAACTATGTAAATGTGTGGTGGGTTTTGATGTTATGAATTAATGTTATGTATTATTATTGTATTAAATGAGATCAGCTATGAAGGTCCCTGAATTTAACAATTAGTATTTTAAACTTTCCAGAGTACCTTTCCGCTACCACCCTTTTGATCTCATTCAAAATTAATCTATATTATTCTATAAAATGACTTCGTGTAGTGTCTAGGGTTATGAAGGTAGGGTGTAATGTGCAATAACCAACAAACATACAAACAAATAGTTTATTATCCACAACCACCAACAGTATTACAACAATAACATACAAACGACACTTTAAAAGGCTATCTTATTTAAGACAGTGGTTGAAATTTGTGTAAATACAATTTTTTTCAATTTATTATCCTGATTCTAATTTATTTTGAACCAGGACTGACAATCAAAAGTGAAATCAAAAGAATCATTTACAACATTCCAATAACACAGTGGATCTTCTGTCCATACATACAATATTATGCTAATATAAGTGTGTAGTCGTATTCTTCTACTTTGAGGTAATACTGGTATTAAACCATAGGTTGTTGGTTATAATCACTCCCTTTAAGTTATGTCTGTTTTCGTTTGTCACTTTTGGAAATATTAATACTAGGCACAGTTTTCTTTACTATCACTTTCTAGTCTTTTAAGTTGAGCTGCCAGGTGCCGAACAAGAACTTATCTTGGCAGGAGAATACAGGTAGAACGTTTCCTCTGCTCGCTTGACAATCTTTTCCACCTTTTGATAGGCAATGGCCACTAGCATGGGCTCGAAGTATACAGATAGAGTCCTGAATCGAGCAGTTCTCAGGCGTTTGGTACTACATTAACGTCAGTACCCAGGACCCTGAAATGTGAAGGTTATGCATCCTTCTTTATACCTAGTATACTATACTATTCCACATTTAAGTACAGGTACATTACAAACAAACGAAAAGGGTCATAGCTTTATACCAACCCATGCCACCATTATCTTTTGATGTGACACTGTACACCAGTATTCCTCTCCCCTAATAGTTACAACGCCACTGCAATTCCAGCTGTCATCTTTTCCATATAATAGGATAGGTGTTATGCTCCTTGATGACAATCATACATATTTTCTTGTAGTTTTACACCTCTCCGACAATCTATCACATGGTGGATCAATCTCTAGGCTTTGCCTAATGGTTGCTACAGACCCACTTACTTATTGTCGTACATTATTATCTCACATTCAATTTTTATTTTAGATACATGTTAATAAAGTCAATCTTACCACATTTATTCAATGAAATACACAGTGAACGATGACTGGCACACTTTCGATCTGCCGTTCTGTCCAGGCTTTTGAGAAATATGGTTTTCACAACACAAGCCTGCTCTCATCGCTACTTGTCAAAATTTTGTTAGAAAATGGCGTCCCCAACTAATGCTTTTTCCCCAATATCAACTGCTCTGACCAATGATTATCCTTATTTCACTTGTAAACAAAGTCTTTCAAAAATACAATTCAATTTTCTACTACGTTACTCGGGTGATATATGTTTAGTACGAGGTCGGCCAATAATATTTCGTCTCACTTCAAATTCCACCTAATCCCCTTCATCGTACCATCTTAGCCTAGCTTTCACCTAATTTTTTCCCCAAAAAATAGGCGATCCAATCTAAGCAGATATGACTTGACCTGACAGTATCTCTGATTCTCTATGTATTGTTTTATCAATATTTGATTATTTAATGGACTATTTAGATAACTAACAACATATTCTTGGTCAGCAAGTCTTCAGGTACACGAATATACGATTTTTATGGGGCTATGTGGCTTGGTTTAAAATTCTATCTTTTTTTCTATGTTAGTTGTTTATTTTTAAACTACCTACGAGAGCTTATGTCATTCGCAATAAGAGATAACGTGTTTCCCTTACCGTAGTGTCCACATTTCTAACTTTTTCATCGTATTGGGGAAACCCGCCTATGGCAAAGCGTGCAAGTCGGTTGTAGAGTTAGAACCAATTTGAGACGTGATTTGCGTGTGTTATCTAGCCTTGCCCCTCCTTTCCCCAAATGCAGTTAGGCAAATATTTCTTAGAACTAGGAAAAGTGGTTCGTTTATGTCAAGGACGAATTTGAAAAATTGGGTACCGTTTTGTTCGGCTTATGCGTTTGCAAATAATAAGCTGAAGGCGTAGGCGACAACTTACGATTCTCGCCGAAAATTTTTAGTACTATCTTATCTTTTACTTTATGCACTATACTGTTATAATCTAATTTAGATATTGTATTTAGAAGTTCATCACACATCTCCCCACTTAGAACAGACAATCATATGTCAGTTCCTACTTTTAAATACACATAGATAAATTTACTATCTATGCCTGGTGACTACTCTGATGTTCGTCGTACGGATGTCTGCTTAAAAAATCAGCGCCAACATTGGTTTTGCCGGGAATGTATTCTATGGTAAACTGGTATGGCTGTAAGAGCAACGACCAGCGTAATAATCTAGCATTTTCATGCCTTGCTTGTGACAGACATACGAGTGGTTTATGATCTGTTTGGATCTTAAATGATTTACCATAAAGATAAATCTGGAACTTCTTTATAGCCCATATGACCACCAAACATTCTTTTTCACTTGTTGAATATTTTTGTTCTGCTGTGTTCAACTTACGGCTAGCATAAGCTACTGGGGTTAATTCCTCATCAAGTGAATTTGAACGTTGTAATAGAGCTGCACCCAAACCTATATTACTAGCATCCGTTCTCACAATGAACTCTTGACTCAAGTCAGGTAATTTCAAAATAGGCCTGCTTGTGAGCTTTTCTTTCAACTCTTGGTAGGCTAATTCACACTGCGCTGTCCAAATAATTCTATCAGGATTTCCTTTGCGCGTTAAATCAGTCAATGGAGCACATATGGAGTTAAAGTTTTTAATATACTTTTGGTAGAAACCACATAATGAGACAAAAGATCTCACATCTTTTTTTGTCTGTGGTTTTGGTGCTTTTTTCAACTTCTCCAGGTTCTTGGGATCAGGGGTCATGTTTCCCTGATGTACTGTGTGTCCCAAGAATTCCAGCTCTTTACATCCAACACAGCATTTCGTCGGTCTAGCTGTCAAATTGGTCTCTCTCAGTCGATCAAACAACATATTCAGAGAGTTAATATGTTCCTCAAAGGTTTCTGTGGCTATAAGAATATCATCCATGAAGTTGGTGATGCATGGATTATTCAGGGGATCCAATAACTTTCTCATCATCCTCGAAAACACACTCGGTGCATTTTTCAGCCCGAATGGCAACATGTTAAATTCATAATGTCCTTCCGAGGTGCTAAAGGCTAAATAAGGTCTCACTTCCGGCTTTACTGGAATCTGATAGTAGCCTTTGCTCAGATCCACTTTAGAGAAATATTTAGCATTATTCAGCCTGGCAAACAGCTGATTTGTATCAGGTAATGGATCCACCTGACCTTCTGTGACAGCATTCAGTTTCCTGTAATCTATACACAGTCTGTGTTCTCCAGAGGGTTTTCTCAACAGAACCACACTGGAGCTGTAAGGAGATTCACTGTGCGAGATAATCCCTTCTCTCAACAGATAATCTATTTCCTCCTTCAAAGCTTTTTCCTTAGCGAACGGGATCGAATAGGCTCTCATACAGATTGGTGTTGGGTCTATGAGTTTCATATCATATTCTAATAAATTTGTATGCCCCGGTCGGTCCGTTAACACATCTGTATGATTATCTAGAACCTGTTGAACTCTCTCCCTCTGATTTTTCGTTAAGTGCGTACTGATTTTTACCTGTGCAGCGGTCTCACAAGAGTGTAAAGGATATTCATGAGAGGTGAGTGGTTCCTTTTTAATCTCCATTGCAACAGACAAGGTCAGTAGGCGTGTCTTTTCCTGGTTTTCTCTGTCCAGATATTTTTTTCAGGAGATTCACATGATAGATTTTCTCTTTCCCCTTTTTATCTATCTTATAATTTGTTCTAGACACCTTCTCTAGAACTGTATATGGACCTTGCCATCCAATTTGCAATTTATTATGGCTGCCGGGCAGTAGAAGGAGCACCTTCTCTCCCACAGCTAATTCTCGATTCTTCGCTTTCTTATTGTAATAGGCAGCATGCTTTTTCCTGGCTTGTCTTAAATTTTCATTGGCAAGTTTCCAGCCAGTTTTAAGACGAGTGGTCAGCTCGTTCACATATTGATATGATGAGGTAATATTTTCTTCTGCCTTTTCATCGGTCCATGTCCTTAACAAGGCTACATATGGACTTTTAAATTTGTTGACCTATTTTTCCATGCACCGGTATGGTCTCTTCCATTGGAAGCCTTATAGTGAGGACTTTTCTTCCTAGAATCATCATTCACAAATCGACCACTACCAATTTTTTTCTTGGGGTTTTCTTCCCACTTTAAATTCCTTGTGAGAGATCTTCTCTCTCTTTTATTTTCACCCAGTTCACATGATTCCGACCGAGGGATTGTCGGCTTATCCTGGGGTAATACATTTCTTTGTATTCGTTGCATAGTGGCCATTGTAAAACATCCAAGTGAAGACTGTCTGTGAAAAGGGGGCTCCCATTCCACTTTGTCTACATTATTAATTTTATTTTTCTTTCCATTTTCAGGCCTAAGTTTGCCCCGTGGCGTGTCTAGGTCCTGATCAATTTTCCCACTTGTGGGTGTTCCCTCATGTAATATGCCACATGCTTCTACAAAATTCTCAATGTCAATCATTTCCTCGGGCCAATAATAATTTTGAGCAATCTTTTGGATGATGGTACCTATTTTCTCATGGTCCCCATCTTTCCCAACATGTAAGCTCCTTATTAACTCTGCCCTATACCTTTTAGGAAGTACCAGCTGTCCCTGACAATTGGATCCAGTTCCAGCCTTCCTATATATCAGTTTGTTCTTCATATAGAAGTCTCCTTTGCCTGGAGGTGTATGACATTTGGACAATTTCTTAAAACAAGGCTTGAGGGTCTGCGCCTTCCTCATCTCCTCTGGAGGGGTATTTATCAGATTATCCTCCTCCTGTTTAGACTGTGATCTGGTCTGAAGCGTGGCCATGTACACAGGTCTCTTTTTACACACTTCGGTGTTATGGTTGTCCATCCGACACCAACTACAATATAATCTACCTTTATGAAAAGGTTTTCTGTCATCATATTTCCTTTCATTGAATTGTGGGGTTTTATTGTTATAATCATTGCGTGGCCTATCAAACTGGTGCTTACCTTTGTTCTGGTCTCTATGGTCAAACTTATTAAAGTTTTGAGGTGCCTTAAAATTGTCTACCTGTTTCTTTTTATTACCAACTACCTCTGCCTGGGCTGCCTGATACCTCTCAGCGACATTGAGTAACTCACCCAGCCTCTCTGCACCTTGTTCCATGAGAAACTTTCTCAGGTCTGGAGCCATGGACTCTCTTAGCTGCTCAATAAGGATCATCTCCTTAAGATCTTGGGTTTTCCCCAGAGCAGTCCATTTCTCCAAGTAGGTCTCTAACCGTGCAGAGAACTGGTGATAGGTCTCACCCGACAGTAGTTTGGCATTCCTAAATTTTTTTCTATAAAATTCTCCGTTCTTTTCGTATCTTAATAAAAGAGCCTGCTTTAGCATGTCGTAATTGTCTTGGTCATCTCTGCTCATCTTGGCAAAAACTTCATAAGCCGTTCCCCTAAGCCCTTGGGATAACTTGAGGCTCCACCTCTCTCTCTCTAACCCATATGTAGTAGCTAAAAGTTCAAATCTACTTAAGTACCCTTCGATGTCATTGTCTTTCTCAACAAAATGGTCTACATGAAAACCCATAGCTGAGGTTGAGGCTCCCTGACTAGCAGTGGCATCTGAGGCAAAGGGGCTGGCACCATTTTCAGGAGCATGGCCTTGAAATTCTAACTCCCTTAGTCGTAACTCGTGCTCCCTCTGCAATCTTCTATCTTCTGCTTCCCTCTCAGCAGCTTGTCTCTTTTCTTCTCTTTATATAGCCAGTCTCTTTTCTTCTCTTTCTGCAGCTAATATCTTTTCTTCTCTTTCTGCAGCCAGTCTCTTTTCGTCTGCCTCCAATGCCCTAGCCTCCTTTTCAGCCTCAATCTGCAACCTCTTAATTTCTTTGTCAGCCTCAATTTGTAACTGTAATTTTCTTTCTTCTGATATCTTCCTATCCTCCCTTTCAATATACTTGTCGCATTCAGTTACATATTGGATCAAAGCTTGACCCTCCATATTCATTTCTTTCGCAGTCTGCACAGCAGCAGATCGAAACTTTGCCAGATCAGCCATTTTGTACTATGCAACCTTTAAAATTTCTAACTATACAAATTTCTAATTATGGCTAACAATTTCTAATGATAACCAAGAACAACCACAGGCACTGATAGCTCAACCACTATTTTATTTCCACAAAAGGAATACTTTTAGTTTTATATTTTCTGAGATTCCTAATATAATTGATAATATTTTAAGAATTTAAAATCCCAGAAGCGAACTACCCAATATAGCTGGTGTATGAGAAATTCAATCCCCAGGAGCGAGACCCCAATATATGTGGTGGGTTTTGATGTTATGAATTGTTGTTATGTATTATTATTGTATTAAATGAGATCAGCTATGAAGGTCCCTGAATTTAACAATTAGTATTTTAAACTTTCCAGAGTACCTTTCCGCTACCACCCTTTTGATCTCATTCAAAATTAATCTATATTATTATATAAAATGACTTCGTGTAGTGTCTAGGGTTATGAAGGTAGGGTGTAATGTGCAATAACCAACAAACATACAAACAAATAGTTTATTATCCACAACCACCAACAGTATTACAACAATAACATACAAACGACACTTTAAAAGGCTATCTTATTTAAACAGTGGTTGAAATTTGTGCAAATAGAATTTTTTTTTCAATTTATTATCCTGATTCTAATTTATTTTGAACCAGGACTGACAATCAAAAGTGAAATCAAAAGAATCATTTACAACATTCCAATAACACAGTGGATCTTCTGTCCATACATACAATATTATTCTAATATAAGTGTGTAGTTGTATTCTTCTACTTTGAGGTAATACTGGTATTAAACCATAGGTTGTTGGTTATAATCACTCCCTTTAAGTTATGTCTGTTTTCGTTTGTCACTTGTGGAAATATTAATACTAGGCACAGTTTTCTTTACTATCACTTTCTAGTCTTTTAAGTTGAGCTGCCAGGTGCCGAACAAGAACTTATCTTGGCAGGAGAATACAGGTAGAACGTTTCCTCTGCTCGCTTGACAATCTTTTCCACCTTTTTGATAGGCAATGGCCACTAGCATGGGCTCGAAGTATACAGATAGAGTCCTGAATCGAGCAGTTCTCAGGCGTTTGGTACTACATTAACGTCAGTACCCAGGACCCTGAAATGTGAAGGTTATGCATCCTTCTTTATACCTAGTATACTATACTATTCCACATTTAAGTACAGGTACATTACAAACAAACGAAAAGGGTCATAGCTTTATACCAACCCATGCCACCATTATCTTTTGATGTGACAATGTACACCAGTATTCCTCTCCCCTAATAGTTACAACGCCACTGCAATTCCAGCTGTCATCTTTTCCATATAATAGGATAGGTGTTATGCTCCTTGATGACAATCATACATATTTTCTTGTAGTTTTACACCTCTCCGACAATCTATCACATGGTGGATCAATCTCTAGGCTTTGCCTAATGGTTGCTACAGACCCACTTACTTATTGTCGTACATTATTATCTCACATTCAATTTTTATTTTAGATACATGTTAATAAAGTCAATCTTACCACATTTATTCAATGAAATACACAGTGAACGATGACTGGCACACTTTCGATCTGCCGTTCTGTCCAGGCTTTTGAGAAATATGGTTTTCACAACACAAGCCTGCTCTCATCGCTACTTGTCAAAATTTTGTTAGAAAATGGCGTCCCCAACTAATGCTTTTTCCCCAATATCAACTGCTCTGACCAATGATTATCCTTATTTCACTTGTAAACAAAGTCTTTCAAAAATACAATTCAATTTTCTACTACGTTACTCGGGTGATATATGTTTAGTACGAGGTCGGCCAATAATATTTCGTCTCACTTCAAATTCCACCTAATCCCCTTCATCGTACCATCTTAGCCTAGCTTTCACCTAATTTTTTCCCCCAAAAATATGCGATCCAATCTAAGCAGATATGACTTGACCTGACAGTATCTCTGATTCTCTATGTATTGTTTTATCAATATTTGATTATTTAATGGACTATTTAGATAACTAACAACATATTCTTGGTCAGCAAGTCTTCAGGTACACGAATATACGATTTTTATGGGGCTATGTGGCTTGGTTCAAAATTCTATCTTTTTTTCTATGTTAGTTGTTTATTTTTAAACTACCTACGAGAGCTTATGTCATTCGCAATAAGAGCTAAGCGTGTTTCCCTGACCGTAGTGTCCACATTTCTAACTTTTTCATCGTATTGGGGAAACCCGCCTATGGCAAAGCGTGCAAGTCGGTTGTAGAGTTAGAACCAATTTGAGACGTGATTTGCGTGTGTTATCTAGCCTTGCCCCTCCTTTCCCCAAATGCAGTTAGGCAAATATTTCTTAGAACTAGGAAAAGTGGTTCGTTTATGTCAAGGACGAATTTGAAAAATTGGGTACCGTTTTGTTCGGCTTATGCGTTTGCAAATAATAAGCTGAAGGCGTAGGCGACAACTTACGATTCTCGCCGAAAATTTTTAGTACTATCTTATCTTTTACTTTATGCACTATACTGTTATAATCTAATTTAGATATTGTATTTAGAAGTTCACCACACATCTCCCCACTTAGAACATACTATCATATGTCAGTTCCTACTTTTAAATACACATAGATAAATTTACTATCTATGCCTGGTGACTACTCTCATGTTCGTCGTACGGATGTCTGCTTAAAAAATCAGCGCCAACATTGGTTTTGCCGGGAATGTATTCTATGGTAAACTGGTATGGCTGTAAGAGCAACGACCAGCGTAATAATCTAGCATTTTCATGCCTTGCTTGTGACAGACATACGAGTGGTTTATGATCTGTTTGGATCTTAAATGATTTACCATAAAGATAAATCTGGAACTTCTTTATAGCCCATATGACGCCAAACATTCTTTTTCACTTGTTGAATATTTTTGTTCTGCTGTGTTCAACTTACGGCTAGCATAAGCTACTGGGGTTAATTCCTCATCAAGTGAATTTGAACGTTGTAATAGAGCTGCACCCAAACCTATATTACTAGCATCCGTTCTCACAATGAACTCTTGACTCAAGTCAGGTAATTTCAAAATAGGCCTGCTTGTGAGCTTTTCTTTCAACTCTTGGTAGGCTAATTCACACTGCGCTGTCCAAATAATTCTATCAGGATTTCCTTTGCGCGTTAAATCAGTCAATGGAGCACATATGGAGTTAAAGTTTTTAATATACTTTTGGTAGAACCCACATAATGAGACAAAGGATCTCACGTCTTTTTTTGTCTGTGGTTTTGGTGCTTTTTTTTTCAACTTCTCCAGGTTCTTGGGGTCAGGGGTCATGTTTCCCTGATGTACTTTGTGTCCCAAGAATTCCAGCTCTTTACATCCAACACAGCATTTCGTCGGTCTAGCTGTCAAATTGGTCTCTCTCAGTCGATCAAACAACATATTCAGAGAGTTAATATGTTCCTCAAAGGTTTCTGTGGCTATAAGAATATCATCCATGAAGTTGGTGATGCATGGATTATTCAGGGGATCCAATAACTTTCTCATCATCCTCGAAAACACACTCGGTGCATTTTTCAGCCCGAATGGCAACATGTTAAATTCATAATGTCCTTCCGAGGTGCTAAAGGCTAAATAAGGTCTCACTTCCGGCTTTACTGGAATCTGATAGTAGCCTTTGCTCAGATCCACTTTAGAGAAATATTTAGCATTATTCAGCCTGGCAAACAGCTGATTTGTATCAGGTAATGGATCCACCTGACCTTCTGTGACAGCATTCAGTTTCCTGTAATCTATACACAGTCTGTGTTCTCCAGAGGGTTTTCTCAACAGAACCACACTGGAGCTGTAAGGAGATTCACTGTGCGAGATAATCCCTTCTCTCAACAGATAATCTATTTCCTCCTTCAAAGCTTTTTCCTTAGCGAACGGGATCGAATAGGCTCTCATACAGATTGGTGTTGGGTCTATGAGTTTCATATCATATTCTAATAAATTTGTATGCCCCGGTCGGTCCGTTAACACATCTGTATGATTATCTAGAACCTGTTGAACTCTCTCCCTCTGATTTTTCGTTAAGTGCGTACTGATTTTTACCTGTGCAGCGGTCTCACAAGAGTGTAACGGATATTCATGAGAGGTGAGTGGTTCCTTTTTCATCTCCATTGCAACAGACAAGGTCAGTAGGCGTGTCTCTTCCTGGTTTTCTCTGTCCAGATATTTTTTCAGGAGAATCACAGGATAGATTTTCTCTTTCCCCTTCTTATCTATCTTATAATTTGTTCTAGACACCTTCTCTAGAACTGTATATGGACCTTGCCATCCAATTTGCAATTTATTATGGCTGCCGGGCAGTAGAAGGAGCACCTTCTCTCCCACAGCTAATTCTCGATTCTTCGCTTTCTTATTGTAATAGGCAGCATGCTTTTTCCTGGCTTGTCTTAAATTTTCATTGGCAAGTTTCCAGCCAGTTTTAAGACGAGTGGTCAGCTCGTTCACATATTGATATGATGAGGTAATATTTTCTTCTGCCTTTTCATCGGTCCATGTCCTTAACAAGGCTACATATGGACTTTTAAATTTGTTGACCTATTTTTCCATGCACCGGTATGGTCTCTTCCATTGGAAGCCTTATAGTGAGGACTTTTCTTCCTAGAATCATCATTCACAAATCGACCACTACCAATTTTTTTCTTGGGGTTTTCTTCCCACTTTAAATTCCTTGTGAGAGATCTTCTCTCTCTCTTTTATTTTCACCCAGTTCACATGATTCCGACCGAGGGATTGTCGGCTTATCCTGGGGTAATACATTTCTTTGTATTCGTTGCATAGTGGCCATTGTAAAACATCCAAGTGAAGACTGTCTGTGAAAAGGGGGCTCCCATTCCACTTTGTCTACATTATTAATTTTATTTTTCTTTCCATTTTCAGGCCTAAGTTTGCCCCGTGGCGTGTCTAGGTCCTGATCAATTTTCCCACTTGTGGGTGTTCCCTCATGTAATATGCCACATGCTTCTACAAAATTCTCAATGTCAATCATTTCCTCGGGCCAATAATAATTTTGAGCAATCTTTTGGATGATGGTACCTATTTTCTCATGGTCCCCATCTTTCCCAACATGTAAGATCCTTATTAACTCTGCCCTATACCTTTTAGGAAGTACCAGCTGTCCCTGACAATTGGATCCAGTTCCAGCCTTCCTATATATCAGTATGTTCTTCATATAGAAGTCTCCTTTGCCTGGAGGTGTATGACATTTGGACAATTTCTTAAAACAAGGCTTGAGGGTCTTATCCCCAGCCTGCGCCTTCCTCATCTCATCTGGAGGGGTATTTATCAGATTATCCTCCTCCTGTTTAGACTGTGATCTGGTCTGAAGCGTGGCCATGTACACAGGTCTCTTTTTACACACTTCGGTGTTATGGTTGTCCATCCGACACCAACTACAATATAATCTACCTTTATGAAAAGGTTTTCTGTCATCATATTTCCTTTCATTGAATTGTGGGGTTTTATTGTTATAGTCATTGCGTGGCCTATCAAACTGGTGCTTACCTTTATTCTGTTCCCTATGGTCAAACTTATTAAAGTTTTGAGGTGCCTTAAAATTGTCTACCTGTTTCTTTTTATTACCAACTACCTCTGCCTGGGCTGCCTGATACCTCTCAGCGACATTGAGTAACTCACCCAGCCTCTCTGCACCTTGTTCCATGAGAAACTTTCTCAGGTCTGGAGCCATGGACTCTCTTAGCTGCTCAATAAGGATCATCTCCTTAAGATCTTGGGTTTTCCCCAGAGCAGTCCATTTCTCCAAGTAGGTCTCTAACCGTGCAGAGAACTGGTGATAGGTCTCACCCGACAGTAGTTTGGCATTCCTAAATTTTTTTCTATAAAATTCTCCGTTCTTTTCGTATCTTAATAAAAGAGCCTGCTTTAGCATGTCGTAATTGTCTTGGTCATTTCTGCTCATCTTGGCAAAAACTTCATAAGCCGTTCCCCTAAGCCCTTGGGATAACTTGAGGGTCCACCTCTCTCTCTCTAACCCATATGTAGTAGCTAAAAGTTCAAATCTACTTAAGTACCCTTCGATGTCATTGTCTTTCTCAACAAAATGATCTACATGAAAACCCATAGCTGAGGTTGAGGCTCCCTGACTTGCAGTGGCATCTGGCACCATTTTCAGGAGCATGGCCTTGAAATTCTAACTCTCTTAGTCGTAACTCGTGCTCCCTCTGCAATCTTCTATCTTCTGCTTCCCTCTCAGCAGCCAGTCTCTTTTCTTCTCTTTCTGCAGCTAGTCTCTTTTCTTCTCTTTCCGCAGCCAATCTCTTTTCTTCTCTTTCTGCAGCCAATCTCTTTTCTTCTGCCTCCAATGCCCTAGCCTCCTTTTCAGCCTCAATCTGCAACCTCTTAATTTCTTTGTCAGCCTCAATTTGTAACTGTAATTTTCTTTCTTCTGATATCTTCCTATCCTCCCTTTCAATATACTTATCGCATTCAGTTACATATTGGATCAAAGCTTGACCCTCCATATTCATTTCTTTCGCAGTCTGCACAGCAGCAGATCGAAACTTTGCCAGATCAGCCATTTTGTACTATGCAACCTTTAAAATTTCTAACTATACAAATTTCTAATTATGGCTAACAATTTCTAATGATAACCAAGAACAACCACAGGCACTGATAGCTCAACCACTATTTTATTTCCACAAAAGGAATACTTTTAGTTTTATATTTTCTGAGATTCCTAATATAATTGATAATATTTTAAGAATTTAAAATCCCAGAAGCGAACTACCCAATATAGCTGGTGTATGAGAAATTCAATCCCCAGGAGCGAGACCCCAATATATGTGGTGGGTTTTGATGTTATGAATTGTTGTTATGTATTATTATTGTATTAAATGAGATCAGCTATGAAGGTCCCTGAATTTAACAATTAGTATTTTAAACTTTCCAGAGTACCTTTCCGCTACCACCCTTTTGATCTCATTCAAAATTAATCTATATTATTCTATAAAATGACTTCGTGTAGTGTCTAGGGTTATGAAGGTAGGGTGTAATGTGCAATAACCAACAAACATACAAACAAATAGTTTATTATCCACAACCACCAACAGTATTACAACAATAACATACAAACGACACTTTAAAAGGCTATCTTATTTAAGACAGTGGTTGAAATTTGTGTAAATACAATTTTTTACAATTTATTATCCTGATTCTAATTATTTTGAACCAGGACTGACAATCAAAAGTGAAATCAAAAGAATCATTTACAACATTCCAATAACACAGTGGATCTTCTGTCCATACATACAATATTATGCTAATATAAGTGTGTAGTCGTATTCTTCTACTTTGAGGTAATACTGGTATTAAACCATAGGTTGTTGGTTATAATCACTCCCTTTAAGTTATGTCTGTTTTCGTTTGTCACTTGTGGAAATATTAATACTAGGCACAGTTTTCTTTACTATCACTTTCTAGTCTTTTAAGTTGAGCTGCCAGGTGCCGAACAAGAACTTATCTTGGCAGGAGAATACAGGTAGAACGTTTCCTCTGCTCGCTTGACAATCTTTTCCACCTTTTGATAGGCAATGGCCACTAGCATGGGCTCGAAGTATACAGATAGAGTCCTGAATCGAGCAGTTCTCAGGCGTTTGGTACTACATTAACGTCAGTACCCAGGACCCTGAAATGTGAAGGTTATGCATCCTTCTTTATACCTAGTATACTATACTATTCCACATTTAAGTACAGGTACATTACAAACAAACGAAAAGGGTCATAGCTTTATACCAACCCATGCCACCATTATCTTTTGATGTGACAATGTACACCAGTATTCCTCTCCCCTAATAGTTACAACGCCACTGCAATTCCAGCTGTCATCTTTTCCATATAATAGGATAGGTGTTATGCTCCTTGATGACAATCATACATATTTTCTTGTAGTTTTACACCTCTCTGACAGTCTATCACATGGTGGATCAATCTCTAGGCTTTGCCTAATGGTTGCTACAGACCCACTCACTTACAGACATATATTATTATTTCACATTCAATTTTTATTTTAGATACATGTTAATAAAGTCAATCTTACCACATTTATTCAATGAAATACACAGTGAACGATGACTGGCACACTTTCGATCTGCCGTTCTGTCCAGGCTTTTGAGAAATATGGTTTTCACAACACAAGCCTGATCTCATCGCTACTTGTCAAAATTTTGTTAGAAAATGGCGTCCCCAACTAATGCTTTTTCCCCAATATCAACTACTCTGGCTAATGATTATCTTTATTTCACTTGTAAACAAAGTCTTTCAAAAATACAATTCAATTTTCTACTACGTTACTCGGGTGATATATGTTTAGTACGAGGTCGGCCAATAATATTTCGTCTCACTTCAAATTCCACCTAATCCCCTTCATCGTACCATCTTAGCCTAGCTTTCACCTAATTTTTCCCCAAAAAATAGGCGATCCAATCTAAGCAGATATGACTTGACCTGACAGTATCTCTGATTCTCTATGTATTGTTTTATCAATATTTGATTATTTAATGGACTATTTAGATAACTAACAACATATTCTTGGTCAGCAAGTCTTCAGGTACACGAATATACGATTTTTATGGGGCTATGTGGCTTGGTTCAAAATTCTATCTTTTTTTCTATGTTAGTTGTTTATTTTTAAACTACCTACGAGAGCTTATGTCATTCGCAATAAGAGCTAAACGTGTTTCCCTTACCGTAGTGTCCACATTTCTAACTTTTTCATCGTATTGGGGAAACCCGCCTATGGCAAAGCGTGCAAGTCGGTTGTAGAGTTAGAACCAATTTGAGACGTGATTTGCGTGTGTTATCTAGCCTTGCCCCTCCTTTCCCCAAATGCAGTTAGGCAAATATTTCTTAGAACTAGGAAAAGTGGTTCGTTTATGTCAAGGACGAATTTGAAAAATTGGGTACCGTTTTGTTCGGCTTATGCGTTTGCAAATAATAAGCTGAAGGCGTAGGCGACAACTTACGATTCTCGCCGAAAATTTTTAGTACTATCTTATCTTTTACTTTATGCACTATACTGTTATAATCTAATTTAGATATTGTATTTAGAAGTTCATCACACATCTCCCCACTTAGAACAGACAATCATATGTCAGTTCCTACTTTTAAATACACATAGATAAATTTACTATCTATGCCTGGTGACTACTCTCATGTTCGTCGTACGGATGTCTGCTTAAAAAATCAGCGCCAACATTGGTTTTGCCGGGAATGTATTCTATGGTAAACTGGTATGGCTGTAAGAGCAACGACCAGCGTAATAATCTAGCATTTTCATGCCTTGCTTGTGACAGACATACGAGTGGTTTATGATCTGTTTGGATCTTAAATGATTTACCATAAAGATAAATCTGGAACTTCTTTATAGCCCATATGACCACCAAACATTCTTTTTCACTTGTTGAATATTTTTGTTCTGCTGTGTTCAACTTACGGCTAGCATAAGCTACTGGGGTTAATTCCTCATCAAGTGAATTTGAACGTTGTAATAGAGCTGCACCCAAACCTATATTACTAGCATCCGTTCTCACAATGAACTCTTGACTCAAGTCAGGTAATTTCAAAATAGGCCTGCTTGTGAGCTTTTCTTTCAACTCTTGGTAGGCTAATTCACACTGCGCTGTCCAAATAATTCTATCAGGATTTCCTTTGCGCGTTAAATCAGTCAATGGAGCACATATGGAGTTAAAGTTTTTAATATACTTTTGGTAGAAACCACATAATGAGACAAAAGATCTCACATCTTTTTTTGTCTGTGGTTTTGGTGCTTTTTTCAACTTCTCCAGGTTCTTGGGGTCAGGGGTCATGTTTCCCTGATGTACTTTGTGTCCCAAGAATTCCAGCTCTTTACATCCAACACAGCATTTCGTCGGTCTAGCTGTCAAATTGGTCTCTCTCAGTCGATCAAACAACATATTCAGAGAGTTAATATGTTCCTCAAAGGTTTCTGTGGCTATAAGAATATCATCCATGAAGTTGGTGATGCATGGATTATTCAGGGGATCCAATAACTTTCTCATCATCCTCGAAAACACACTCGGTGCATTTTTCAGCCCGAATGGCAACATGTTAAATTCATAATGTCCTTCCGAGGTGCTAAAGGCTAAATAAGGTCTCACTTCCGGCTTTACTGGAATCTGATAGTAGCCTTTGCTCAGATCCACTTTAGAGAAATATTTAGCATTATTCAGCCTGGCAAACAGCTGATTTGTATCAGGTAATGGATCCACCTGACCTTCTGTGACAGCATTCAGTTTCCTGTAATCTATACACAGTCTGTGTTCTCCAGAGGGTTTTCTCAACAGAACCACACTGGAGCTGTAAGGAGATTCACTGTGCGAGATAATCCCTTCTCTCAACAGATAATCTATTTCCTCCTTCAAAGCTTTTTCCTTAGCGAACGGGATCGAATAGGCTCTCATACAGATTGGTGTTGGGTCTATGAGTTTCATATCATATTCTAATAAATTTGTATGCCCCGGTCGGTCCGTTAACACATCTGTATGATTATCTAGAACCTGTTGAACTCTCTCCCTCTGATTTTTCGTTAAGTGCGTACTGATTTTTACCTGTGCAGCGGTCTCACAAGAGTGTAACGGATATTCATGAGAGGTGAGTGGTTCCTTTTTCATCTCCATTGCAACAGACAAGGTCAGTAGGCGTGTCTCTTCCTGGTTTTCTCTGTCCAGATATTTTTTCAGGAGAATCACAGGATAGATTTTCTCTTTCCCCTTCTTATCTATCTTATAATTTGTTCTAGACACCTTCTCTAGAACTGTATATGGACCTTGCCATCCAATTTGCAATTTATTATGGCTGCCGGGCAGTAGAAGGAGCACCTTCTCTCCCACAGCTAATTCTCGATTCTTCGCTTTCTTATTGTAATAGGCAGCATGCTTTTTCCTGGCTTGTCTTAAATTTTCATTGGCAAGTTTCCAGCCAGTTTTAAGACGAGTGGTCAGCTCGTTCACATATTGATATGATGAGGTAATATTTTCTTCTGCCTTTTCATCGGTCCATGTCCTTAACAAGGCTACATATGGACTTTTAAATTTGTTGACCTATTTTTCCATGCACCGGTATGGTCTCTTCCATTGGAAGCCTTATAGTGAGGACTTTTCTTCCTAGAATCATCATTCACAAATCGACCACTACCAATTTTTTTCTTGGGGTTTTCTTCCCACTTTAAATTCCTTGTGAGAGATCTTCTCTCTCTTTTATTTTCACCTAGTTCACATGATTCCGACCGAGGGATTGTCGGCTTATCCTGGGGTAATACATTTCTTTGTATTCGTTGCATAGTGGCCATTGTAAAACATCCAAGTGAAGACTGTCTGTGAAAAGGGGGCTCCCATTCCACTTTGTCTACATTATTAATTTTATTTTTCTTTCCATTTTCAGGCCTAAGTTTGCCCCGTGGCGTGTCTAGGTCCTGATCAATTTTCCCACTTGTGGGTGTTCCCTCATGTAATATGCCACATGCTTCTACAAAATTCTCAATGTCAATCATTTCCTCGGGCCAATAATAATTTTGAGCAATCTTTTGGATGATGGTACCTATTTTCTCATGGTCCCCATCTTTCCCAACATGTAAGATCCTTATTAACTCTGCCCTATACCTTTTAGGAAGTACCAGCTGTCCCTGACAATTGGATCCAGTTCCAGCCTTCCTATATATCAGTATGTTCTTCATATAGAAGTCTCCTTTGCCTGGAGGTGTATGACATTTGGACAATTTCTTAAAACAAGGCTTGAGGGTCTTATCCCCAGCCTGCGCCTTCCTCATCTCATCTGTAGGGGTATTTATCAGATTATCCTCCTCCTGTTTAGACTGTGATCTGGTCTGAAGCGTGGCCATGTACACAGGTCTCTTTTTACACACTTCGGTGTTATGGTTGTCCATCCGACACCAACTACAATATAATCTACCTTTATGAAAAGGTTTTCTGTCATCATATTTCCTTTCATTGAATTGTGGGGTTTTATTGTTATAGTCATTGCGTGGCCTATCAAACTGGTGCTTACCTTTATTCTGTTCCCTATGGTCAAACTTATTAAAGTTTTGAGGTGCCTTAAAATTGTCTACCTGTTTCTTTTTATTACCAACTACCTCTGCCTGGGCTGCCTGATACCTCTCAGCGACATTGAGTAACTCACCCAGCCTCTCTGCACCTTGTTCCATGAGAAACTTTCTCAGGTCTGGAGCCATGGACTCTCTTAGCTGCTCAATAAGGATCATCTCCTTAAGATCTTGGGTTTTCCCCAGAGCAGTCCATTTCTCCAAGTAGGTCTCTAACCGTGCAGAGAACTGGTGATAGGTCTCACCCGACAGTAGTTTGGCATTCCTAAATTTTTTTCTATAAAATTCTCCGTTCTTTTCGTATCTTAATAAAAGAGCCTGCTTTAGCATGTCGTAATTGTCTTGGTCATTTCTGCTCATCTTGGCAAAAACTTCATAAGCCGTTCCCCTAAGCCCTTGGGATAACTTGAGGCTCCACCTCTCTCTCTCTCTAACCCATATGTAGTAGCTAAAAGTTCAAATCTACTTAAGTACCCTTCGATGTCATTGTCTTTCTCAACAAAATGATCTACATGAAAACCCATAGCTGAGGTTGAGGCTCCCTGACTTGCAGTGGCAACTGAGGCAAAGGGGCTGGCACCATTTTCAGGAGCATGGCCTTGAAATTCTAACTCTCTTAGTCGTAACTCGTGCTCCCTCTGCAATCTTCTATCTTCTGCTTCCCTCTCAGCAGCCAGTCTCTTTTCTTCTCTTTCTGCAGCTAGTCTCTTTTCTTCTCTTTCCGCAGCCAATCTCTTTTCTTCTCTTTCTGCAGCCAATCTCTTTTCTTCTGCCTCCAATGCCCTAGCCTCCTTTTCAGCCTCAATCTGCAACCTCTTAATTTCTTTGTCAGCCTCAATTTGTAACTGTAATTTTCTTTCTTCTGATATCTTCCTATCCTCCCTTTCAATATACTTATCGCATTCAGTTACATATTGGATCAAAGCTTGACCCTCCATATTCATTTCTTTCGCAGTCTGCACAGCAGCAGATCGAAACTTTGCCAGATCAGCCATTTTGTACTATGCAACCTTTAAAATTTCTAACTATACAAATTTCTAATTATGGCTAACAATTTCTAATGATAACCAAGAACAACCACAGGCACTGATAGCTCAACCACTATTTTATTTCCACAAAAGGAATACTTTTAGTTTTATATTTTCTGAGATTCCTAATATAATTGATAATATTTTAAGAATTTAAAATCCCAGAAGCGAACTACCCAATATAGCTGGTGTATGAGAAATTCAATCCCCAGGAGCGAGACCCCAATATATGTGGTGGGTTTTGATGTTATGAATTGTTGTTATGTATTATTATTGTATTAAATGAGATCAGCTATGAAGGTCCCTGAATTTAACAATTAGTATTTTAAACTTTCCAGAGTACCTTTCCGCTACCACCCTTTTGATCTCATTCAAAATTAATCTATATTATTCTATATAATAATGACTTCGTGTAGTGTCTAGGGTTATGAAGGTAGGGTGTAATGTGCAATAACCAACAAACATACAAACAAATAGTTTATTATCCACAACCACCAACAGTATTACAACAATAACATACAAACGACACTTTAAAAGGCTATCTTATTTAAGACAGTGGTTGAAATTTGTGTAAATACAATTTTTTTCAATTTATTATCCTGATTCTAATTTATTTTGAACCAGGACTGACAATCAAAAGTGAAATCAAAAGAATCATTTACAACATTCCAATAACACAGTGGATCTTCTGTCCATACATACAATATTATGCTAATATAAGTGTGTAGTCGTATTCTTCTACTTTGAGGTAATACTGGTATTAAACCATAGGTTGTTGGTTATAATCACTCCCTTTAAGTTATGTCTGTTTTCGTTTGTCACTTGTGGAAATATTAATACTAGGCACAGTTTTCTTTACTATCACTTTCTAGTCTTTTAAGTTGAGCTGCCAGGTGCCGAACAAGAACTTATCTTGGCAGGAGAATACAGGTAGAACGTTTCCTCTGCTCGCTTGACAATCTTTTCCACCTTTTGATAGGCAATGGCCACTAGCATGGGCTCGAAGTATACAGATAGAGTCCTGAATCGAGCAGTTCTCGGCGTTTGGTACTACATTAACGTCAGTACCCAGGACCCTGAAATGTGAAGGTTATGCATCCTTCTTTATACCTAGTATACTATACTATTCCACATTTAAGTACAGGTACATTACAAACAAACGAAAAGGGTCATAGCTTTATACCAACCCATGCCACCATTATCTTTTGATGTGACAATGTACACCAGTATTCCTCTCCCCTAATAGTTACAACGCCACTGCAACTCCAGCTGTCATCTTTTCCATATAATAGGATAGGTGTTATGCTCCTTGATGACAATCATACATATTTTCTTGTAGTTTTACACCTCTCCGACAATCTATCACATGGTGGATCAATCTCTAGGCTTTGCCTAATGGTTGCTACAGACCCACTTACTTATTGTCGTACATTATTATCTCACATTCAATTTTTATTTTAGATACATGTTAATAAAGTCAATCTTACCACATTTATTCAATGAAATACACAGTGAACGATGACTGGCACACTTTCGATCTGCCGTTCTGTCCAGGCTTTTGAGAAATATGGTTTTCACAACACAAGCCTGCTCTCATCGCTACTTGTCAAAATTTTGTTAGAAAATGGCGTCCCCAACTAATGCTTTTTCCCCAATATCAACTGCTCTGACCAATGATTATCCTTATTTCACTTGTAAACAAAGTCTTTCAAAAATACAATTCAATTTTCTACTACGTTACTCGGGTGATATATGTTTAGTACGAGGTCGGCCAATAATATTTCGTTTCACTTCAAATTCCACCCAATCCCCTTCATCGTACCATCTTAGCCTAGCTTTCACCTAATTTTTTTCCAAAAAAATAGGCGATCCAATTTAAGCAGATATGACTTGACCCGACAGTATCTCTGATTCTCTATGTATTGTTTTATCAATATTTGATTATTTAAAGGACTATTTAGATAACTAACAACATATTCTTGGTCAGCAAGTCTTCAGGTACAAGAATATACAATTTTTATGGGGCTATGTGGCTTGGTTCAAAATTCTCTCTTTTTTTCTATGTTAGTTGTTTATTTTTAAACTACCTACGAGAGCTTATGTCATTCGCAATAAGAGCTAAGCGTGTTTCCCTGACCGTAGTGTCCACATTTCTAACTTTTTCATCGTATTGGGGAAACCCGCCTATGGCAAAGCGTGCAAGTCGGTTGTAGAGTTAGAACCAATTTGAGACGTGATTTGCGTGTGTTATCTAGCCTTGCCCCTCCTTTCCCCAAATGCAATTAGGCAAATATTTCTTAGAACTAGGAAAAGTGGTTCGTTTATGTCAAGGACGAATTTGAAAAATTGGGTACCGTTTTGTTCGGCTTATGCGTTTGCAAATAATAAGCTGAAGGCGTAGGCGACAACTTACGATTCTCGCCGACAATTTTTAATACTATCTTATCTTTTACTTTATGCACTATACTGTTATAATCTAATTTAGATATTGTATTTAGAAGTTCACCTCAAAATGTACAGTGGCGTATCTGCCATAGGGACCTGAGGTGTGGTCACAGCAAGGTGGGAGTCATTAAAAACTAGGGGCGAGTGCACCTGAAATGCACGCGAGGCTGACCCCATATCTCCGTAGGAAAATAAATAATATCAAAAGTGATCAGATATAAAAGGCCAGGGTGTCCTTTTTTGCAGAGGTTTTGTTTCCTGTTGCCAGCTGGTAACAGGAAACCTGAGGAGTGACGATAACGCCAAGAAGTCTCCGACAATTCATGTATGCTGTCAAGAGATAACAGCAGGAGCTTGGGCGTGTGATGTGATATCGATATTTCTGCAACTACACACTATCGTATCATCCAACAAGAAACCCCAGGTGATATATTAAGGACCTGGGTATATCTGACAGTTTCGTTTTAAATAAACACTGGTATTTCAAATCATACTCAGGAAGTTTGTGGGGTATGACGATAATACAGCCCCTCATACACAGTGACTCTCCCTCTTAGATGAATAAAGTGTAAGCTGTGAACATTCCAACAGGAAAGACAGATATTAACTTTGTAGTTATTTGGGCAGATTGTCCACACATTTTTAGTTAATCTTTTCTGTAACTATCTTGTCCTCATTTTCAAAGACCTGTCCAAACGATATGACTGGACAGGCAAAATAAATTGTACAAAAAATTATCAAATTTAAAGAAAAACTTAACCACAGGTTTTTATTCACTTCCTCATAGAAACTTAAAGTGTTTTTGTGTTGTGTACCATCATTTCATTTCTCCCCTAGACACTAGGTACATCATACACCAGACACTAGAGCCAAAATAGTGACCGTGTGAGATCTAGGGAGGTAGCGTTAGGTTCCCTGCATATAATTCATCATCATCATTTATAGAGTCAGGGCCCTACATGTGCTTGACCTCACACAGTAAATACATACACGGATTTCATTCTTTTAGGATACCATCATAACCTCCCCAGCAAAATCTAACTTTGCTACACATATGAGTTTTCACAGATGAAAGTCAATTAAATATCTGTTAAAGTCAGTTATATAACTGGAACCACCAGGCGTTTACACCCCTCCACTTTAATATTATTCTTGTTCAGAGTTTGTTCTTGATTTTGTTCGTTTTTTATTATTTATTTATTTATTTTATTTTTTTTATTTAACGTATAAGCATAATTGTGATTGTCCCTATTTGCAATGATTTGACAAATGTGATGCCACTTTCTCATATCGGCAGTTGTTCATATTATTTGGAATTGAAAACAATATATATCCTAATTATAACCCATCAGAGGTTGAACGGGATATTTTTCTTCATTAATTTAAAAAAAAAAAAAAATAAAATAAATTTCATGCACAGCTAATGGTAAGCGTCATGGTAGTTGCGAAGAAATATGACACCAGCAGCAGACTGAAAGAAACGGTAGCTGCTTAGCGTCTCAGAAACACATACACAAGTGCGTAGGAGGAAGCACGTTTTATAACAAGTATACAACTCGTAACCGAAGAACACGTATTTATGCAAATAAATTAAATCCCATCGGACTTTTTGACAGACTGGACCAAAATTAGGATGAAAGGTTTGTTCACTCCATTCTTATTGATAAAAGAGAGTGCTATGGTAGAAACACAGAGGTGGTTGTTCTCTAACGATACGTACTGCCATTTTCGATAAATTGAATGAGGCTTATCATTACCATAACGCGATCTGTGCTATTTTAAAGACAACTGTTGGTTGGAGCGAGTTGGAAAGTGAAAGTGTAGGGGGGATTTGTTGTAGGTGAGAAAATATAACGTACAGTCGTTTCTTTTGTAAACGCGGTATACGTGCCCCTAAAAACCACCGCGTTTTTTTATTTTTATTTAAGATATTTGCTACTTTCCTTTGTGTAGCACGCTCCTTTAAACCATTTACCACATACATAGAACTGTTTGATTATATCAGGACGTATTTTTTTTTTTTTCATTTGGTGTGCTATTTTCTTGATTGTGTTTATTATACGTTATGTACTGTATTATTCCACACGATGGATTTTTACTTTTTTTTCGGTTAATATTTTTGTTGTTCAGAGGCATACTTGTGTCTATACTGGCATGAATTTAATATTGGTTTGGGGTTTATTTATGTACTTTTTCTACTGGGTTGTATTATTCTTTTATGATGACATAGCTTTGTTACTACTGTTAGCGTTGTAAGATAATTATGAGTTTACTTTCAGAATATATATATATATATGCTGTATTTCCAACAAAATATGTGAATATAACCACTCAAAGCATTGATTGGGTTATGAGAAACTATACCCACAATGAACAATTAGGTATAAAATGGACAAATGGAAAATTCCTGGGGGACCTGGATTTCGCAAGTTGGAAAATAACAAAATCATTGGAGAACAAGCTGAATACATTCGAGAACAAATGTCTTAGAAAACTCATGAACATCAGTTGGAAAGAATTCAAGACTAATCGACAAATAAGAGAAGACTCTAGGCAGAAATATGTCTCCGACTATATAAGGAAAAGACGATGGTCATATATCGGTCATGTCCTACGAATGCAAAACAACAGAATACCACTACAGGCGCTCACTTGGGTTCCTGAGGGTAAGAGGAAAAAAGGAAGACCAAAAGAAACACTCAGAAGAACAATAATAAGAGAAGGAAGAACGTTGGGCCTAAATAATGTGCAAGAGCTAAGAGGAGTGGCGTCACAACGAACAACCTGGAGAGCACTGGTTTCTGCCTTATGCGCCGTGTTTGGTGCTTAAAGAATTTATTATTATTATATATATATATATATAGTCATTCCTCCTGTCATCTTTTAGATTGTTGCTTTTGTTTTTGTGATATATTGTTTTACTAATTTTTGTTCTGCTTGTGGAGACTTGGTGCCCTTAAAAATATACCGAATTTTTTTTTTTTTTTTATAGTTTTGCCTCGTTTTGGCGAGGCGCGTCCCGTTCAACCTAGTCGGTTATATCAGGGCACATGTCCAAATACAATTTTTTTTTTTTTCTCGCATGAGGTCGCATTGGAACGCGCCCAAGACAAACGCATGTCCCAACACAAAAAGACCCAATGACAAACAAGTGTCACTGTAATGATCCTCTGTGTTTAAAAAAAAAAAATATGTCCAAATATAAAAGACCCCTTAGGTCTGAACGTTATATTAGGTTGATACCGAATTGTGAAATTTCGCGCAATAAAAATAACAAGGCTCATTGGGAAATTAGGGTCATTGCAGTTATATAAAACGTGTGCGCTTTTAGCCTTTGTATTAAATTACACCAAGCTTAAAACAGCGCGTTTCTTTTTTTTTCCAGTAAATTTTTAGTATGTGCTTTAAATAATAAATAGAAAATATACAGTAAAGTGATAAAAATCTACAATTTATTTCATTGTTATTATTAAATTTTTTAACTGTTTAATTGTTTCCCTTAGACAGGAAAGAGGATAAATTATATCCCTTAAAAAAATAAAAAAACTTTTTTTGCCATTAAATTTGCAGTGTGGAAAAACTATGTAAAAGTTGTGTGTTTTTTTCTGGAATTTCACTAAATTGCACTACGCTTAAAATAGAGCGCATCTTTCTTTTCTTTTTTTTTGCACTAAAAATGCAATTAAAATATAGAAAATACTTGTACATACTAAGATGTCAAAAAATCTTTATTGTTTGATTGTTTCCCTTTGATGAGGAAAGATGATAAATTACATCTTATGAAAAAAATACCAACATTTTTTTGTTGTTATCAAAACTTAAAAAAAAAACCCAGGTAAAATAACTTAATTCTGAATCAAACAAATTTTTTTCTTCCTCGTTCGCCTACAGACTTCCACATTATTGACTCTAATGAAGGCAGTAGTCAGCTCAAATTTCCTGACATCTCCAAATAGTTTTTCGTGAAGTGAGGTAGGTTGTTGCCATATGCTCCTCTTTTCATTGCTGTATTTTGGGCAGGACTGCAGTAAGTGTTTGGCTGCCATCGCGCTGGTGCCGCAGGTGCAGAGACCTGTTGTACCAATTCTGTACATATGGTATATATGGTATCTCGATCTGTTGTACCAATTCTGTACATATGGTATATATGGTATCTCGATCTGTTGTACCAATTCTGTACTTATGGTATATATGGTATCTCGATCTGTTGCACCAATTCTGTACTTATGGTATATATGGTATCTCGATCTGTTGTACCAATTCTGTACTTATGGTATATATGGTATCTCGATCTGTTGTACCAATTCTGTACATATGGTATATATGGTATCTCGATCTGTTGTACCAATTCTGAACATATGGTATATATGGTATCTCGATCTGTTGTACCAATTCTGTACATATGGTATATATGGTATCTCGATCTGTTGTACCAATTCTGTACATATGGTATATATGGTATCTCGATCTGTTGTACCAATTCTGTACATATGGTATATATGGTATCTCGATCTGTTGTACCAATTCCGTACATATGGTATATATGGTATCTCGATCTGTTGTACCAATTCTGTACGTATGGTATATATGGTATCTCGATCTGTTGCGTCCAGTGCGCAGCTGAAAAATGGTGACCTGGTCTCGCCTAGATATCTGATGATGTGCATCATTTTTAAAATGGCTTGGGTGCTCTCTTTCCCGTAAGGACTTTAATGTGGCTTTTCTAGTAGTTTTTGCCATTTCATAAGTTGTCCCTATATCATACTGTTGTATTGCTCCTCCTTCCTTAGCAAGTTTGTCTGCCTCCTCATTGCCTGGTTTGTTGCAATTGGCTGGTATTCACTGGATTGTGCGCTTGTTAAAGCATTTGGCCAGTCTTTCAAGAGAGTTTATCAGGTCTTTTAATCCCTGAGTTCCCCATTCTTCTAAATGTGCTGCAGATGATGAAAGGTTAAGACGTTAGGTTTACTTCTTTCCCCGTCATTATTTTGACGGGTATGTTCATATGGTACTGTAAAGGGCAATTTTTACTATCTTGCAATATAATACATTTATATTCTTATTATGTTCGCAAATATTTTGTAAGCAAAGTATTTCCTTTTTAAGTGCTTAAGGAGAAGTCATTTTTGGGTTGCTTCCCTTGAAAATAGTTCTGTCATCTTCGATCGGACTCCGCAGACGACTCTAGGCCTACTGCGATTTATTCTGTGGCTGGGTAGGAATAGATTGTTCTTGCTTCAGTATATCTATGGCCTGAATTTATACGTAGTGTTTGTATGAGTAGGACGAGTCTGTCTTATATATGGATATCTTTGCATTTCTAAGTCGAACTAATTTGGTTGTCGCTAGAAAAGGTCAAAGGCTATGCAGCGGAAGTATCGCTAGCAAAGGGTGTGATCCATGGCTGTCATCCTGTGAGGATGCCGAGTTTTGTTGTAGCAGGCTTTTTGCCGAAATAGTGATCTATATATGGATGGGGAAAAGTGATAATCATTTAGACATGTTGTATGTACTTTACCCCAGTGTTTATTCTCTTTTGCCAAGGAATGGCAAAGTTATATTTCGCATAAAAAGGTAAAACCACAATTTATTATGAACTTGGGCTTCGCCATCGTTGTTGATAAGCAGATGCACAGTGGTACTTTTAAAAAGAATATCCATTCAAAGGAAGAAGACATTCCTATGTATCAGCACTGGATTGTATGATATTATTCAATTACCTCTATGAGAGAACCTATGAAGAAATGAGGACATTTAATGAATGACTAATTTTGGTCTATATTCTATAGTGAGTGAAGCTCACGAGAGAGAGAACAGCCATGTTGAAATTCATATACTTTGTATTTATCGAGTGAGAAAAAGGGATGCCTGTACTATCGCTCGATGAACCAAGAGATCACTGCTACATGTGAGAACCCATGTCTGGGATTCCTATATTATGAAATATATATATATTGAACTTTACGTGAAGGAATATTCGCTAGACGAGGTTAGGTCTAGGAGCCTTCCTATGTATTGGTTATGGTCTGACGTGCCCAGTCAGTAAAGCCAGATGATTTACATGATGGAACGCTGAATGCTTATTTACGAATGCTCCATTATGATATTTGCCAAGCATGAATGCTAACTTAAGATGATATTCCTGTGATCAACATTATGCTGTCTATGTCGACATTTGTTCCTGTAACCATACACGTACTGTCCAAGTGTGCGTCCCATTAAATGTTATAAAAAGACCACCGTAGTTCCAGTACTTCTTGAATTCGAACAGTGTGAGTATGAGTGATGTACTACCAACCTGTCAACTCTATCGAATCATTCTACCATTCGCGTACTGACATTCAGATACACACTCATTGTTTACACTCACATTCTTGTCGGAGCCTCATCACGTTCCAGGACAAGATGACCTGTATGACCAAAACTGTGCTGGGTTTGATGAGTTGACAATCGTTACACTTTACTACACCAGTCCCAACATCTACATTTATCCACTGGTGGACATTCACATCATTTAGCAAATAAAGCATGATTCAACAACTAGTAGCCAGTATGAGTTAACAACTACACAAAGAAAGAGAGTTTTAACAACTGGTGTGCCAGCTTCCTGGGTCAACCTGCACAGTGACCATATTGAGAAGTAAACTACTGAGACCAGACGTTCCTTGGGGTCTGTTACGACACACAAATACATCAACAGTACAACTCTACAGTGATGTCAGCGTGACCTGTCCTGTCGAGAGTATGCAGTAACTAGGTCAGGGTTTGTTGACATTTGGTTCATTGGACATTTGCCATACAACTGACAGTGTTACACAGCAAGCTTGGTTGAAACATAGAACATTACACATCAGGACTGGAGAATATTTGACAGTGTTTGCGAAAGAAAATGTTATTGAACTGAGAAGTCCTACATTGATTGTTATCATTCAAATCAACGATGGAGCTTCTATTTCTGTGTTGAATTTAAAATAATTAGACCAGAAGTATTTGTTTAATAAAGTACCACAGTACTGTACTATTAGGCAG
Organism: Oreohelix idahoensis; assembly: GCA_024509875.1. Taxonomy (NCBI): domain Eukaryota; kingdom Metazoa; phylum Mollusca; class Gastropoda; order Stylommatophora; family Oreohelicidae; genus Oreohelix; species Oreohelix idahoensis. The sequence goes on along the minus strand of JAMPIV010018044.1, from coordinate 1,021,368 downwards.
TGTAACTGAGCCTTCATTCCAACACATTCTTTCTGCAACACTCTATTTACATCATATTGCCATACTATTTATGCATTTATGTATTTATGTTTAACTATTTATATGTGATATTTGTTTGTATCCAGCGGGTTGTTGTTTCGGTTGGGCGGTGTCACACAGCAGAGTATCCCACGTAATAGAGGGTCTGATGTGTGCGTTTCTATAGGTGCAATTTTCTTCATTGAAAATTTGCTGCGACAGCTGTTGCTATTAGTGTTAGCTGTGAAGTCTGTACTCATTGTTGTTTTTGTAATATTCCTCTGTTCTTTAGTTTGTTTTGATTTGTTTGTAATTTGTTGGTCTACCCTATTCTATCTTTCAGTTCTATTCTCAATTTATATTTATATACTGTGGCGTTATTTGTATTTGTTATCCTCTTGCGGTTTATTTTTTATTGTTTTTCCCATTTGATTTATTTCATTTCCGCAAATGTTTTCATGTTCTTCTGTATAACTGTTTTGTTTTGTGCCTGATCGACATACACTATTTAAAATATAGTTGATCATATAAATTGATGTACAAGAATCAACTGATAGTTAATTGCTATTACTAAAGGTACACAGTTGATGATATAAAACACTATTTCTGGTGCACTGCACTTATTTTATAGAGTGAACCAGCAACTTATAGCTGTTATTATATAAGGATTTATACAAGACCTTTGTAAGGCTTGTTTCCCACAGTGATTGGGATAGTTAAGTACTATTTTTCACAGGTTACAAAGTTATCATACAAAGTCTTTGATTAAGACTAAGAAAGTAAATTTATTTACTTTTGCAAATTACTGATCTTATTAGACAAGATGTCTACCTTGGATTATTTTATCACACAAGGCAGGGCTCTTGATAAGACTGGTCAGCAGTTAGAAGAATGGGCAGTTGCTCAATATGACAAAGCATTGGCTGCTGAAGAAAGAAAAGCATTGATTGAAGAAAAGAAATTAGAAGCTGAGGAAAGAAAATTACAAAGAGAGGATGAACAAAAGAAATTGCAGATACAGACTGATGAAAAAAGATTCCAGATGGAAATGGAAAAAGAGAAAAGAAAAGATGAAGCTGCTGCTGAAGAGAAAAAAATTACAGGCTGCTGCAGAAGAGAGAAAATTACAAGCTGAAGCTCAAGAAAAAAAAAGCAATAAGAGAACATGAACACCAAAAAGAACTTTTAGCATTTGAGTTAGAAAAGTTAAAGTTAACAAACATAAGTAATGTTAATCAAGCATCTAGTGGTAATGGTAAACCCTTTACTTACAAGGTCAAGGTACCAGCGTTCAACCCTTCCAGTGATGACATAACATTCTGGCTAAACAGATTTGAACGCTCGTGTCGAGCACATAATGTGGACAAATCACAATATGCTAACCAGTTATCAGAAAATCTGAAAGGTGATTCTCTGACTAGTTTAAGTTTGGTTGAAGAGGCTGACAAAGATAACTATGATGTTATTAGGGCAGCCTTGTTAAAGAAGTATCAGTTGTCTGAAGAGGTTATCGGAAGTTGTTTAAGACAATGGTGCCTGAGGCAGGTGTAGAATTCTCAGAATTCATTGCAAGAACACGTCTTACATTTGATCGTTGGATTGAGCTATCCAAAACAGAAAAGACTTATGAAGCCCTTATGGACTTGATACTCAGAGACAAGATTATGTCAAGTATAAATAAACCTTTCCTCGAATTCTTACATGAGCGTAAACCTAAGTCTCTAAAAGAAATGGAACAGTATTGTACCCAATACGTCACTGCACATCCGGCATTAACAACAGTAAGGTTAAAGAAGGTATGCCAGTTGCTTCTGCAACACCATACAACCCTAATCACTCTCACAAATTCCAAGGACCTCAAAATAGGTTTAATAAAAAAGGTAACTATTACAGTTATCAGAACCAAGGTAACCAATCATTTCAGGGTTCTTCTTCGAATACCTGGAGAAGAGCTGACAGCCCTCGATTCAGGGGTGGTCATAATTACAGGAACTTTCGCAAAGGAAGTCATTCTAGAAACTATCCAAGTTTTCCTTCATGGAGACAACAGGATCATAATTACCGAGATACTCATTATAATGAATATGATGATAGTAACCAAAGGAGCTATGATTCAAACCCGAGTAGAGGTTATAATAGTGGAAACAATGATAAGTACAGAGGCAATAATAACAGAGGTAGAGCACAATTCAAAAAACATAAAGCTCATTACCAGGCGAACTCTGCACAGCAAGAGTCCCACGAAGCCTATAAACAAAATAAAGATAATGATGACTCTAATAATATGGCATGTGCCGCTTTTGATTTTGGGAGAGCATCTCAGTGCCCCCAATGCAAAACATTATTTGAGCCAACCACAGTGTCTACTTTAAGCTGTGGCCATCCTCTTCCCGCTCTTCCTGCGTCAATCGCGCATGATGGGAGAGGTTCTCTTGTCTTACACAAAGGTTTAGTAAATGACAATCCAGTCTCAGTACTTTTTGATTCTGGATGCACAACTATTGGGGTTAGGCAGTCACTCATAGATCCTTCTCATTCTACAGGCAAAGTAGTCAAATGCGTAACATTTGGCGGCACCATAGAGAAATACTCTACCGCTATCATTAGGATTGCTACTCCTTTCTTCACAGGAGATGTACACGCATGTCTTTTGCCGGATCCGATCGCTGATCTTATCATCGGTCGCATTCACGGAGTCAAAGAATGTACTCCGGAGCAAATTTCCGTTTGGGAAAATCAAAATATGCAATCTGCTAATGCAGTAGTCACTAGAGCTCAAGCTCTCAATATGCCTGAAACTTCATCTGTTGAAGATAATGAAGTGCATAACCAAGATGATCCCTTGGTAATTTCTCGTGACTCGTTTATAAAACAACAAGAAGAAGATCCGACTCTTAAGAAATTCTTCACTCTTGTAACAAAAGGTGATCCGAATAAAGATTCAAATTGTAAATCTTGGATTACAATGAAGAATGGCGTACTTGTACGTATGGTGCAAGACTCCACTAAGTCAAGTCATTCTCAGATTCTTGTACCCAAGAATTTGAGAGTTAAGATCTTACAACATGCACACGACTCTCAGTGTGCTGGTCACATGGGTTTTTCCCGTACAAAGTCAAGAGTTCTTGCGGCTTTCTTTTGGCCTTTTGTGAACAAGGACATACGGATCTATTGTCGATCCTGTAAAGTATGTCAAGAAGTCAAATCCAAAGGTCCTCGTCATGCTGCGCCTATTCAGGCTGCAGATATTCCTATTCGTCCATTCCAGAAAATGGCGATAGACATCATTGGTCCATTCAAGATCAAATCTGCTAGAGGACATCAGTTTATCTTAACGTGTGTAGACATGTGCACACGTTGGCCAGAGGCTATCCCTCTAAAGAGCATTACTACCGCTGACATTGCAGATGCTCTTTGGCTTATATTTTCTCGGCTGGGATTCCCCGGAGAAATATTATCAGATCATGGCACCCAACTGATATCGGATACCATGTCTCAAGTAATGTCTACTCTACAGATAGAGAGATCTTTGAGTAGCATCTATCATCCTATGTCCAATGGGATGGTCGAGCGACTAAATAGAACACTTAAGAACTTATTAGGGAAGATAACTGAGGATCATCCTCAGGATTGGGATAGGGTTTTACCCGCGGCCCTCTTCGCGTACAGAGAGGTCCCCAATGAACATACAGGGTTTTCGCCCTTTGAACTTGTCTTTGGCGCGCGACCGCGCGGCCCAATGTCTTTGCTGCATGATCTTATAACAGCTGACAATATTGACGATGACACAAAATCTTCTTACGAGTATGTCATCGCGCTGAGACAAAAGATTATCGAAGCATGCAAATTGGCAACGTCCTCTTCTGAGTTTGCTAAGCAGAAGGCAAGACAATTTGCTAATAAGAGAGAGAACTTTACGACAACTTTGTCCTGGTGACAAAGCATTTGTTTTGCTACCTTGTCGTGAAAATAGACTCCTTATTAGTTGGAAAGGTCCGTACGATATAATATCGAAAATTTCAGATGTTGACTACATCGTCGATATTAACGGGAAGCATAAAACCTTCCACATCAATATGCTTACGGAGTTCCATGAACGTCCTGACTATCTACAGCCTATTTTCCAGGCAACGGACGGAATTCTCATGTCAAACATGGTCATTACTCATCACTGTCTGTAATACAGGATGAGGAAACAAGTTTTTTCGGATGTTAATCTCCCGCTTCCAATGATCCCACTTCATTCTAGTGAATCATGGAAAGACGTTACTGTTTCTCCTGATTTGTCTCTAGGAGAACGGCGACAAGTTTCGTCTATGTTACAAACATTTCAGGATGTCCTCACTGACATCCCTGGACAAACTCATGTCATTGAGCATGACATTGTTCTAACTGAACATACTCCAATTAGGGTTAGGCCTTATCCTATCCCTATACATTTCCAAACACAGGTTGAAAAGGAGTTGGATGAAATGATAGATTTACAAATAATCGAACCATCCACTTCTGCATATTCTTCGCCGATGGTTATTGTTCGAAAAAAAGACAATAACATACGTCTTTGCGTTGACTATCGCAAATTGAATCAAGTTACGAAGTTCGATGCTGAACCTATGCCTTTACTAGAAGAGTTACTTACTCGTCTTTCTAAATCGCATTTTTTCACTAAACTTGATTTGTCTAAAGGATATTGGCAAGTTCCATTATCCGAACGCGCCAAACCTCTTACCGCTTTCTCTACTCCCAGAGGCCTTTTCCAATGGAATTTTTATGCCTTTCGGCCTTATGAACGCACCAGCTACATTTGTACGCATGATGCGTCGAATCCTATCGTATCGGTCAGATGTCATTGCTTATCTAGACGACATCTGTCTTTTCAGCGATACTTGGGAAGATCACTATTCAGGATTAGTTGAATTATTATCAACTCTGCGTGAGTATAACCTGACAGCAAAACCATCTAAAGCTTGTATTGGCTTTAGCGAAATTGCTTTCTTAGGCCATCGAGTAGGTCACGGTTTCTTGAAGACAGAAGACCATAATATCACTAAGATACTTAACATCTCTATCCCTAGGACTAAAAAGCAAGTGCGAAGTCTTTTAGGTCTCATACAATTTTATGGACGATTCATTCCGAATCTGTCCTCTATCATGGCACCTCTCTCTACACTATTAAAGAAAGGGTCGCCTAACATGGTTCACTGGTCTCATGAATGCCAATCTTCACTAGAGAAGATCAAAACTATGTTTTCATCACCACCTATTTTAGTGTTACCTACAACAGATAAGACATTTGTTCTTCGTAGTGACGCTTCATCCACTGGGATTGGAGCGGCACTAATGCAAGAGTACTCTGGAACTCTGCATCCTGTAATGTACATATCCAGAAAACTTAATGCTGCAGAAAGGAATTACTCGGTTTTAGACCGTGAATTATTGGCAATGGTTTGGTCAATTCTCAAACTCCAAAGATTCCTTCTGGGCGCGCATTTCGTAGTGGAAACTGACCAAAAAGCTCTTACGGCTATCCAAAGTAAGAACTTGAAGAGCTCGAGATCAACTCGATACGCAATCGCTCTTCAACCTTTTCATTTTTCGGTACGAGCTATCCGTGGTTCAGAAAATGTGATGGCGGACATTCTGTCCAGATGCCCACATGATGCCACTTAACTGTTAAATATTGGATCTTTTTAATATGTATAACTTTACAACAGTTATTTTTTTTGTTTCTTTACTAAGATACACATTTGTAATTTAATAATAGAATGATGGTATCGCTACTTAGCGGTTTATTGATGTTAATTCACCGCTGTTCTTTGATGATTGTTTCTTCATAAATCATAAATTTAAGTTGTAGTGTGAATTTTTGGGTATGCATTGTATAATTACCAGAATTGTATTATACGTACATCACACCTTCCTGGAAACATTTATTCGTAGGGAAACAATTTCTCTCAGATTTTGAGATATATATTCTCACCAGTCATATTAGGAATTATAGTTATTCCTGATATTTTCATCTGCGCAGTATTCTTGCGTTGTGAGCCTATTCTACGGTGCTCCTAGATGTATTTAAAAAAAAAATTTTATTTTTTTTTTTTTTCCCGGGAGGTGTGGTAAGACTGTAAAGGGCAATTTTTACTATCTTGCAATATAATACATTTATATTCTTATTATGTTCGCAAATATTTTGTAAGCAAAGTATTTCCTTTTTAAGTGCTTAAGGAGAAGTCATTTTTGGGTTGCTTCCCTTGAAAATAGTTCTGTCATCTTCGATCGGACTCCGCAGACGACTCTAGGCCTACTGCGATTTATTCTGTGGCTGGGTAGGAATAGATTGTTCTTGCTTCAGTATATCTATGGCCTGAATTTATACGTAGTGTTTGTATGAGTAGGACGAGTCTGTCTTATATATATGGATATCTTTGCATTTCTAAGTCGAACTAATTTGGTTGTCGCTAGAAAAGGTCAAAGGCTATGCAGCGGAAGTATCGCTAGCAAAGGGTGTGATCCATGGCTGTCATCCTGTGAGGATGCCGAGTTTTGTTGTAGCAGGCTTTTTGCCGAAATAGTGATCTATATATGGATGGGGAAAAGTGATAATCATTTAGACATGTTGTATGTACTTTACCCCAGTGTTTATTCTCTTTTTGCCAAGGAATGGCAAAGTTATATTTCGCATAAAAAGGTAAAACCACAATTTATTATGAACTTGGGCTTCGCCATCGTTGTTGATAAGCAGATGCACAGTGGTACTTTTAAAAAGAATATCCATTCAAAGGAAGAAGACATTCCTATGTATCAGCACTGGATTGTATGATATTATTCAATTACCTCTATGAGAGAACCTATGAAGAAATGAGGACATTTAATGAATGACTAATTTTGGTCTATATTCTATAGTGAGTGAAGCTCACGAGAGAGAGAACAGCCATGTTGAAATTCATATACTTTGTATTTATCGAGTGAGAAAAAGGGATGCCTGTACTATCGCTCGATGAACCAAGAGATCACTGCTACATGTGAGAACCCATGTCTGGGATTCCTATATTATGAAATATATATATATTGAACTTTACGTGAAGGAATATTCGCTAGACGAGGTTAGGTCTAGGAGCCTTCCTATGTATTGGTTATGGTCTGACGTGCCCAGTCAGTAAAGCCAGATGATTTACATGATGGAACGCTGAATGCTTATTTACGAATGCTCCATTATGATATTTGCCAAGCATGAATGCTAACTTAAGATGATATTCCTGTGATCAACATTATACTGTCTATGTCGACATTTGTTCCTGTAACCATACACGTACTGTCCAAGTGTGCGTCCCATTAAATGTTATAAAAAAACCACCGTAGTTCCAGTACTTCTTGAATTCGAACAGTGTGAGTATGAGTGATGTACTACCAACCTGTCAACTCTATCGAATCATTCTACCATTCGCGTACTGACATTCAGATACACACTCATTGTTTACACTCACATTCTTGTCGGAGCCTCATCACGTTCCAGGACAAGATGACCTGTATGACCAAAACTGTGCTGGGTTTGATGAGTTGACAATCGTTACACTTTACTACACCAGTCCCAACATCTACATTTATCCACTGGTGGACATTCACATCATTTAGCAAATAAAGCATGATTCAACAACTAGTAGCCAGTATGAGTTAACAACTACACAAAGAAAGAGAGTTTTAACAGGTACATGAAGAAGATTCTTTATGGAAGAAATTACAACACCACGAGCTAAAGCTGACAATTACAATCAGATATGTCATGCGTCACTGCAAGCCAGCTGGACGTCACATGGCTCTGATGCAAGACGTGCTGTAGATGCAGATAGAAAAAGACTGGCCTCAATCGAAGCAGCCACCGTAACGTTGGAAAATGCTGCATTACGTCGAACTGGAGATGCAGAAAGAAGAAGAAGCCGGCTTCAACAAAAGCGAGCCACAGAAACGCTGGAAGACGCTGCAAAACGTCGAACTGCAGATTCATAAAGAACAAGACTGGTGTCAATCGAAACTGAGCTACAGAAACGCCGAAAGACGTTGCGTTACGTCGAGGAGCAGCTTTCGGTAAATAGCAGAGATGTCATGTATCACTTCGAGCCAATGGATCGCCTGAAGATGCTGCCTCACTTCGTACTACAGATGCCGAAGTTTTAACACATTGCCCCAGATCGCATCGAAACATTGTAAAATAGCAGACAGCGGTCAATTATGTATTTTCATATACTTCTATATCCAAACCATGATATAATGAAAATGATATCCAAGCTCACACCTGCGGCCGGATGAACGTTGAACACCATTTCAGCCACTCATTAAACTGTGCCGACAATCAGCCGACAACACTGTGATAAGTTGACTCAGAATTTCTATCGATTTCCTCCTCGTTAGAAACGCCCCTGTCTTATCTCTGAATTTTGGGACCCAAAGACGCAGCAATAGAGAATGCAATCAGCGACTCATAGCTTGACTGCTTGCGTCAGGGTCAGCGAACCAGAGCTGACCAAGACCCTACTCCACCTCCACGTGGTGGTCCTGGAAACAGGCTGCATCACTGCAGTCTGGCTGAAAGAGTAGGGATCGAAGAGGGAAGGCAAACCCGGTCCCAAAAAATGCCGTGCTGAAGTCGAATGTGCCGGCCGAAAGGCGCAGATATCGCAGCTCCGCTGTAAACAGACACAACGCAACCAACGTTCTTTTCAGGACGAACGAGGAAGAAGGAAGAAGAAGATCTCTGAATTTTGTCTCCTCCATTCTTCTTTTTGCCTTAAGTTTAGCGTAATCTTCCAGACTCCGCCAGTGTCGGTCGTGAAGTCTCTTCACTCATGTATCACTTGTTCGTCTACACAGAGGCGACCGAAATGCTTTCATGCTGGTCGCTGTGTATCTTCAGATGTCTTTTGATTCAGAGGAGACCTATCTAATTAGTATTTCTTTGCACTCATTTATACCTAACATTCCGCAGGCAGACGGGAAAATGCGAAAACCTGCGCGACCAGGGGTTTTTCATGTCGCCGGAGTTGCGCCGTCTTCGGAACCTTTGTAGGCCTGAACGTTAGTGACAGTGTCTCTAAAATCTCCCAGTCAAACGGGGATCTACTTCTTTTATCTTGTCGCATCGGGGAACATCTTCGTTTTCCCCACCGTTTGACATTGCTTAGTCTTGTCGTCTATTCGATTACCTGCTTTAGAAGAAAGTAAAAGCAGATTTGCTCAAAGTAAGACATTTTCCCGATAAAAGCTAACACTTTACTCTTACCTATCAATAGCAGCCAGCGAACCTAGAATTATTTATGTGAAGTGGATAATCGAACTTATCGTTTTTCAGTCACGATAGGGAACGGACAGTTTTTCTGTTCAGGTGAACGACCCTTAGTTATGTTAGTGTTGCACTAGGTTAATATGCAACTAAATTCTAACTGAATTTTGGTAAATATATCTATGTTAATTATTTTCAGAATTTTAATAAGTGAAGTGTTTTTGTTAAACAACATAATTTTCGGGTGTGGATAATCTCTAGGAAGGGAACAACAACATACAGTTTTACTTGAGAGAAATTCATCAATAAACTAATACTTTCCACCTCACAGGTCTAGTGTGTAAATTGGTGGAAGGATTTTTATGTGGCGGGTCTCCAGAAAAGGGGCCACCCCCAAAGCAATTGTAACTTTTATTATTTCATTATCACTGTATTTATGGTTATTGCTTGGAGCAATGCATACACTTTATCCCAGGCGGATTATAGGAGCATCTGAATATCTGTATATATACACATACACATATATACACACACACATATGTATTATATAGCGCTATGTCAACCACCAGCTTACTCAAAGAGAGAGATGAAGTTATAATTTGCGAAAGGGAGCTAGGGTTATCTTACTCATATGTAATAATGGTAATAATTTTCTGCAACATAATAATGATTAATATTCTTACGGGTGTTACTTATGTATGTTGGCGTTTGTCTATTTTCAGACAAACAGCCGTGTCGTGGTTGAGTAAAGTGTAGAGTATTTGTGGAGTTGGACAATAGTAGTGAAATCGACAAGGGATAGTGGACTGACAGGGTTATAGATTACACACACAAAAAGGTGTAAATAGGAGATGGGCTTGAGACAACCTGGAAGAAGATTTATCAAAATGATCTCTCTCTCCAAGCCTCAACTCACTTTTACTGTCTAAGCACCTCCTGCTCTCACTCTTTTCTCTTTTCAAAACATAGAGATTATAGTAAAGAGCTAAAACAAGTTAATTATGGATGGAAGGGTCGTGAACAGCGCATTAATAAATGTGTAAACTTTATTAACGAAGAAAAGCATGAAAATAATGCATCTCATCATACACAGCATAAAATTCATCAATAATCATCAATAATCAAAATATGCAAAATACACCGACGAACACACACAGACCACCGATCATAAAACCTGTAGAACACAGAGAAATGAATAACCTGAGTATCAGTCCGTCCGCTTTCGTGGGACCAAATGTAATAGTTCCAGAAAAGTGTCTTACATGTAGATCCTTCAAGGCGAGGGAATAAGCCTACAAAACTTTCCTTGTTGGTGCTATCATTGGTGACCTCTAATTGCGCGAGGTAGGCTGGAAGACTCTATTTACCTCTGGTTTACCAAATGAATAAAACTGCGTGTCAGTCTGTCCGCTTTCGTGGGACCAAATGTGCCAGCTCCAGAAAAGTGTCTTACATGTAGATCCTTCAAGGTGAGGGAATAAGCCTACAAAACTTTCCTTGTTGGTGCTAAACGTTGGTGACCTCTAATTGCGTGAGGGGCTGGAAGACGCCGTTTTTCTTCTGCTGACCAAATAAACAAACTGAGCGACAGCCTGTCCACTTTCGTGGGACCAAACGTGCTAGCTCCAGAAAAGTGTCTTACATGTAGATCCTTCAAGGTGAGGGAATAAGCCTATAAAACTTTCCTTGGTGGTGCTAAACGTTGGTGACCTCTAATTGCGTGAGAGGCTGGAAGACGCTGTTTATCTTCTGCTGACCAAATAAACAAACTGAGCGACAGCCTGTCCGCTTTCGTGGGACCAAAGGTGCTAGCTCCAGAAAAGTGTCTTACATGTAGATCCTTCAAGGTGAGGGAATAAGCCTACAAAACTTTCCTTGTTAGTGCTAAACGTTGGTGACCTCTAATTGCGCGAGGGGCTGGAAGACGCTGTTTATCTTCTGCTGACCAAATAAACAAACTGAGCGACAGCCTGTCCGCTTTCGTGGGACCAAAGGTGCTAGCTCCAGAAAAGTGTCTTACATGTAGATCCTTCAAGGTGAGGGAATAAGCCTACAAAACTTTCCTTGGTGGTGCTAAACGTTGGGGACCTATAATTACGTGAGGTGCTGGAAGACGCTGTTTATTGTCGTAGATTTTTGATTGGGGAATTAAGACTTGGGTTGGTCCCTTCTGAAAAGATTTGAATAAGTGATAGTCACAGTGAGAAGTAGTAATAGCAATAGGTTCCCACGAGTGAGATGGTAGAATGTGATCAAGAGGCTGTCTCTGAGATCGAGAAATCTTCTCTCTCTCTCTCTCACCTATCTTCTACGACAGCTTTCGAGGAGTCAGACAGTCTAAACACACACACATACACACACACACATATATATATATATATATATATATATATATATATATATATATATATATATATATATATATATATATCTAACCACTCACGTGCACGCACATACAAGACGACAGTTATACGTACAGACGTAGGAAAACTATAACAAATGATTATATAAATATTCTCGAACGAGCTGACCAACACGCTGATTAATTTCAAGAGAAATTTTAATTATCATCTAAAATTTCTTCACAACACATAGAAATTACATCAAAGCATATACACATAGTCATAACAAAATCAAGGAATTGCTACAAGAAATGATAGACCCACAGTTAGATCTTATCCCTCGAGGTATGCCCACAGTCCTGTTGGAAGAAAGTGATAGCCCCAAGGAAACAAGGATACATAGGATTAGGTCTAATATTTCCCCTTCTTAAGGTATGGACAGACTTGATATCTCTGCTCTATTTTAAGGGAAATATGATTAGCAATACTTGCATACAGAAAGTTAAGATAGCAAAATGGATGCCCAATTACAACAATAAAAAATCACTCTGTCCTGCATTCACTTTATTCATTCAGCCGAGCACACGTGCACATGTTCATACTCACAGCTTAGATAGCCACTTCTGGTAATACAATTTTTAGGACATTCACCTACAGACTCGTCAAGGGCAGTCTTTGACCAAGAAATCTTACTTACTTACTTACTTAGTCGTTCCCCTTCTACCGTGAGGTGTAGAGGTAACCAAGAAATCCCCAGTTCCAAAAAGACAGGATGAATTCTCTGCTTCCGGGAACGACTCCTTGGGTGTTCTTATTTTTCGGATGTCTGCTTAGGTCACATTAAAACTGTCCAGGCACGAAACATTAACAACGAGCACAGTGTCAATAGGAGCCGCGGTAGCATAGTGGTTAGTGCACTGGCTTCCTAGCGCAGTGGTCTATGGTTCGATCCCCGGATGAGGCGGGAATTTTTAAGGCCACAAACGGCTCCTGGGTCGACCCAGCCCCAAATGGGTACCAGAGCAACTCTGGGAAGGTTAAGGCGGCCGGCGTGATGCCGACCACATCACCCCTAGTGTGCCGACGGTCAAGATAATATGGGCCTAACACCATATTCCCAATATGCCTCAATGGGCGTGTAACGGGTTCCTTTACCTCTTTTTACAGTGTCAATAGCTTAGGTTTCTAGAATTGAGGAATGTCAGATCGATGTCTACTTTCAGGAAAAGACTATATTTGGTCACCACACCACTAGTCGAAACTCCGTCGGAATGTTACTGACGTTAATATGTTACTTGCCACAACGGCTAAATTTGTACATAGAGTTTGTGCAGAAAATCTGATCGGGCTCAAAGGCCAGTATAAAACAGTTAGTCTTTAATAAAACCCGTTAGTGAGAGTTGTACTCTGTCTATTTATGAAGACACACGCACTGTCAGACAGGTGTTAACTTGTAAACCCACGTGGTTAAAAGATAAAACTGTTTATGTTTCTCACAGGTATGTCTCTGTACTAAACGCCGGCCAAGTTTGGGTTACCCAGTATTCTCTGCATAGAGAAGAAAAACCACAAATAAAATACTTATACATGCTACGTACTCGGATTATAACTTACATTTTTAAACTGCAAGCGTACCGCTTGACTTATCATTTAAACTTTCCCGTGAAATAAGTTATATACATAAAATCAATCATCATGAATTAGGAATACCTACGTGTTCCGTCACCACTCATGACGCATCTAGCATTAATAAAGTTAGTTTAGAAAATTTATTCTCGTCTGATTATTTTAGCAGTAAAATTAAATTCCTTAATAGCCGACTGAGTTTAAGCTAGAAATATAATTTCTGTTTTCCACTGTAACTCGTCACTATAAAATAATACAGACTATATAAATTAAGCGCTCTGCACCAAATCTAACCAGTGAAATAAAAATAAGCGATTTAACACTTTAAACACTTCACAAAATACTAGATAATATATATAATATTTACCTCCCCACACAGAACTACAGACTAAACCATGAACTAGAATACTGCAATCTAATGGTAGTCTAGAACTTGGCAAAATGGCCAAGAAACTCAGACTTCGCCAAAACACAGATATTGGATCTAGCACAGCGATCTGTCTACTGCAAAATTTAGGAGTCAGAATGAAAATAAAGTTCAACATTCTGGTTATATCTATTACCAGACAAAGAGGTAAACGTTTAATTTCGCAAAACGAAGTACTCTCCCCTTTCCGTCTTTAACACTTACGTTTAACACTCAAACGCATGCCGCAACTGCCACCTACTGACCGAGAGGGCGCGTGTCAGTTGCGACTCTCAGACGCCCGTCTCCCAATGCCGAGGCAGTTTTCGCACCTCACGCTGACCATGGCCCACAATGAGTGTCGTGTCAGGTGGAATTCCCAGACACCTGTCTCGTACTGCGCCGTAGAGATGTCAGTTATCGAGCCTTTCCTGAGCGCTCAGCCGAAGAAAACGCGTCTGTCAGCTGAAAGTGCAGACATAGTCTGCTCGTATGTCTGAGATAAGCGAAAGTCACAGTTTCGTCCACTGACATCTAATGCTAATAGAATGCATTTTAACGCTCTCCCGTCTCTGTAGAGACTGACACGTTATGTCATCTACTGCGTTTCTAAATGAGAAAACGAAACCGACAAAGGGAGAATGGGAAAGAAATTATTTCTCGCAAACGAACGAATGCGAAAAATACAGGAAAAAAAGGTAAAGAGTGATAATAGAATAGAGGATACGGGTGAAAGAAAAAGAAGAGGATATAGGCAATTTACGATCAATAAACTCTCTGTGACATTTATCTTCTGCTGACCAAATAAACAAACTGAGCGACAGCCTGTCCGCTTTCGTGGGACCAAACGTGCTAGCTCCAGAAAAGTGTCTTACGTGTAGATCCTTCAAGGTGAGGGAATAAGCCTACAAAACTTTCCTTGTTGGTGCTAAACGTTGGTGACCTCTAATTGCGTGAGGGGCTGGAAGACGCTGTTTATCTTCTGCTGACCAAATAAACAAACTGAGCGACAGCCTGTCCGCTTTCGTGGGACCAAAGGTGCTAGCTCCAGAAAAGTGTCTTACATGTAGATCCTTCAAGGTGAGGGAATAAGCCTACAAAACTTTCCTTGGTGGTGCTAAACGTTGGTGACCTCTAATTGCGTGAGGGGCTGGAACTCTGTCTATTTCTCTTGCTGGCCGCTCCTAAGTGCGAGGTTTTCATAACCCAGAACTACACCAGTCGAAGTTATTTGGGGACGAAGAGAACCAGGCGCTCTTATCCGGCGCTATTGCTTGCTTGGCATTAAATCCGGTTTAAACTGGTTTGGCTGTGGTTTGGCTGAGTGCCCCGTTTAGGCACACAAAGGCGGGTGATATCAGATTCTGCTATAGAAATGCTGGGCGGTTTTGATATTCTGGAAGCCGCAATGCTCTGACTGGTAATCCAATAGGCGAGTAGAGAACTACTACTGCATTAGATGATTTCAGATTTAGCGTTGGCTCGTTGCACTGCGTGAGCTTAACTTGGCGTTGACAAAGGGTTTAGGTTCAGGAATGGGGGTGACGACTCGTGATTGCTAGCTGTATTCAGAATCCCTCTAGAACGAAGAGTATATGACATTCTTCGCCTGACTGGAGACTTGACTCTAGCAATTCGGTATCCCTGAAACTGAGACCCAAAAGAGACACCCTTTACATCAAGCAACAACAAAATCACACTAATGTTATATAACATAGTTATGCTCCTCTCCTTCCACTCTATCAATTATCAGCATGCGCCTGCATAAGCTTAATATATTTTGTACACCCATGTGTTACGGTATATGATATTAACGCCGTCTGCTAAAGGTTAGCGGACGTGCAAATGTAAAGGTTAAGACATTTAATATATTGCGATAGATGTTTCAATTATTGAACGCTCCATACACGATCGATTATGACGTGTCTAGCGTTGTTTAGGACACAGTCGGTAACTAGGAGACGCTGCCCTTTGTTACTTGACCGCCAAGCTGAATAGCTGCGTTTTTCTAACCTTCCAATTCAATGGCATGATATAGCCATTTATATGTGCATTTTTTGATGGACCAGGGTCAGTCCTAGAACTCTATATGAGAGGAAAATTTATGGAGGTTAGTATTTAACTAGAATTCTCAGAAGGAGGAGAATAATCGTCAAATTCGTATGAAATATTCAGACTCGCAGTCTCACTGTCGGCAGGTAGCCATGTCTAGCTGCGCGTGCATATAGCTGTGATGTTCTGACGACAATACTGCATTGTATCCTTAAACGGACATTGACACGTAAACCAGCAGTCTACGTTATTGATTAATTTATGCATGACTTATAAGGACTTATGTTCTGTTCCTATTTGAAATGATCATCCTGTGTGTACATGTGATTAAATATTACGGACTCAATCTGAAGGCACTAATTACTTCAGTAATGTTGCTGAGTTCAAGTTACATGAACTACTTCTTCATACCATGCTACTGAGTTGTATGAACACCTTCACCCTAATTCGCGTAATACTAAACAAAGCACGATTAACAAGAGATCACTAAAGTAACCATACTCAGTGCATGATCTTCAACCGGCAAATAACTCAGCAACAAAGTGGTGGCCAGTATGGGGAACGACAGAAAAAAAGAAACAAACTTCTGTTCCTTACGCACATGTTAACCATAATATTTATGATCAAGTTTCGATCACATGATCCAGTCGAAGATGACGTCTTACTCATTCTAATGCCTAACAACGTGACGTCACTGAAAGTCGTGTAGGTGATCTGTCGGGGAAACCAAAGTTGTTTTCTAAGTCTAACCAGGGGAAACATGAGCCATTGAAGCAAACACACGATATGGACTACAGGAGCAGACAGTCAGGGGCATTAGCCTAGCTGTTGACGACCTCTAGCACTGATCTAAGCAACGGAAAAGATAAGTCTAGTTGTTTTAATACTGTCGTCATTGCAAACAGTAATACTGAGTCCATGCCTTTTTTCCTGCATAGGCATGTCTTTTCTGAATGTGTTTCATGTATTTTTTTTTGGGTTGTTTTAATGTGTTGTTAATTAGTGGGAGGTAGGGAGGATGAACCGAAATTAGATTCTGTGGCTCTCACGATGCCTGAATTGATTTCGGTCGTTTCTTAGGGCAGTTAAACGATTGCACTTTTGGAAGCCCCATTGAGGTTTGCCATTGGACTGTCTGTCCAAATCTGCTGTCGTCTGACGATTTGTGTTAGCTGTACCGTTCCGTAGATAACTGGTGTATTTTATTCGTACTCAGTTCATAATTTTATTCAGTTTTGTATCATGTTCGTTAACTATTTCGTCCAGTCTCCTCTTACTATCATTTATTTGATGATTGTTAAATGGTCGTCCGTTATGAGTCCTGTGATGTCATCATTTTTTGCAGTCATTTTTTTTTGTGTACTTTGAATATTAAGTTGACCTCGGGTCAGACCTTGACCCTTCATTTGGCTTGTGACACTTCCGCTTGTTTTATTTAGTTCATAAATTCATTTTTAATTGTGAAAATGTCTTGTTTGCGTCTTGACATTGTTTGTACCCTTTAGTTGCATCATTGTTTTGTTTGTCCTCATGATATATATTAAATACTACATTAATAATATGATATTATATGCAATAATACACTTGTAATTTAATTTAATTAATTTTTTCTGATATTTAAGGTTAATATGGGACATTGCATAATTATGCAGTGATAGTCCAAGAGAGTAGCACTGCAATTTATAAGAGATGCCTAGGGCATAATAATATAATATATATATTGACCAAATAAAATAATCTTATAGTCTACCTTTGAGGTAATAGACCCATTGTATATTATTTAATATACTTTTCTGGTACTAAGAGAGTGACTTAGTACATTGAACAATATAATTACTAGGAATCATACCCAACATTATTGGATATTGAGATTAATTGTGTGATGTAATTACATTATAGTTAACAGATATCATAACTATTTATGATATAGTTCGTATTTAGATACAATATTGTTACAAAATATTGTCTATTAGTTGAACTTAGACATAAGAGTTCAGTACTATTGTGATTATTTATATTGAATATTCCTAAGTTGAGTAAGTATAATAATTACTCTGAAGCTACTATTGACTATTTTAATCAGTAATTATCAATAATTACTTACAGATAAAAGTCAAAATGCTTACTATAGACCATTTCGTTAAAATTGGTAAGGAATATGGTTATAAATCTCAAGAACTTCGTCAGTTTGCTGAGGCAGAACTGGAAAAACATAAAGCAGAAATGGAGGAACGTGAAAGAAAAGAAGCAGAGAAAAAGGCTGCATTAAAGAAAGAGGAAGAGGAACAAAAGGCTGCATTAAAGAAAGAGGAAGAGGAACAAAAGGCTGCATTAAAGAAAGAGGAAGAGGAACGTGAGATGAAGCAAATTGCCAAGGAAAATAGATTAAGAGAGATTGCTCAACGTGAAAGAGAAGAGCAAAGAGCAATTACCAAACAGGAAGAAGAGAATAAATTGAAACGAGAGGAAATTATTTTACAACAAGAAATGGAATTGGCGCGTATTAAATTGGAGACAGCAAGATTACAAGCACAAAGTGCTGATGCAAACCAGAATAATAACGCACAAAATGGATCGTCATCCAGCCAAACTAAACATTTCTACAACTTTAAATTACCCACTCTCAACTTAAACGTGGACGACCTTTCATCGTTCCTGTCACGTTTTGAACAGACTTGCAAAACTAACCATTTGCCTGAAGAGTCATGGGTACTCAAATTAAATGAATTCTTGGTTGGAGAACCACTGACGGCTTCTCAAAATGCTGACCCATCAATAGCAAATAACTACGGTGCTATTAAGTCCTTGCTTTTACGAAGGTTTCACCTGGACGAGGAACACTGTAGGTTGAAATTTAAGGGAATTTTACCTGAATCTCCAAAAGATTTTGCAGGATTCATTGCGAACATACGCAATACATTTAATAGATGGGTTGAACTGGCAGAAGTCAACAAATCGTACGACAAATTAGTTGATTTACTACTACGGGATAAGGTATTATCTTCGGTTAGCCAGCCATTTTTTGCATATTTGCAGGAGCGTAAACCAGGTAAATCATGACAACAATTTGCCAGAAGATATGGAGTACAAAAAAATGGCCAAAAGAATGGACGCAGTCATTAGTAATACCGCTTCCAAAGAAAGGAAATCTAAAAATGTGCAAGAACTACAGAACCATTAGCCTTATTAGTCATCCAAGTAAGGTGATGTTAAGGATACTTTTGAACAGAATAAAACAGAAATCAGAAGAAATCTTGTCAGAGGAACAGGCTGGCTTTAGACCAAAAAGAAGTACCTCAGAACAAATCTTCAATATTAGAGTACTTATCGAAAAACATCTCCAACATCAACACGATTTATACCATAACTTCATCGATTTCACAAAAGCCTTCGATCGAGTCTGGCATGAAGGCTTATGGCAAGTAATGAGAAAATTCAATTTTGATACCAACATCATAGATATCATTGAAGCACTATACAAGGACGCAAGCAGTGCTGTTTTTGCAAGCAACGACATTGGAGAATTTTTCAAAACAACTGTAGGAGTTCGGCAGGGATGTATCCTGTCCCCAGTGCTCTTTAATATTTATCTAGAACATATTATGCAGGAGGCTCTCTACGATTATAAATCAACCATATCGATTGGAGGCCGACCTCTGTGCAACCTACGTTTTGCTGATGATATTGATCTGATAGCTGGATCAGAATCAGAACTTCAAGACCTTACCTCTAGACTGGAGAAAGTAACAAGAACGTATGGGATGGAAATTAATATAGAAAAAAGCAAGATATTGGTGAATAGCCATAAGAAACATGTTCCGACCAACATTACGTTAAATGGGCAAACGTTAGAAGAAGTTAACACCTTTAAATATCTCGGGTCCACTATATGTAGTGATGGAAGATCAAGTAAAGAAATCAAGACAAGACTTGAGATGGCCTCAGCTGCCATGACAAAGTTGAATGTGATCTGGAAAAGTAACATCAGTTTTCCTGTGAAGATCAAATTATACAAATCACTTGTATTATCTATTCTCTTGTATGGGTGTGAGAGCTGGACACTCACTGCAGATACGGAGCGAAGGATTCAGGCTTTCGAGCATAAATGTTATAGAAGAATTTTGCGCATTTGCTATAAAGAGCACAAAACAAATGTCTATGTTAGAGAGAAGATAAACACCTATGCAGGCCACCAAGAACCACTTTTGTCAATAGTGAAACATCGAAAGCTTGCCTGGTTTGGGCATGTAACTCGTCATGACTCCCTTTCGAAAACGATCCTTCAGGGGACAGTCGAAGGTAAACGGAGAAGAGGAAGGCAAAGAAAATCCTGGGCTGATAACATCAAAGAATGGGCAGGACACGGTTTTTCCACACTTGTACGCATTGCTGAGGATAGAGAGCAGTGGAGGACCCTGTCTGCTGATGCTTCCACCATGGCACCCCTACGACCCATGACGGGTTACGGGCTGAGATGATGATGATGATGAAACCAGGTACTATGGACGAGTTAGAAAAAATTTCTTTAAACTACTGTTCGGCACATCCGAATGCAACCATTTCTAACTCCTCATTAAGAGAACCTCTACCTGTAGCGTCTAGTATGGCCTACAATCATAATAACAAACAAAGACATCACAGTGTAGACAGAAGCAGGTTCCAAAGAAATCACAATGTTAACTTTCAGAAGGGACATAATAATGATTTCAACAATAAAAATGAGTTCAACAGAGGTAGATCACGAGATAGAAATTATTCACCTCAAACAAACTACCACAATGGTCAACATAACACTAATTATAATCGATCACATACTCCCAATAATAACAATAACTGGAATGGTAATAATCATGGCTCGAGACATCGAGATAATAGTTACTATAGAGGACGACGAGATAATTCTAACAATTATACTCGGAATCGATCTCATTCTCGGGGATCATCTCATTACAACCATAATACAGGGGCGGCAGTTACAAATAATACTACCCCTATAGCTCAGGTCCCACTTGACAATAATACAACACAGTCTTCTGCTGCATGTTTTGCTATTAATTATAATGTGGCAAATAGTTGCCAACAATGCAATCTTATTTTTCAGAAGGCGAAAGAAACAGTGCTTAACTGCGGACATATTACACCAGAGGTAGGTCTTGCAGTCAACGATGGAACAGGCTTACTAATTTTTAACAGGGGATTAGTTAATGGATCCGTCGTCTCAGTGCTGAGGGATTCAGGATCCACAACGATTGGTGTACGTCAGTCGCTGGTACATCCTAGCTGTGCGACAGGAGAATATGTACGCTGCATGACATTTGGTGGAACTATTGAGTTCTACCCAACAGCTATTGTTCATATTAGAACACCCTTTTTTCACAGGGAACGTAAAAGTATGTATGCTAAAAAAGCCTATAGCTGATCTGATGGTTGGTCGTATACACGGCAGTAAAGATTGTACTCCAGATGAGATCATAGAATGGGAGAAACATAACCTATTGATGCATGATGCCATATGATGATGGATGGCATCCGCATGTCTGGTTTTGTGTAGAGTGTAGATGTGTTCAGTCAAAACAATGTTCATGCAACAATAACAGGGCAATCCACATAGGACGTCAGTAAACTCACGACGTATAAAGTCAATGAGTCTTGAAACAGCCGTTGACGTTTTTCTTCATTATTTATTGTGGACGCCACAGTGACAAAATGGTTACGCAAATGTGTAGGCACATCAAACAGTCATTATCACAGCAACATTCAATACAGCAATAAACGGTAGACAGCATTACAATGATGAGTCAGATGCATGTTGTATTTCATAGTGCTGTAAATGTAGTCAGGTGGAAAACTCCATCCTTTTCTATAACAGCCAGGAGATAACCAGATGTATGAGATCAGTTCACTCTCCTTAGTTTGACTTCAGCAAGACAGACACGTCTGCCGAAGTATAAATAATGTCCTCAAGAATATCCTCTAGATAATAAAGGTTTTCTAAACCTAGTTCATTTAACAAAGTAGCAAGTAATGGTCCTTGGTACATGCATCAACCGATGCAGTACAATGCAGCGACATGTGAGCTGGGAAAAAACATCTCGTGACGACGACTTTCGGAGACAGGCTATGAATCGAAATCGCTCACGACCCAAAATCGATAGAGTTAATGAAAGAGTCAATTTACCTTGCTTTCATGAAATACACAGAAATATCACGCCTCCCGACATGTGGGAAACACTAGAGGTATTATCTCGAATAAACGAACTATCCATAAGAGGACTACACATCCCTGACAGAACAAAAGAAAGCGGAGATCCCCTCTTCAACGAGGCATCTCTTTCGCCATTCCAAATCGCTCACTCCCACTAGTGGTGGGCGGAAACCGATCGACAAACAACAAGACAAGTCATGCGCAGTCCAGCGCAAAAATGACCACAGCTCAAAAGTTAACTGCATTCGATACCAACGCGAGAAGACAAATGCTTACCGAGAAAAGTGACTATAAATTACAAGCAGTTGTTGCCCTTGCGTTATAAAACAGATATTGAAATAAAACGATGTTGCGAGAATTTATCACGCAACATATCACCACCTCCTCCCGATTAAAAAA
This sequence comes from Oreohelix idahoensis, assembly GCA_024509875.1. Lineage (NCBI taxonomy): Eukaryota > Metazoa > Mollusca > Gastropoda > Stylommatophora > Oreohelicidae > Oreohelix > Oreohelix idahoensis. The sequence goes on along the minus strand of JAMPIV010018044.1, from coordinate 999,046 downwards.
AAAATGTGGAACATATTTTTTTTTTTTTTAAATATCAAAGAGCATGCGATAAGCGGCTCAAAACGCACGAATTATGCGCTGATAATTAACTAAATTGCCAAACATGAGGCTAATTATAGAGTGTCTGGTGAGGATATACCTCAACAGAAAAATAAATATGTCTCAAAAAATATTCACATCGGGGAGGTGTCACCAACACACATCACGTTAGCATGTAAACACAATATACGTATGCAAGTTACTATAATCATCATTAAACAGCATACTCTAATATTGTCTTTAAAATGGATGTACAAATCTGATAGGAAAATTTAAATAGTACATTCTTTGACATGTAATGACATAAGTACATAGTAAAGTTAAACTACATGACGATCCAGGACATATGCTCTGGTATTCCGAGGGTAAGTACACAATCTAGAACTCGTAAGGTAAGTCCTCAGCTCAACAATGACATTCTGAGAAAGTACAAGCAATATAATGCTAATTAATAACTAATATGCTTCATAAGGTACAATACATTATTAATAATTGTGGCTGTTTAGTAAACTAACGGCCCTTATATTAACTACTCAGTCCTCCTCTATCATCTTAAAAACGAACAGAAGAAGATGACAACAAAGCACGATAGTGTGTACATATAAAGTAAGTACAGATGTGCTAATCTATTGTAGTAATATAGGTGTGTTATGACTCTGTAATATATAGGAATATAGGACAGAAGTATTAATTGGAGTCATGTGGGCATCTAGACAAAATGTCAGCCATCACATTATCAGCACCACGGATAGCTCGTACCGTGAAGTGAAAAGGTTGAAGAGCTATAGCATATCGAGTGGATCTCGAACTCTTCAAATTCTTAGTCTGAATAGCTGTAAGAGCTTTCTGATCAGTCTCTAGAATGAAATGTGCGCCCAGGAGGAATCTTTGTAGCTTTAGAATTGACCAAACCATCGCTAACAACTCACGGTCTAAAACCGAGTAGTTCCTCTCTGCCGCATTTAGTTTTCTAGAAATGTACATAACAGGATGCAGAGTATTTGCATATTCTTGCATCAGTGCTGCTCCAATCCCAGTGGATGAAGCATCACTCCGAAGAACAAAAGTCCTATCAAGAGTAGGTAATCTTAAGATGGGAGGAGAAGAAAATATATTCTTGATTTGGTCTAGTGAAGATTGGCATTCTTCAGACCAACGGACCAGATTAGGCGAACCTTTCTTCAACAATGTTGATAGAGGTGCCATGATCGAAGATAAATTTGGAATAAATCTCCCATAAAATTGAATTAAACCTAAGAGACTCCTAACTTGTTTCTTCGTTTTAGGAACAGAGATGTTCAGTATTTTGGAAGTATTGTGGTCTTCTGTCTTCAAGAGACCATGACCAACACGATGACCCAGGAAAGAGATTTCAACAAAACCAACAAAAGCTTTAGAAGGTTTTGCTGTCAAATTATTCTCACGTAGAGTGGACAGTAAGTCATATAACCCTAAATAGTGATCTTCCCAGGTATCACTGAAGAGACAGATGTCATCTAAGTATGCGATGACATCCGAACGATGTGACAGAATTCGACGCATCATGCGAACGAAAGTGGCAGGGGCGTTCATGAAACCAAAAGGCATAACATTCCATTGAAATAGACCCCTAGGTGTAGAAAAAGCAGTAAGAGGTTTGGCATGCTCTGCTAAAGGCACTTGCCAATAACCTTTAGACAAGTCAAGTTTAGTGAAGAATCTAGAATTAGAAAGTCTAATCAGTAGATCTTCTAACAAAGGCATCGGTTCAGCGTCGAACTTTGTGACCTGATTCAATTTGCGATAATCAACGCAAATTCGTATGTTCTTATCCTTCTTCCGGACAATAACCATGGAAGAAGAATATGGTGAAGTCGATGGTTCAATTATATTTAATTGAATCATTTCATCCAATTCCTTTTCCACTTGCGACTGAAAGTGTATAGGAATAGGATACGGCCTAACCCTAATTGGATTATTGTCGGTAAGAATTATGTCATGTTCTATGACATCTGTGTGTCCAGGAATGTCAGTGAGAACATCCTGAAATGTTTGTAACATCGACGAGACTTGTCGATGTTCGTCACCAGAAAGATTAGGAGAAACAGAAACGTTTTTCCAAGATTCCGTGGAATGTAATGGAACCACTGGAAGGGGAAGGTTGACATCAGAGAAGGTAGCTTCCTCATCCTGAATGACAGACAGGGATGAATAATGACCGTGAGGTGCAGGAGCATCATCCGTTGCCTGGAAAATAGGCAGCAAATAGTCCGGACGTTCGTGAAATTCCGAAAGCATGTTTATGTGGAAAGTTTTATGCTTTCCATCAATATCGACCACATAGTCAACATCGGAAATCCGAGAGACTATTGCATACGGACCTTTCAATGCAATAAGAAGTCTATTTTCCCTACTGGGGAGTAGGACGAATGCTTTGTCACCTGGACAAAGTTGTCGTAGACATCTATTCTTGTTAGCAAACTGCCTTGCCTTCTCTTTAGCAATTTCTGATGAAGCAGTTGCTAGCTTACATGCCTCAATGATCTTTTGTCTAAGAGCAATGACATACTCATATGAGGATTGAGTTTCATCGCTAATATCATCGGCAGTGATGAGATCGTGTAATAAAGACATAGGGCCGCGTGGACGCGCGCCAAAGACAAGTTCGAAGGGAGAAAATCCTGTGTGTTCATTAGGGACTTCTCTATAGGCAAAGAGAGCCGCGGGTAAAACCCTGTCCCAATCTTGAGGATGATCTTCAGTTATCTTACCAAGCAAAGTCTTGAGCGTTCTATTCAGACGCTCAACTAACCCATTAGACATAGGATGGTAGATACTACTGAGAGATCGTTCAATATGTAAGGTAGACATTACCTGTGACATAGTGTCAGATATGAGTTGAGTGCCATGGTCTGACAATATTTCTCTGGGGAACCCCAAGCGAGAAAATATCAACCAAAGAGCATCTGCGATATCTGTAGTAGATATGCTCTTAAGAGGAATAGCCTCTGGCCAACGTGTGCACATATCGACACATGTAAGGATAAACTGATGTCCTCTGGCCGACTTGACCTTAAAAGGGCCAATAATATCTATGGCCATTTTCTGAAACGGCCGAATAGGAATGTCAGCAGCCTGGATAGGCGCAGCATGTCGTGGTCCTCTAGATTTGACCTCCTGACATACCTTGCATGATCGGCAGTAAATACGAATGTCCTTATTGACAAAAGGCCAAAAGAAAGCCGCAAGGACTCTCGACTTCGTACGGGCAAAACCCATATGTCCAGCACATTGCGAGTCATGAGCATGTTGTAATATTTGGACTCTCATGCTCTTGGGAACAAGAATTTGCGAATGTGCCGACGTAGTCGAATCTTGTACCATACGTACAAGTACGCCGTTTCTCATTGCAATCCAAGATTTTCTATTTGTATCCTGATTCGGATCACCTTTCTTCGCAAGAACGAAGAATTTTTTTAAAGAAGGATCTTCTTCTTGCAATTTTATGAAAGAGTCACGAGTGATTACTAAGTGACTATCTTGGCTATCAACTTCATTATCACTATTCAGTGAAGTTTCGGGTGTTTGTAGAGCTTGTGCTCTTGTAACTACTGCATTTGTAGCTTGCATGTTATTATCTTCCCAAGCAGCAATCTGCTGTGGGGTACACTCCCTAACTCCGTGAATACGACCAATAATAAGGTCCGCAATAGGATTAGGTAAGAGACAAGCATGCACATCTCCAGTAAAGAAAGGAGTGGCAATGCGAATTACAGCAGTAGGATATTTTTCTAGAGTGCCGCCAAATGTGACACATTTAATAACCCTTCCTGTAGCACAAGATGGATCTACAAGCGATTGTCTAACACCAATAGTGGTGCATCCGGAATCGAAAAGTAGTGAGACCGGAGTATCATTAACAAGACCCTTATGTAGAATTAAAGAACCCCTCCCGTCATGCGCAACAGCAGCAGGAAGAGCGGGAAGTGGGTGACCACAACTCAAAGTAGTTATGGTACCCGGTTCGAATAAAGTACTGCATTGGGGGCATTTGTTTGCTCTCTCAAAGTCAAAAGCAGAACTAGTGACAGCGTCAAAGTTTTTACTATCAACAACATGATTACAGGCTCCCTCAGTTTCCTGTTGTACAGCATTAGCCTGCTGATATCTCTTTTTTTTGTGTTGAGATCTACCCCGACTATTATTACCTCTGAAGTTATCAGAGTTATTATTATCTCTGCAGTTATTATTGTCTCTATTGTAATTGTTATACTGGTTCGAATACCAGTTTCCACGATTACTATCATGTTCACATTGATGCGAACATCTATTTGTTTGGTTTTGAGGTCTTCGGCAGGAATAACCTCTATTACCATATCCTCTTTTGAAATGCCTATAATTATTAGGGTGATAGTAACGAGTACTATCAGGTTGTCTCCAATTCTTCGAAGAAGAATCACCATGAAATTGATTTCCATGATTTTGACAGAAATTACCGCTACTCTTTCTATCAAAATTTTGTTGGGATCTACGAGCAAAGTTTTGGCCATACGGAGCTGCCGAAGCAACTGGTAAACCTTCTTTCACCTTAGAGTTACCCATGGTTATGTGTGGGTGCGCAGTTACGTATTGGCAACAGAAATCTTCCATTTCTTTTATTGTTTTAGGTTTACGTTCATGAAGGAAAGCAAGGAAAGACTCATTGACAGACGACATGACTTTGTCTCTAAGTATTAAGTCCATAAGTCCTTCATAAGTTTTTTTCCGTCTTAGATAGTTCAACCCATCGTGAGAAAGTAATGCGTATTCTTGCAATAAACTCGGAGAATTCAACTCCATTTTCAGGTAACATGTTTTTAAATTGTAGACGATAGCCGTCTTCGTTAAGCTGATATTTCTTTAACAAAGCGGCCCTGACAACCTCATAATTGTTCTTGTCAGGTTCATCCACCATATTTAATACACTTAGAGCTTTACCTGTCAGTATCCCTGATAACTGATAAACATATTTTGCTTTGTCTATGTTATGAGCTGTACATGCTTGTTCAAATCTGTCCAGATAGAACATTATGTCATCACTGGAAGGACTAAATGTTGGTAACTTAATCTTAAAAGTATCATTATTAGCCTTACCAGAAGATGAACCCTTGTTTGAATCATTACCATTACTCATGCTCGTCAATTTCAATTTCTCCAACTCTAAAGCTAAGAGTTTTTCTTCATGTTCCATTTTTGCTTTCCTCTCATCAGACTCTCTTTGTAACTTCCTTTCTTCAGCTTGAGCCTGCATTTGAAGTCTTTCATTTTCAGCTTCTTTTTCAAGTCTTTTATTTTCAGCTTCTTTTTCAAGTCTTTTATTCTCAGCCTCTAGCTGTAGCTTTCTTTCCTCAGCTTCTGATTCCCTTTTTTGTTTTTCCATTTCCATTTGGAATCTCTTTTCATCCACCTGCATCTGCAGTTTCTTTTGTTCAGCTTCCATCTGCAGTTTCTTTTGTTCAGCTTCCATTGCTTTATCATATCGAGCAGTTGCAAATTCTTCTAACTTATCACCAGTCTTCCCAAGCAATTTACCCTGCTCAATAAAGTGCTCAAATGTAGACATGTTGTCTAACATATGAGTCCAAAACCTGAAATAATTAACTAATTTATTTCAAACCTAAGTGTAACAAGTATTAATTAAGCACTTGTATATTCACATCACATTATATTATCCCAGTCTCTGTGGGAAACAAGTCTCCAATCAAAGAACTTGTATATGAAATATCAGCACTCAATTCTTGATCATAAGTGCACTTCTCATTCAATAGTGCACGACACTATTCATCATTCATTTATCATCAGTGTAGTAGTAACAGTGCATTAGCATAGCCCATTAACTAATTACTATAACTGTAAACAATGACTATGTAAACACATGCAGAATGTAAACATTGAAAATGTAAACAATACAAACAATGTAAACAATAACAATGTAAACAATAACAAAGATCAGCAACAATACAAAAACTTTCGCAGAAATCAACTAAAAATAAAGCAGAAATTAATGAAATATCACAAAAAAATGTGACGATATCTGCGCTATAATTAAACAAAATACATGACACCACAGTGTATAAACAAAAATGTTGTATGAAACTAAATTATAGACAAGAGTAGGCTAACAAATACAAACAAATCACAACAAAACTAAAGAATGTGAAATAATAACGAAAACAATATTAAAACATGTCATCACAGCTAACATAAATAGCAACAGAAGTCGCTTAGCAAATTCCAGTATCGGAAATTTGCAAACCCTACAGAAAACGCTCACAATAGACGACCTCTATGACGTGGCATAATCTAACGGAGACACCACCCAACCGAGAACCCGCTGAAATATAAACATATAAATATACAAATAACATATAGACATATAACATATAGAATGAGATGATACACAGAAGACTCAGCAGAAGTATAAGGGCACAGTTTACATACAAACAGGCCACTTAACTTATAGGCTTCCAATCGTCGAACAGCAGAAAAACGGATGTCAATCAACGTCCTAAAGAGCGAAGCTCCAACGATGATGGCACATCTGAACTGCTTCCACTGCTAACACGATGGTACAAGAGCTTCTGACATACTGTGTGTTGAGTTGTTTCGGCACTTGACCTTCTAATCCAAAAGTAAGTTGATGGAAATCGGTACTTGGCCTTCTTCAGAAAACAACCCGCTTCAACCGGCACTTGACCTTCTCAAAAAACGACAGCACTGGAACCTTGACAGCAGCAACTTGCTTGACTTGCGTAAAAGATAACAGCAGTCCGAGTTATCCGGCAACATGTAACAACGCCGGGTACTGTCAAATTCTTGTTTCCGTCAAAAAAATTGAAATTTTGACTTTTACCGGGCAACGCCGAGTACTTTGAAAATTTTGAAGATGTTGACTGTATTGAAGAATGTTAATTTCTTGAAGGATGCTGATGAATTCTTGTTGAAAATGAAGTGGGTAAGGGACCCCGTGTTTGCTAGTACCAGAATCAAACCAGCTTATGGCCACCAAATGATGCGTGATGCCATATGATGATGGATGGCATCCGCATGTCTGGTTTTGTGTAGTGTGTAGATGTGTTCAGTCAAAACAATGTTCATGCAACAATAACAGGGCAATCCACATAGGACGTCAGTAAACTCACGACGTATAAAGTCAATGAGTCTTGAAACAGCCGTTGACGTTTTTCTTCATTATTTATTGTGGACGCCACAGTGACAAAATGGTTACGCAAATGTGTAGGCACATCAAACAGTCATTATCACAGCAACATTCAATACAGCAATAAACGGTAGACAGCATTACAATGATGAGTCAGATGCATGTTATATTTCATAGTGCTGTAAATGTAGTCAGGTGGAAAACTCCATCCTTTTCTATAACAGCCAGGAGATAACCAGATGTATGAGATCAGTTCACTCTCCTTAGTTTGACTTCAGCAAGACAGACACGTCTGCCGAAGTATAAATAATGTCCTCAAGAATATCCTCTAGATAATAAAGGTTTTCTAAACCTAGTTCATTTAACAAAGTAGCAAGTAATGGTCCTTGGTACATGCATCAACCGATGCAGTACAATGCAGCGACATGTGAGCTGGGAAAAAACATCTCGTGACGACGACTTTCGGAGACAGGCTATGAATCGAAATCGCTCACGACCCAAAATCGATAGAGTTAATGAAAGAGTCAATTTACCTTGCTTTCATGAAATACACAGAAATATCACGCCTCCCGACATGTGGGAAACACTAGAGGTATTATCTCGAATAAACGAACTATCCATAAGAGGACTACACATCCCTGACAGAACAAAAGAAAGCGGAGATCCCCTCTTCAACGAGGCATCTCTTTCGCCATTCCAAATCGCTCACTCCCACTAGTGGTGGGCGGAAACCGATCGACAAACAACAAGACAAGTCATGCGCAGTCCAGCGCAAAAATGACCACAGCTCAAAAGTTAACTGCATTCGATACCAACGCGAGAAGACAAATGCTTACCGAGAAAAGTGACTATAAATTACAAGCAGTTGTTGCCCTTGCGTTATAAAACAGATATTGAAATAAAACGATGTTGCGAGAATTTATCACGCAACACCTATGCACTGGAAACGCCGTGACGACTAGAGCACAGACTCAACTCATGGAGAAAGTTAACAGACAACCAAGAGGAATTTGTGCAATTCGACAGGGACATTTGCAACGCTTTAAAAAAATTTTTTAAGCTGGTTGATAAAGTTGACAATCTATCCTCAGGTAATAATAACAAACATTGTTTTGTTATTAAAAATAACATATTGATTAGATGTTTTAATGACAAATCACAAATGAAACAACAAGTTATGGTCCCGTATACTTTTAGACGGTACATTCTTCAACATGCACATGACTCACATTGTGCTGGACATATGGGATATACTCGAACACGATCTCGAGTACTGTCTTCATTCTTTTGGCCAGGAGTGTCAAGTGATATTTCGCAGTATGTACGTTCCTGTACTACATGCCAAGAAGTGAAAGCACGTGGAGCTTTTCACACGGCGCCTATTCAGGCTTGCGATATCTCAGTAAGACCGTTTGACAAGATGGCCATAGATATTATTGGTCCATTGCTACCATCGGCCAGAGGACATAGATTCGTCCTTACGTGCATTGATTTGTGCACACGATGGCCAGAAGCTATCCCATTAAAGACCACCACTACCACAGATGTAGCTGATGCACTACATCTCATCTTTTCTAGAATAGGGTTTCCTAGAAAACTTTTATCAGACCATGGGTCACAGTTTATATCTGACACCATGAAGGAAGTCATGAAAACTTGGAACATTGATAGGAATTTAAGTAGTATTTATCATCCTATGAGTAATGGTGCGGTTGAAAGACTTAACCGTACACTTAAACAACTACTACATAAGGTTACTGCTAAGCACCCTCATGACTGGGACAGAGCACTCCCAGCTGTTCTATTTGCTTATCGGGAGGTACCGCATGAACAAACTGGCTTCTCTCCCTTTGAATTAGTTTTTGGTGCTCCCCCAAGAGGTCCTATGGGACTAATAAAAGACTTATTAATTGACGCGGAGATGACTCAGGACACTCAGTCATCTTACGAATATGTGATTAATCTTCGGAAGAACATTATTGAGTCTTGCCAGTTGGCAACAGCTTCTTCTGAGGCTGCAAAAGCTAAGGCTCAATCTCTACAAAATAGGTCTCGACGATTACGCCAATTATTCCCAGGCGATGAGGCTTATGTGTTACTTCCTCACAATAACAATAAATTATTGATATCTTGGAATGGTCCTTACAAAGTCATTGATAAAATTTCCGACGTTGATTACGTCTTAGATATCAAGGGACACAAAAAGATATTTCATATTAACATGCTCAAGCAATTTCATACACGTCCTGAACACTTACTGTCAATTTTTCATGAACTAGATGACAACACAGTATCTACTTGTTATTATTCTAACTTATCCGTCATCCAGGAAGAAGAATCTTCTTTTCCTGAGGTACAGTTACCGTTACCGGTACCAGTAGTTCAACCTACTGAATCTTGGCGGGATGTAACCATCTCTTCAACGGTTACACCGCAACAGCGTCTACAGATTGCTAATCTATTACAATCTTATCCAGATGTATTGACCGACGTCCCGGGTCGCACATCGGCTATCAGTCATGACATTACTCTCAATGATGATACACCTATTCGTGTACATCCCTATTCGGTTCCTTTACATTTCCTTGCTAAAACTACTAAGGAACTTGAACAGATGTTGTCTCTGGGAATCATTGAGACTAGTAATTCGCCATTCTCTTCTCCATTAGTGATTGTCCGGAAGAAGGACAATAACATCAGACTATGTGTTGATTATAGAAAATTAAATGCTAAGACTATAGTTGACAGCGAACCACATCCACTTATCGACGACTTACTGCCACGTCTATCCAACGCAACTATATTTAGTAAGATAGACTTAACTAAAGGTTATTGGCAGATACCACTGACCGAAAAGGCTAAGTACTACACCGCATTTTCCACTCCACAAGGTCTATACCAGTGGAATGTGATGCCTTTTGGGCTTGTTAATGCGCCAGCTACCTTCATTCGCCTGATGCGACAAATTTTATCAGGTAGACCAGACGTTATTACATATATTGACGACATATGCTTGTTTAGTTCGTCGTTTGAGGAACATGTTTCGGGACTTAGATATGTTTTCGACACTCTAAGGAATTATCATCTAACTGCTAAACCTACAAAGGTGCAAATCGCGTGTAATGAGATAACCTTTTTGGGACATATCATTGGATCGGGATATATCCGAACGTTACCTAGTACAGTCTCCAAAATTCTAAACATAGCAGTTCCTCAGACGAAGAAACAGGTCAGGAGTTTGTTAGGACTTGTTCAATATTACAGTAGATTCATACCAAACTTGTCATCCATCACGGCTGTATTGTCTTCATTGTTAAAAAAAGACATGCCGGTGAAGGTGACATGGACTGGTACATGCAATGAAACTTTCAACAAAATTATAAATTTGTTCTCGCATGAACCAATTTTAAGACTTCCCGATGCTTCCAAAAGATTTTTCTTACGAACAGATGCTAGTAACTACGGCATTGGTGCATGCCTGCCCCAGAACCATGATGGCATTCTACATCCTACCTTATATATTTCAAGAAAGCTAAAGCCGGCAGAAACAAAGTATTCCACAGTGGACAAGGAACTTTTATCAGTGATATGGGCAATAACTAAACTTGAAAAGTTCTTGCTTGGTGCTCCCTTCACCATACAGACGGACCAACGTGCTGTAGCATCTTTGCGTCGATCTAACCATAAGAGCCAAAAACTCGCCAGATATGCAATCATCCTACAGCCATTTGAATTCTCCATTGAACATATTCCTGGCACTGAAAACATTGTGGCGGATGCGTTGTCACGTAATCCTATTGACGACGAATAATCAACATTAACATTCCTAAAACATATCAACTATAAGGGAACTAACCTTGCCTTCAATTTAAACTTTATAAACACTATATGCATCACAGAATTGAACTAAAGACAATCAAGGTATACATATTGACATTGAAACTTCGTCTAACGTCCATACACGATATATGAATATTCGTTGAACAATCATGGAACAATATCTGACGACAAGTCGAACTTATTATCCTATGTGCACTTAATTCTTGGATGCTGGGATAAATGACATTTCTTTCCAACGTAAACGTTTGAACATTTTTGCCTAAAAGAATTCATCAGGATCAAGACTACGGATGGATCATCATATCCTATACTAATTAATTAGTTAACTTAACTTCTTAATTGAATTATTATCAATAAAATGAAATGTGAGAAAAAAATGAAATGAAAGAACAAAAAAAGAGAACGAAATATAAAAAGAAGAAATTATGAAAAGAGAAAATAAATCTCACACAAGTATTAGATTAATATTTTTTTTTAATGTACCTATACATTATTTAGTTAGTTAAATTAGATAGTTATTATTCACTAACACTTAACACACACAATTAAGTTAAACTTATATTCGAATTTCTTTCTATTTCTTCTCACTTATTTTGTCTTTTCTTCTCTCATAACATCGCGTTACATTAGAATCTTAATAATTTAACTCTTAGTTTAATTAATTAATTTAATTTTAATTAGTCAAATTAATTCCTATATGACATACTAACACGACAGACCTTACTTTAATTTAATTCTATCATTCACTATTAACATTGGACATTTTATTTAGTTGATATAATAATATGTATAATATTGATATATAATGTGATTAATGTTAGATGACTATGACAAATAGTTAGTTGACATGACCGCAACACGGTTCTACTCAGAACATCGTCGGCCATATGTCACAATTGTGTTAAATTTTTTTGAAAAATTGTTAAGTCGGATAGATCTTGAAAAAAAATCTATCGATTTTTTTTTCCCCGGTGTACAGGGAATTGTTACGGTATATGATATTAACGCCGTCTGCTAAAGGTTAGCGGACGTGCAAATGTAAAGGTTAAGACATTTAATATATTGCGATAGATGTTTCAATTATTGAACGCTCCATACACGATCGATTATGACGTGTCTAGCGTTGTTTAGGACACAGTCGGTAACTAGGAGACGCTACCCTTTGTTACTTGACCGCCAAGCTGAATAGCTGCGTTTTTCTAACCTTCCAATTCAATGGCATGATATAGCCATTTATATGTGCATTTTTTGATGGACCAGGGTCAGTCCTAGAACTCTATATGAGAGGAAAAATTTATGGAGGTTAGTATTTAACTAGAATTCTCAGAAGGAGGAGAATAATCGTCAAATTCGTATGAAATATTCAGACTCGCAGTCTCACTGTCGGCAGGTAGCCATGTCTAGCTGCGCGTGCATATAGCTGTGATGTTCTGACGACAATACTGCATTGTATCCTTAAACGGACATTGACACGTAAACCAGCAGTCTACGTTATTGATTAATTTATGCATGACTTATAAGGACTTATGTTCTGTTCCTATTTGAAATGATCATCCTGTGTGTACATGTGATTAAATATTACGGACTCAATCTGAAGGCACTAATTACTTCATTAATGTTGCTGAGTTCAAGTTACATGAACTACTTCTTCATACCATGCTACTGAGTTGTATGAACACCTTCACCCTAATTCGCGTAATACTAAACAAAGCACGATTAACAAGAGATCACTAAAGTAACCATACTCAGTGCATGATCTTCAACCGGCAAATAACTCAGCAACACCATGTACCTGTCAGTAATCGTTCTGACAGCAACAATCTACTCCTCTTCTTCCAACTAAACATACAGGAAACCTAACCTTGTAGTTACAGTTGAATGAATATGCTTATTCATCTTACAACATTAAATGAATTTACATAAACAGATTACAGCATGTGACATTACAACATTAAATCATATGCCCCTTGGGGGAAAAATATGATCCCACAAATGAATACATAGAAAACTGCAATGTTCCTGCTATAATAATACAGCTGTGGCTGAATCATAAGATATAATTATATCTATGCCTGGTGACTGCTTTCTGTGAAAGTTATAGACTAGTGCCTAGCCACACAAGTAAGCATAAAATGATACTCCCTTGCCACTAGAAATATCTATCAAAAAGGAATCAGTGACTTTCTCCTATAATTCAGTGTTAAGTGAATGATCCCCACCTCTGACCTTATCTTGCAGAAATGACAGTTAATTTTGCTGACTCTTAACCCAATGGTAAGCATTGTATGAACTGATTCTACGCCTAGTCTCTGTTATTGTAAGTTTATCATTTCCCATTATAAACCGTAACAGTTTAAGCACCACTTAACTAAGGCCGTAGACAGCGCTACATTATCACTGAACTAAATTAACCGGGAGAAATCCTCAAAAATGAAGTAAGTCACGTTCCTATCAGATATATAAAAAGCTAACATGAATATTTATATATTAATAAGACATGTCAACTCACCCCGAAAAATGACTAGAGATAGGCCTTAACATTTAGTTCTGTGTTAAAGTCTGCCTTATCTCATGATGGTCCATCTCGGGCCAGGAAAAATTCACGAGTGTGTTAGTCTATTAAGACTAACCAGATTTATAGCTTACAATAAACGCTACCCGGGACACCTGCATAGCCTGATTCTACAGATGTATCGGCGTAATGCGTAATGAGGAGTAAGACAAAGGTTATTATAGAGACATCATAAGTCAACAACCGCAAGAAAATTCCTTCAGGTAGAGAAATGCATAATATTATGAGAGCTCTAACTCGTCTAAGGGGCAAAACTAAGAGACTGACCGCGATTGTTATCTCCCCCTTGAATCGAAGATCAGAACCTGTTTACCAACCGCAGAAGATTGGTCCCTGCTAACGAGCCGTGTCTTCACAGAAACCCGTTCGCTCGTTCAAACGCTTTAGGCGTAACAGAAATGTTTCTCTGGTCAAACGAACACCAGGTGCGCTGATGTAACGTTATCTGACCGTTGAAGGCTAGAACGTAAACAAAGCGCGGGGTGGGTCTGAGAAGGGGGAAATTGCAGGTAGAATATGAAAATACAAAATGTCAAGGAAACCCGAACATTAAAAAGTAATAACATATGGAACGGAATGGTAAAATAAATTAACAATCACTGTGACAAGTCGGTTCAATTGCTCACCAGTCAGGGAGCAATCATCGCCTTAATTTTACGGGGTGAAGAGAGCCTAAACAAAAGCTACTCATAATTCCACGCAGCCACTCAGCCATAAGGAGTCTGCTTAAATCTACGACTGTGCTGTCATGCGTATTATGGTGAGCTTGCTAAAGCACTCATCATCGCCGCACAGGAAGTTTATCCGTTGCTTAGTTGGAATACCTCTTAGGACACCCAGATTGCAACTAGCCCTAAATCCCAGCGTGTTGGATAGTTGGTTTTATTTCTGTTGATTACATTCAAGATATTTTACTTTGGCGCCCTCGCCAGATAACCTCATTACCCAGTAACTGATCAACCTGAAAAGGCAAGCTTTCTGAAGCTGTCATCCTTCTCCAGGGAACCAACGGGAGGTAACAAAGTTTACTTCCAGACAGCCGGGGCAGCTCTCATTCCACAGCATTAGGATTACTCATATTTTTTATTTATTTTCACACTCAAAGAGGCACAGCATTCGCTACAACCAGACAAGGTAAAAGCAGGATTACCTGCAGTGACAGTCCGTGTAGTAGTCTCACATCTGAGAGCAGTGTCTCGTGCAGTGTCGTGATTCTGTGTGTAGTGTTGGTTCTGTGTTCTATGTAAATTTACTTTGTTACGTCATGTGTTATGAAAATAGGATTTATTTTGCTTTCTCAAATTAGATAGGGAGATAATATTGTTTTCAGTTTTCTATCTGATTTACGTACCTTGATACATTTTAAAAAAAAGTGTTATTCTTTAATAAATGTTTACAAAACATTGATACCAACCGAGTCAGAATTGTACCAATTAATTCTTTGTTCCTCTCTATATATTTATCGTCAGAATCATAGAGGGGTGAGTGGCTATGGCATAAGAGCGTGGAGGTAAAACCTAGATCGAGGTCACTTATGAACCCTGTATTAGGTTTGTCGTATGTCACTCAGAAATCACACTCATTAATCCTGTCTATCCTACCACTTCGATAGTTCACTAAATTTGGCAATCCAATGGGATATCGTTGCCTTTTTTTTCATTCATCCCACCACAAACATCTTCAA
This sequence comes from Oreohelix idahoensis, assembly GCA_024509875.1. NCBI lineage: Eukaryota > Metazoa > Mollusca > Gastropoda > Stylommatophora > Oreohelicidae > Oreohelix > Oreohelix idahoensis. The sequence continues at coordinate 983,734 of JAMPIV010018044.1, read as the reverse complement.
ATGTTTCTGTCACAAAGACACTTCTTTACTAGAGGATGATAACCAGCAAATACGCGAGTCTTTTTCATTATTGATAGATTTGTTGAGCATCTATCTGAGAATCCACATTACCGATACTTCAAGGAGAACATTCGTTCGTATAATTCTGTACTAAGTTTTGCATCAGTGGGTGAACAGATTGATAGAATCGGCGGCATGATACCTTACTTCTTCTAAATGTATACCCAAATTTATCAAATTTCATTCAATTTGATCAATATTACTTTTGCCCCATGCCATTTTTGAAAGGTTACCCCATGGTTTCATATTCAATGCATCCATATTATTTTTACTCCAAAGATCTAATGACGGTGACCTGTAATGAAAATATATGAAACGACCGAAGTAGAAATAGTGCAGTCTATAGGTTATGTAATTTTAAAAATACACTATAATTGTGTGTCATGGCGAGTGGACGTATGTGTTTGAGCTGCTGATTATTAAAGTGTTTAAAATGGAGTTCTGTTATTACTAGTACATCAAGATCTTCGGTGAGATGTATCTAAGTATCTAGTAATCTGTATTGACCAGAAGTATAATTGCTCAGTGTCTAGAAGAAAGAGATTTAAAATATAGTGAGAACAAAAAGACAGCTTTCCTGACGTGAACTGACTGTCTACGTTATATCGTTTACTGCATCTTATCTGTCATTGTATGTTGGCATGATCTTTATTATTTGTGGAGCTGCGTGCAGTCCAGGATAAATTGTATATCGTCCATTTCGTCCATTGTGGCTCAACTAATTCTGAGTGGTGTTGGCTGGTTGCGGTGTCTGAGAGATTTACTACCCTAGACGTCATCTTGGCTACAAGAACCATCCTGTTAATACATATTCACATTAACAATATAAAAGACACGTAACAGCCATATTTTTGGAGGCCTCAAGCCGGGATCTGAACATATGTTGTTGCAGTAATTTGTCAAGTCTTTGGACTACATTTTCTGCATGGGCAGAATATTTTTCAAGATGGCGGAGTTGTTCGGCTACAAGTCGGTGTTCTAAGTCTAACCCTGGTCAAGCACTGTATGTGAATCGTAATTCCCTGAGCCAGAGGTGGAAGCCAGGAGAAATTTTTTTCGTTGAGCAAATAAGTATATTTATTGTTACAAACGGTGTGTGGCTTGAAGAATCTCATTTGAAAGGGTTTTCTTTAATATGTTATATGTATATTCGTATTTATATGTTTGTGAGATAGGCGGGTTGGTTGGTGAGGTAACAATTAATTCACAATACCACTCCTATGGTCGTGAATTATTGGTTGGTCTTTATGGTTTGGTTTATGATTTTCTCAAATAGTGGGGCCGGCATTACAAAGCTGTGTGTTTACTGCTACTACTGAGATTACCATCACCATTATTGTTAGCTGTTTTGCCCTATTTATTTGTGAATTTGTAGTTGTTGTCAGGTTAATTGTATTTTATTTGGTTCATTCTTCATTATTGTTTGTAAATCTGTTCATCTAATCTTGCTATCATTCAGTTATTAGATGTATTATATGTTGTGAAATCGTGCTTGTATTGTCATAAGTGTTGTAGAGCCAAACATTTTTTTTTTCATTTTCCTATAATTCATAAATTTCTGCCTTGGTTTATTAGTATTATCTTGAGTTGGCTCTTTCTACTGTGAATTTTTATACTGTGATTTAGTTGGTATCTTTATTTTTTTTTCTCCTACCATAACATCTGTAATTTCATGCAGTTGATTGATATTGAGTGGTGAAAGAATTGTTGCTAATATTGCTCACTTATTAATTATATATTATTTAAATTATTATTGGACAATTGGGAGTCAGTCATAGTGAATTATGGCTACCTTGGAATATTTTACCAAGCATGGAAAAGACTATGGTATGGAGGATGAAGCTTTAAAAACATATGCATCTACTGAGCTGGGAAAAGAATTAAAGAGATTACAAGACGTGGCAAGAGAACAGAGGCTCATTGATAAGGAGAAGAGAGATGAAGATTTAGCTGAGAAGAAAAGACAAGAAGAATTAGCTTTTTAGCAAGATAAATATAAACTTGAAGAAGAGAATAAAAGAAGAGAATTTGAACTTGAGGAAAAAATTAGCATATGCTCAAAGAATGGCAGAACTTGAGTTGGAAACATTAAAAGTCCAACTTAAACAGGGTAATCCAACAGGTGAGGAGGCTGGAAAAAAAGACCATGCCTCTACTTTTAAGCTAAATTTACCCAAATTTAACTCTAATATCGATGACATTTCATGCTTTTTTAAATAGGTATGAGACATGTTGCCAAGAGTTTAAAATTGAAAGGGCTACATGGCCTAGTAGGTTGATGAGTTTGTTGGTGGGTGAGGCTCTTACTGCAGTCTGCGCCATGGATGATCAGACTAGAAATGATTATGATGCTGTGAAGGCTTTGCTACTAAAAAGTATCAACTGGAAGAAAATGGGTACAGATTGAAACTAAAATCATTGTTGCCTGATTCAGCTAAAGATTTTGCTGAATTCATTTCATCCATTAAGCTTTGCTTTTCTAGATGGGTTGAATTGTCAAAGATTGATTAAACTTTTGAGGGGCTGACTGACTTAATTATAAGAGATAAAGTACTATCTGTGGTGACTTTTTGTCATTTTTGCAGGAGAGAAAGCCTGAGACTTTGGCTGATGTAGAAAATATGGGACGACAGTACCAAGTTGCACATCCTGGAAGAGATCTAGGCAGGAATAACATAAAGGATTCACTGCCAGTTGCATCAGCCAGAACTATGATCTATAATCCACCTAGACAAAGATCTTATAGTATGGACAGAGATTTTCGATTTAATCGAGATAATAATACTGGATCTTTCAGAGGGAGGTATAATTTTCATAATAGGTCACAACAACCTCGAATGAATTTCTATTCAGATGATGATGGATATATACTTCATCAATCATCTGTCAGACCTAACAGGGATTGGAACAGAGGTGGATATAATTACCAGTCAAACAGAGGCCAAAGGTCAGGTTATAGAAACAATGACAATTATTACAACAACAGAAGTTCTCAACAGAACAATAACTTTCAAAGGTCTAGAAATCCTGAACGTTCCAATGCAATTGCGCATCAAAGTGACAATAATACAGGCCAAAATAACAATGTTGTTTCTCATGCTAATGCATGTAGTGTAGACTTAGCCAATAGTACAAATTGTTCTGAATGTAATTCTTTGTTTCAGCCAGAGGGAGTCCCTAGGTTGCGGTGTGGACATCCTTTACCAGTAATGTCTTCTTATAATGGGACAGGATCAGTGGTATTTGATAAGGGTTTTGTGAACAACCAACGTGTTTCGGTACTCAGGGACACTGGATCCGCCACTGTGAGGGGTTCGAAGATTATTAGTGGACCCTGCTGATTACACAGGCGAAGAAGTCCAGTGCATTAAATTCGGGGGCACAGTTGCAGAAGTATTGTTAGATACACCTTATTTTACAGGCAGGACTATAGTATGTCTGTTGTCAAGACCAGTCGCTGGGATAATTTTAGGAAATATCCCTGGGCTTCATGAATGTACTAATGATGATATTTTGAGGTGGGAACAACAACATCTACATACTGTCAGGGTTGATACTACCAGAGCACAGGCTCTTAGGCAGGTGCATGTATGGTCAAATGATCGGACTCAGAGTGACACAGTTTTGAGTGATGGGTATGCTGATAATACATAATTTCTTCCTCCCATCATTGAGGAGTCCTTTGTTGATTTCCAAACTATTGAGGAATCATCAGATGTCTATTTTGACTCGAGTGAATCACTGGTTGCTGATGATATGAAACCAACAATATCCATCATGGATGATGTGATACCTCGCAATGTTGCTGATATAGGACCAACCACATCCATCATTGATTATGTGATACCTGGCATTGTTGATGTCGAAGTTAATAGGGTGTCACGTTTAATTTGGTCGTATACTTTTCACTCAAAACTGTATATATGGCTGTCTGTTTTCCTTTTTGCCATTGTCTTTTTACTATATGATTTTTCTTTTTCCTTTAGGAACTTCAAGGATATTAATATTACTTCGGATGTTTTCTTTCAGATGCTGACATACCATGATTCCATGTGGTATGTACTGGCCACTACATTGGGAATTGTGGCAGTTTTAACAATAGTGTTTCTTGCTTCAGGTGCTACGAGTCGAGTTACACCATTTACAAAATATAAGAACTTCATACTTGTTCCTATACAGGGACGTGAATGTTTTCTTTCCACCAATCATGTACAGGAGATCGTGTTTCCCATTGGTACTTATGATGAAGCTAATAATGTTGTACATTTTAAGGGTCATTGTTATGTGGAATGCAAACATCTTGAGACTATACTTTGCTGTCACTAATTTAAATACTATTTTTTATGCTGTACATCTTCCGGTGTTAGATTTTCAATTGCATAGACTATCTACGGCTAGACCTTCGGAAACTAAGATAGGATTCACAGAAATTTCTTTTCTTGGACATAAGATAGGAGGCGGTTTTCTTCAGCCTGAAGATTCCACTATCTCTAGGATCTTGAATTTAGAAATTCATAAGACAAAAAAAATACTTCGTAGTCTTTTGGGTCTTGTCGGATTCTATAGGAAATTTTTGCCTAATGTTTCAGAAATTACTTCAGTTCTGTCTTCGTTATTAAGAAAGAACTCTCCAAATAAGGTTGTTTGGTTACGATCGGGTGATGTAGCATTAAAAGTACTTAAGTGTTATTTTTCAAAATCACCAATTTTAAGATTGATGCTCGATTTCCTTTTATCCTTAGAGTCGACGCCTCTGGGTCAGGACTCGGTGGTACACTTATGCAGGAATTCGATGATTGTCTACGAATATGTCATTCGTGCCATCAAGGGCAGTCATAACGTGGTCGCAGATGTTTTGTCACGGTGCGTAAAAGACTCACTATCACCTGACAACATGGCAGATGCAAGTATCTTGTGAGGTTACAGCTAACCTATTTACTGACTTCTTCACGTGGTGACCAATGGAACATTCCACTCGTGATGAACTGTTTTGCTGACAATGCTGATGCTGACAGAAATGAATGTACAGACGCTCTGTGTTGCATGCTAAGGCTCACAAGTATCGTAACTTTTTCGTCGGAAATTGAAGGAAATCGCTCAAGGACTCTTTTGACAGTACTTACAGATATTGATCGGTTCACGCGGCACCTGATTATGATGAATGCTGATATTGCCAATGTTGAGTTCTTCCTCCTTTTACTCAGCTCATTACAGGGATGTCTTCGACCTTTTGATCAGTTGTCATACGTAGTTTATGTGCATAGACACACACATTTATTGTTAATTTCAGAATGTGACATGTGGATATTTTAAATGCTGGGTCTTGTTGTATGCTATTGTTGACACTGCGTTTCAAGATGAAAGGACTGTACTCAAGAATGCTTCGCTTGGTCAAGGGGACGCAAGAACTAGAATCATATCGTGCTTACAGTTACATTATAATGCGACTTATACGTGAATGTAGCAGAGGATCATATACAGGAACTTGGGACTTTACGGATTTATTATTACACTAGTGTGTATAATTATATTACAATATTACTGTTAATACAGTGCTTTAATTAGCGGTTAATTAGTTTTAATTCCCGGAATAAGAAATTATTGATTGAACATTTTCATAGTTCTCAATACTAGTATCATTTTGTACCATACATCAGCGTATTAGTACCTGATTGAACACACAACTTCGTTAGGTGCAAGATTATATTTCTTTTTGTATTGACACCACAATACACTGTTTATGACAAGTACTTAAGATGTACACATGAATTTAATATTTTAGCATACGATGTTGCATTCACTCACTTTACTAATAGGATTGTTTGCCTCATTTCATCTATTTATGCTGGTGCATATTTGTTTATTCTTTATTGCTTTGCATTTTTGATGTTGATTATGAATTAATTAATTGACAACTGATACTGGACTCTACTGATAGGCGTTATTTGACGGTGTGAGGTATGTGAGTGCATGTATTGCTACCATCATTTTTTAATATGTTGAGTACTATTAGTTATGGCGACCTCACATTGCTGTTAAAAAGGTTTTTGTCTAAAGGAGACATTGGCTTTGGTATTAACCATTGACCACACTTTTTGTGTTAAATTGCGTACCGATGGCAGAAACCTGAGTGCTATACTAGTGCTTATTTAGAGTGAAAATTGATGTTACCATATTTCCCTCTGGTGATGTTATACTCCTAACAATCCAAAGAACAACTGAAAGAGTTGCTCAGCCTAGGAACTGTCCAACATCACGCAAGAAACCAAGTAAACGAGCAGGAGAAATGAGCATTAGGACCTACAAGCTGAGAGAGCCAGAAATTAAGACCAGATATCAGGGGCTTATTGCTGCAGCGGTGAGCAACACAGAAGAACGACCTGATGACTTGGAAACCCTCTGGATTAAATTCAAGGATATCATAAAGACAGCTGCTGCAGAAGCATGCGGTGAAGTCCGACTTGGGAACAAGAGAAAGAGGACACCTTGGTGGACAGAGGAAGTCAAAGAGAAAATAAGAGAGAAGAAAATGGCATGGAAACAATACTTAGGAGCTAAAAACACAACAGGACAAATGGAAAAATATAGAGAATATGTGACACTCAGAACAGAAGCAAAGAACAAAGTGCTAGCAGCAAAACAGAAGTCCTGGGAAGAATTTGGAGAAAAGCTAGAAAAAGATGCACAAGAAAACCAGAAATTGTTCTATAAGACCCTAAAGAACATGAGGAAGGAAAAACAATGCCCTCTCAAATTTATAAAGGACAAGCAAGGCAAATTGCTTACTGCCCCGAAGGAAGTAATGGGAAGATGGAAAGAATATTTCTCAGAACTCCTGGATGGTGAGCATGGTGAAGCATCAGAAATGATAAACACTAGCACAGAAGAGAAAACCAATGATGGTGAAGATGACATAAAGATGGAAGAACTGAAGGCAGCACTGGAGAAAATCAAGATGGGCAAAGCAGCAGGGCATGATGGTATAACACCAGAAATGGTTAAGTTCATGGGAGCATCAGGCGACCTATTACTCTTAAGGGTTTTACAGGCAGCGTGGTACAACAAGACCATACCAAAGGATTGGGAGATTGCCATCATAACACCAATTTTCAAAAAGGGTGACAATCGACAGTGTGGAAACCATAGAGGCATATCCCTTCTCAGTGTCCTTGGTAAAATCTACTCTAGAATCCTAGAGCAGAGACTCCGACGCCTAGCTGAGCCACAATTGGATGCGGTCCAGTGCGGATTCCGAGCAAACCGAAGTACTCAAGACCTAATCTTCACACTCAGACAGCTGAGTGAAAAGGCCCTTGAGTATAAAAGTGAGATGCATCTTTGTTTCATAGATCTGGAAAAGGCGTTTGACAGGGTCCCCTGGAGCAAACTTTGGGACTGTTTGGCAAGGAAGAATATTCCAGCACCTCTGATTCATGCTATACAGAGCTTCTACAAGTCTTGCAGAAATTATGTGAGGACAGCAAACCATAAGTCGGAAGAGTTCAGGACCACCACTGGTGTAAGACAAGGTGATATCCTATCACCTTACCTCTTCATACTCCTTATGGACGATGTCATCAAGGCATGTAAGGAGAGAACAAGAAAGTATTCAGTGGGGTACTGGAAGATGAGACAGGTCTATATTTCGGAGCTGGCATTTGCTGATGATGTTCCCTGATTGCTAAATCAGAGGCACATCTCCAATCCAACCTGCAAGTCTGGAAGGAAGAGCTGGAGAAGAGGGGGATGGTCATAAGCAGCTCTAAAACAAAAACCATGGTGATATCACGAGAAGAAAAAAACATCAGATTAAGCTGGGAGAACAGGTCCTGGAGCAGGTCGACCACTTTAAATACCTCGGAGCTATTATAGACCGAAAGGGAGGCATCAAAGAAGAGTTGGCCACTCGAAAAGCAGCAGCTGGGAGACTTTTTCAGGCCATAAATCGAGGATTCCTCAGCAAGAGAGAGGTTGGTAAGAAAACGAAGATGGCTGTATACCGCTCCACCTATGTCCCAGTCTTGACATATGGATGCGAGTCATGGGCAATGACTACAACCCATAAAAGCCAGATCCAAACCTCAGAAATGAGGTATCTGAGGAAGGTGGTTGAAGTAACAAGAAGAGACATGGTACGCAACCAGATGATACGTCAAGGCCTTAAATCCTACCCCCTGCAGACCCAAGTAGAACAGTCCCAATTAAGATGGTTTGGCCATGTCTGCAGAATGGGAGAAGATCGGATACCACGACAAGCATGGGAAACAAAGAGCCAAGGATCCAGACCCCGAGGACGACCCAGAGTCCGCTGGGAGGACAACATTAGACAATCTTTGAAGGATCGAGGACTAGAATGGAACCAGGCCAGGAGGAAGACAGCCGATAGGATAGTCTGGCGCTCTCTCTTCCAAACCTCTACACCTCACGGTAGAAGGGGAACGACTAAGTAAGTGCTCAATTAGAGTCAGGGCTCTTGTTTGTTTATTTTATACGGGTCACTGATAAAGACGGGTGAGTGACGTTAAGCCGATATGCTTGGCTGGCTCACGTGAAACTATAGGAGCAGAAGTGCGGGGCCTTATACGATTGTGTGTCATGGCGAGTGGACGTATGTGTTTGAGCTGCTGATTGTAAAAGTGTTTAAAACGGAGTTCTGTTATCACTAATACATCAAGATCTTCGGTGAGATGTATCTAGTTTTCTAGTTGTCTGTATTGGCCAGAAGTATAATTACTCATTGTCTAGGAGAAAGAGATTTAAAATATAGTGAGAACAAAAAGACAGCTTTCCTGACGTGAACTGACTGTCTACGTTATATCGTTTACTGCATCTTATCTGCCATTGTATGTTGGCATGAACTTTATTATTTGTGGAGCTGCGTGCAGTCCAGAATAAATTGCATATCGTCCATTATGGCTCAACTAATTCTGAGTGGTGTTGCCTGGTTGCGGTGTCTGAGAGATTTACTACCCTAGACGTCATCTTGGCTACAGGAACCAAACTGGTAACACATATTTACATTAGCAATATAAAAGACACGTAACAATATATATATATATATATATATATATATATATATATATATATATATATATATATATATATATATATATATATATATATATATATATATATATATATATAAAACTAGAAATGCCTCTATTGGTGCATCGTTCCACCAAGCAGTAAGGACCTATTCTTTTGCAATATGATATGTTTCTTGTCATACGTTGTGTCTTAATGTCGACTGCACTGATTACCTTGAAAATGTCATTCTTCCGCTACGTTTTCAAAGTTGACTGTCAGGATTTTATAGGTGTTGGTGATTAGTCGATATGTGGTGTTACGTATCTTCCTGTTCAACAGTTGCCTTTTGGGTTTACTTCTAGCCCATGTTTGCCGGTATGGAATACTTTTCTACATATCACGTTTTTTATGGATCCTCATGCACGTTTTCTGATGATACTCTTGACTGGTACTGTTTCTGGCCATAAGTCTTCAAAAAAATCTTTTTTTTTTCTAGCTATTCGTTATAAACTATCTGGCATAATCAACATATTGATCTTGTTCAGCCTACTTTCCATTTGGTAATGTACACTCCGTTTTTCTATCCTTTAAATGTTTATTAATTTTTAAATCCCCATATCGATGTATTTGTCATCGTTTGCAAGCTTATAGTTTTCTGAAAATAAACTCCTATTTCGACTTCATATACAGTCTCTTCTGTTACAACGTGTGTTTGTGTGCGTGAATTTGTTCGTTGCCGCGGCAGAAAAATAGGGGAATACAATAATAAAAACACGAAATCGTATTAGCTCATACGCGATTTTTCACGAGGTGACCATGCTTTGAGCTATCGAGTAAAACCAGAAGAACGCGAAAAACGTAACCCAACTGAACGCAATTACCCGCAGAAGAATACACAAAACATGGATACATCTTATGCCCTACGAGTGTGTATTGCGTTGTTCTCACGAGTCTGTTCACGTTTCTTGACAAAAGTATTTAATACAACATCCAATATATCCAAGTGTTTTTGGTCTCTCTACTTCTTTTATCATTGGCATTCCAGAACAAGGACTGCCTTGATATCTTATCAAAAGGTGTCCTCGGTGTGTGACATACCCATTGCTAGCATCTTCACTTCTTTTTCCAATGGCACTCGCCTGGTTCTTGCCATCAGTTTCACATTGGCAATCTTGTCATGTCATTTAAATCTTTACATTCTTCACTAGCAACCATTTATGGAAATTGTACACGAATAAAGATATAGGAGCAGACAAGAAAACCGTGCTTCAAGTATTGAGGAAAATGAACACATGAAGGTGACAATGAAGAAGATAAAGAAATAAGACTACAATTAAGCCGTAGCCGGTGGCGTTTTTAGGTTTTGCTTGGCCCTCGGCAAACGTGAACTTGCGAGGCTCTCAGCAAACGTCAACTTGCGAGGCCTTCGGCAAGCGTGAGCTTGTGACGCTCCTTTTAAATAAATTCCTGTTGGATATCGACAAGAATATATCTGTGCGCGCGGTCCTAAAAAGCGTGAGGCCTTAGCCGAAAGCCTTGGTTGTCTAAAACCTCCACTGACAGTAGGTTTTGGTTTATAATGGCAAACAAATGTACTGTCGAAGACGTTGCAAGAAGACAACGATCCACATAGTTGTCAATTTTGGCAGAAAATACGCTGACTGGAGTTTGAGTTCAGTAACACAAAGTTCATAGCTTTAACAATACATGTAAGAAATCAGCCGCGACTGTATGTAAGACAGTTAATCATTCATTTTGTCTTGGGTGTGCGGATTTGTGGTTGACAGCTCATGTCTGAGGATTTAAATACAATGATGCGCGCTGCTACATAGGTTGTGACGGTCATGACTTGAAGAGTTAAAGTTAAGTACAGAGACTTAGAAGGGTTAATTTATAGCAATACAAGTTTCCATTGTCAAGACTAGGAGAGAGACCGATACAAAGACTTGGAGAAGAAACAGAAATGAAAGGAGAGAGGAAGATATGGAAAGGCCTTGAGCTGATAGTATGCGTTTGTTGAAGGCCAGTGCTCATTTGGGAATCTCAAGTGTTATTGTTATTCAAAATCGGCATCATTGCTGTCCGGGCAAATTTATTTGTGATTAGCCTCCCACGGCAAATATCAAAGGGCATTAATGTTGATTGTTCCTGTAGATCGCTGTTTGTATGTACGCTGGTTGTCCATCCCTTCTAGATGTACGTTTGGTGTCAAATTCCATCAGCCTGAATTGTGTTAATTCATCGATTTCAGTGTTGTTCTCTAACAGGCGATCGTTAATTGCCCTTATTATTTCTCCTATATCCATATTCAATGTCCCCACTATGAGTGCCCTCGATGCTAGTCTGTCATCTCTATCATTGTCGCGCACTCCTGCATAGCCAGGACAGTAGATCCACACCAATTTCTGAAGGGTTGAGGCCTCTTTTCTTTGTTCTCCATTCATGTCGCAGCCATCCATTTTGGATGTTCCGAAGCATGGACTGAGAGTTGATGAAATAACTGCCTTTCAGACAGCGATCTCAGTAGTAAAAACATTCGAGGTGGGTGTCCTAAATGTGAAGATAACAACAGACAATTTGGCTTCAAAGAGATCATGGGAAAACGTAGACTTCGGGCAGTTAACGATATATTTAGAAACAAATATTATTTGACACGAACGAGCAAATTTGTATTTATTTACTTATTTCTGTAGGCGAAGAGTCTATGTGTGACGGAATATTTTTAAAATCTTAGGGGAAATAACCTTGTTAAGATGTATTATAAAATATTTTGTAAGAATTATCCAACAAAGTTTATTCATCCAGATAGAAAGAAAGACTACAAATGAGAGCTAACTGCTCCCAAAACACAGAATTCTTTTGGTTCCGTTAAAAGTTACTGACAAGGGAGAAACGCGAAACATGGGTTCATTGTACACGAACATTGCTTAAGCGTGATAGAGTTAAGTTGTAGAGCGAACTGCAGATGTACAATAGACACATAGTTCAGGTTTAGCCCTGAGCGAGTAAAGATGTCAATGAAAGTGTCCAATTCCTTGCCCCTGTGAAGAGGAAAAGGGAAATTCGATATGTTGTAGTTTCCGTCTTCAATTGAACCGACAGTGTAGGCGGCATGTTGAAGTGTCAGCAAATTATCCGATGTCGGAATATTTTGAAATTACCCCATAACCCCATAACCCGACCTGTTTGAATATGATTGGAGTGTTTATTTAACTCCATGACAAACGAAGGCGTGGGAAGGCAGGGAATATAATCTGATCATTTTCTCAAGCTATTTCACTTGAGAAATAGCTCGCCAAGACACCAGACTGCTACAGTGAAGAATTAGAATTCAGAATTCCATCTTAAAATACCTGACACCATTTATTGGAGTATTCATCAGGACTTATAATTTAGCCCAGGAAATCTCTAACATTTTAAATAAGGAAACCGGGACTGAGGAAACTGAAGGACCACACACGAAGTCAGAGAGGGGACTTATTAAATTAACGACACCACAGACGCGTGCAAGAGGCCGATTAAAGTCTCTTTTATTCATCTGAGCAAAATGTCTGTGAGTCAGGATTGGCGTAAGTTGTGATTTACATTTCATATTTATTACTAACGTGTGAACTAACATATATATATATATATATATATATATATATATATATATATATATATATATATATATATATATATATATATATATATATATATATATATATATATATATATATATATATATATATATATATATATATATATATATATATATATATATATATTACCATAGGAATTTCAATATGTGAAACTCGCTTGTGGATGACAAAGTCATTTGAGGCTGGCAACATCAGCGTATAGAATGATGATTCATGAACCATCACTGCACGGGCTGGTGATTGCTTTATTGATAGTTTCGTAAAGAGAACTAAAAGCATAAAGTAGTTCCAGGTTCCTATGGAGCAGGGAGGGAAAGATGAAAGATATGATGTACATTCTAAGTAAAATAATTACATTTTCAAAGCAGTGTAAATGTCCCTATAAACATATTCACTTCAAAATTAATGTAAGTTTTCAAGCTTTAAACCAGTGTAAATGTCTATGTGAAAATATTAAAGTAATGGAAGTTTCAAACTTTTCAATCAGTGTAAAACATAAATGAAAACATATTCAATTTATATTGTGAACACTTTTCAATCAGTGGAGATGTATATGTCTGTGGTGGATTTTGATGTTATGAAATGTTGTTGATATGTTTCCTTATTGTACTGAATGAGGTCAGCTGTGAAGGTCCCTGATGCTAACAAAATTTGGGTTGAGTTATCAGGGTACCTTGCTGCTACCACCTTATGGCCTCAAGCAGACTTATTCTTGACTAGTATGAATGATAGCTACGTCTAATGTCTAGGGATATGCAAGTGTGGTGTGATGGTACTTTAACAATAATACACATCTATACAAACAAGTATTAAGGTCTACGATTAAAGGAAATAACACCTGGAATAAATTTGTACAATTAATAATTTTCTGTATGATTTATTTGGTCCTGAACCTAGTATTCTTCTGGTCAGGACTTTAAAATGAAAAGAATTCAAGATATATACAAAATGTAAATTTTAGACCCAAGGGGACAATTGTCCAAACAAATACTGTTTAACTATACTAATAGTGTTACTAAAATTTGTCTATTACTGGTTTTTAACACTGAATGGCGGTTTGGGATTCTATAATCACTCCCAGTCTCTTTAATATACAATGTCACTGTTAAGTTCTCTGGGGAAATAGTTTATTCTTGTTATACAGGGGTGTGCTGGTCTTAAAGCTGATGTAGAGTTAGGGTGCCAGATATTTTACTTATCTGGGCACACTTGAACAGTCTGTAAACTTGGTGTCACACGATTTCACTATGATAATGGCCAAAAGTAACAGGGTAGACTCTGCAGGTCCCTGTCACTACTGTGCATGAAACGACTTCTCACTGCTTCTCATAGACATCTGGCACCGGACTAGTGCCAGATAAAAACCCTGTAACAATGAAATAATGTCTCCTTGTTGATATCTTACTTCAACTGTGTTTTATATATACAAAAGAGAATACATAAGAAATAAAGAGCTGGGTCATATCTAATGGACCAATCCAGCACATCCATTCCACAGTGTACCAGTGTTGTTCACATGTCTCTCCTACAAAGGTGGCCCTGCATCTGCAATAATATTATTAATCTGTCTTTTCTTCCATACAATAGGATAGGTGAACTGTGTCCCTCTGGTCACCTAAGAAAACCTTTTTATTTCACAAAACATGTGCATTTACAAAACTGGCAATGTGTTATAGCCTAATTATACCTTCAGGCCCTGCCTAAATCAGCTTGGGACCTTATTACTTACAGTCGTGGTGGCAGCATCTCTCACTCACATTTTTAAACAAAATATGTATGAATAATGTCGGTCTTACCAGAAATTCAATGAAAAAAACACAGGTACGTTGAATAGCAGATTCCAGATATACTGCTGGCTGAACTGTGATGCCTATTACTTTAATATATATTTGCTTAAATAAGGCTAATCACTTTTTCACAGAAATACACAACGTCCTGCTCTAGGGACTATCTTCTACAAATGGCGTCAAGCCTTTGAATGTACTCAATAATATGAAATGTTTTGACCAATGGGATCTACTACTAAGATTTTCCATTCACATTTTTAAATCTAAGGTCCAATTTCGGTCCAATGTTAGTGTACTTCTGTCGGTCTGTCCGTCCGAACTTGGCATTCACCAAAAATAAACTTGGTTTTGGCCTAACACTACCAAAAAACATATTCAGTTTGAGCCATCTTATAATTTTTGCTCCCCCTTGTCTACCCCTTTCTACATGTACCCTTTCTTGCCTTTTTCAAGGACGCGTCAAAAATGTTACCGTTAGTGCAAGTCCAAACGAGCATGTGTTGGTCTGTCTGTACGAACAAATATAGTCTTTTGTCCATAACTTTATTTCTATCTGTCGGATGTTTTATTCGAAAGCATATTACCCATCAGGACAAGACCAGCTCTAAGACTAGCTAACGTTTATGATCTTAAACCTATTAATAAAGAATTCAATATATTTTCCATTTTAGCGTTCGTTGTTTTCTAAGTCTCAACTACTTGAATGTTATAAAAATCATCGCAGATCTTCCTTTTTCCCGGCAGGAAGTAATTATGCGTGTGTGTATATATGATTCTACAGTGTGCCTTTTGTTAGAAAATGTAATGGACTTGGCGGTTTATTTTTAAATTTTAAAGCTCGCGACATCGTTTTCGACACAAGCTAACGGCATCGTCTCGCACTGTCGGCCCGAGTAGCTAATTCAAACTTCTAACACTTGACAAGCCGGCAGCATGTGTCCGCTCTCTCAATCTTATGCGTTCGTGTGTTTCATTCTTTCTATCTTTCCTGGAATAACTACGCTAGTATTTTTTTCAAATTTTTATCGTTAACCCTTGACGGGCGGGTTACAAAGTCCAATACTATTAGCGCTGCAATAAGGCTTTGACTACGTTCTATCCTACCTAAATCAATGCGTTTTCTGGCGCAGGGAAGAAGACACGGTACAACTTTACTAATTCTATACATATTATTATGACTTTATTACATATAATTAATGATTTTATCGCTGTATCAATGTACTTCATCACACATCTCCCCACTTAAGAACATGCCTGATGCTAGTTCCAAAACAGTGATACACATAGATAAAATTAATTCCCTACGCCTGCTGAATACTCTGATTTGGATCACAGGGATGCCTACTGAGGAAATCTGCACCCACGTTCTGTGACCCCGGAATATATTCAATGGTAAATTGATATGGCTGTAATAATAACGACGATCGTAATAATCTGGCATTTTCATGCTTGGCCTGTGATAAGAATACGAGAGGCTGATGATCCGTTTGGACCACGAATGTTCTACCATATAGATAGATCTGGAACTTTCGTATCGCCCAGATCAAAGCTAGACATTCTTTTTCGCTTGTTGAATAGTTTTGCTCCGCTTTGTTTAACTTGCGGCTAGCATAAGCGATGGGTTCAGCTCTCCCTCTGGTGACGATGACCTTTGCAACAACGTAGCCCCCAGGCCCACATTGCTTGCGTCACTTCTCACCACAAATTCCTGACTCAAATCAGGTAATTTCAAGATAGGCTTGCTTGTAAGTTTTTCCTTTAACTCTTGGTAGGCTGATTCACATTGGGCTGACCAAACAATTCTATCAGGATTTCCTTTGCGAGTTAAATCCGTCAGAGGAGCACAAATAGAGTTAAAATTTTTGATATATTTCTGATAGAATCCACACAACGACACGAAAGATCACACGTCTTTCTTTGTTTGTGGCCTAGGTGCTCTCTGCAATTTTTCAAGGTTCTTGGGGTCAGGGGTCATACTACCCTGAAACACAGTATGTCCCAAGAACTCCAACTCTTTACAACCAATACAACATTTTGTTGGTCTAGCCGACAAATTAGCCTCTCTTAGTCTATCGAACCTGCCATCAATGGTACCTATGCGGTATGGCAGCTTGCGTACCCTGAAAATCCCCAGAGCTATGCCAGTGGGAGTTTTACTCCTGGTAGGTTCAACCAAGCTGGACTGGTCTGTGTGGGTAGGGGTCAGACAAAAGCTGGTACCCTGGTCCTCCAGGTTGGGGGTTTTAGCATAGGGCTGACACCCCTGTCTATGTAAAAAAATAATGAAGTTACGGAAACAACATCAAATGAACAAACTTTGCTGCGGGATGGACATTCGGAGTTTGTGGCTCGTATGACTGTCAGTGGTGAAAGCCGAAAGGAAGCCACTGACATGAAAACGGATGTCCTGACCGCAAAACAGGATACAAGAATAGGATTTTGGAATGTCAGGACAATGTACGAGACAGGTAAACTAAGACAGGTCACGGCAGAAATGAGAAACTATAGGTTACACATCCTGGGGATAAGCGAGAGCAGATAGACAGGGGCAGGAAAAGTTAAAATAGCAACAGGAGAAACAGTACTTTACTCTGGCAGAGAGGATGGACAGCACAGTGAAGGCGTAGCCATTATTCTACAGAAAGGGATAGAAAGGACATTACTGGAATGGAAACCCATCAACAACAGACTGATACGATTGAGATTGAGAGGGAGATTCACCAACACTACAATAATACAATGCTACGCACCAACGAATGATAGCGATGAGGAGGTCAAGGATGAATTCTATCAACAACTGCAGAAAGAAATGGAGGACACACCTAGATATGATCTTGTTATAGTAATGGGAGACCTCAATGCGAAAGTTGGTACACACAATACATATAATGAAAGAACAATGGGGAAATGCGGCAGCGGAATAGCAAACGAAAATGGGGATAAGCTAATAAGTTTCTGTAGCATTAACAACCTGGTCATTGGAGGAACACTTTTCCCACATAAGGAAATTCACAAGTTAACATGGGAATCACCAAATGGTCGGGACAGAAACCAGATAGACCACATCATGGTTAACGGTAGATGGAGACATGCATTACAAGTTGTGAAGGTAAGAAGAGGTGCAGATGTGGGAAGCGATCACCATTTAGTAGTTGCAAAACTGAAAGTGAAACTAAGAAGGGCTGGACCAACTGTAACTACACAGAAAAGGTTTGACATCAGCAAATTGAAGGACCCCCTTACCAGAAAAGCTTTTGCGGCCGACATTAAGAAACGATATCAATTTGCCAAAAGCCAGGAAAAGACATTGACTGATGATATAGACCAGAATTTTAAGAAGGGCTGGACCAACTGTAACTACACAGAAAAGGTTTGACATCAGCAAATTGAAGGACCCCCTTACCAGAAAAGCTTTTGCGGCCGACATTAAGAAACGATATCAATTTGCCAAAAGCCAGGAAAAGACATTGACTGATGATATAGACCAGAATTTTAACACCATTTCAACAATATAAAGGAAAGTAGCAAATCATGCTTAGGATTCCAGGAAAGGAAGAAGCAAGACTGGATAACACCAGAAACACTAAACACCATAAAGATGAGAAAGGAAATGAAAAGAAAGAAAACAGAAGCGAAGTCCCCCAGGTTAAAGCAACTATATAGCGAACAGTACAGTCAACTGGACAGGGAAGTTAAACGCCAAACCCGAGCCAACAAAAGGAATTTCCTAGACGATCTTGCAAAACAGGCAGAAGAGGCAGCACTGAGAAATGAACAAAGCACAGTATACAAAATAACTAAATTCATCAGCGGAAAACAAGGTGCAAACAATATTACATTAGTAAGAGATAAGCAAGGAAATCTCATTAAGACAGCAGAGGGACAGGAAACAAGATGGGCAGAGCACTTCAGAGAAACTCTGAACAAGGAAATACCAAAGACACAATTGAATGTTCCTGAGGCTGAAAACGATCTAGATGTAAATACAGACATTCCACGAAAAGAAGAAATCATCACAGCAATCAAAGGGTTAAAGAACGGTAAAGCTCCGGGCCATGATAACTTAAATGCAGAGCTATTTAAGACAGACCCTGAGCTAGCAGCAGAACTATTAGAACCACTATTTGCACAAGTGTGGAAAACGGGGACAACACCATCAGAGTGGAACAAAGGAATAATTGTCAAATTGCCCAAGAAGGGAGATCTTTCAGACTGCAATAATTGGAGAGGAATCACTCTTCTCTCAGTTCCCAGCAAAATACTAGGCAGGATAATTATACAGAGAATTTCAAAGGCAGTAGACTACAAACTGAGGAAAGAACAAGCAGGATTTAGAAAGAACAGAAGATGTGTAGACCATATATTCACTCTCAGGAACATTATAGAGCAGTGCTCAGAATGGCAAAGACAGCTTTACATAAATTTTGTTGATTTTGAAAAGGCTTTTGACAGCATACATAGGGACAGTCTATGGAAAATACTGAGGGCTTATGGAATTCCAAGCTGCATAGTGTCAATCATAAAAAGCCTCTATGCCAACTTTACGTGTAGTGTTGGGCAGAGCAACCTAACCTTCGAGGTGAAGACAGGAGTACGACAGGGATGCCCCTTATCAACCACTCTATTTTTAACAGTCATAGACTGGGTGATGCGCCAGACAACAGAGGACAGTCCAAGAGGAATAAGATGGACTACATTTTCAACATTGGAAGATCTGGAATATGCAGATGACATTGCACTGCTGGCACATTCACATCAACACATCCAGGAAAAAAACGGATAGACTTAATAAATTTAGCCAGCAGGTGGGCTTGAACATCAATTTAAAGAAGTCTGAGGTCATGACGCTCAATGTGAGCAACCCTGAGCCCATATCAGTAAGGAATCAGCAACTGGTACAGACAGATACCTTCACATACCTAGGAAGCATAGTAACACCAGATGGTGGGGCAGGCAAAGACATCAACATCAGAATGAATAAGGCAAGAACAGCCTTCTTTAGCCTAAATAACATCTGGAAGTCCTCCCAATACAGCACAAGCACAAAATTAAGATTATACCAGAGTTGCGTGCTTTCTGTGCTTCTCTATGGTGCGGAATGCTGGAGAGTCACAGAGAAAGAAATGTCAAAATTGTCCTCTTTTCACACAACATGCCTAAGAAAAATTCACCGAATCTTTTGGCCGAATACCATCACCAACCAAGATCTGCTTACTCGTAGCAAGCAAGAGGACATGCATACCATCATAGCTGGCAGACGCTGGAGCTGGGTTGGTCATGTCCTCAGAAGAGACCCCGATGCCATCACAAGAACAGCTATGCTTTGGACCCCTGAAGGAAAGCGAAAGAGAGGCCGACCAAAAACCACTTGGCGGAGGACTGTGGAGGCTGAGATGCAAAGAATGAACCAGAGTTGGGGCACTGTACAAAGGATGGCCACCGACCGTGCAAAGTGGAATCAACTTGTTGTTGCCCTACAAGACGCCACTAGGCGTGATGGCCACTGACTGCTTTGACGGTCGGTGGTTAAGGATCGAAGAAGAAGAAGTCTATCGAACAGTATAGTCAAAGAGTTAATGTGTTCCTCAAATGTTTCTGTAGCAATGAGGATATCATCCATAAAGTTAGTGATGCATGGGTTATTTAGTGGATCCAACAATTTTCGCATCATCCTAGAAAATACACTCGGAGCATTTTTC
The DNA here is from genome assembly GCA_024509875.1 of Oreohelix idahoensis. Classification (NCBI taxonomy): domain Eukaryota; kingdom Metazoa; phylum Mollusca; class Gastropoda; order Stylommatophora; family Oreohelicidae; genus Oreohelix; species Oreohelix idahoensis. The sequence continues at coordinate 963,520 of JAMPIV010018044.1, read as the reverse complement.
AACCCAAAAGGTAACATGTTGAATTCATAATGTCCTTCCGAAGTGCTAAACGCCAAATAAGGTCTGACCTTATGCTTCACTGGAATCTGATAATAGCCTTTGCTCAGATCCACCTTCGAAAAATATTTTGCTTTGTTTAGCCTGGCAAATAATTGATTTGTGTCAGGTAATGGATCCACCTGATTTTCTGTGACAGCATTCAGTTTCCTGTAATCTATACACAGACGATGTTCTCCAGAGGGTTTTCTCAGCAAAACCACACTTGAACTATAGGGAGATTCGCTATGAGAAATAATTCCTTCTTTCAATAGGTACTCAATCTCCTCTTTCAAAGCTTTCTCCTTGGCAAACGGGATCGTGTAGGCTCTCATACAGATCGGTGTTGGGTCTACTAGTTTCATATCATATTCCAACAAATTCGTGTGCCCCGGTTTGTCCGTTAACACGTCCGTATGATCAGTCAGAACCTTTTGAACCTGTTCCCTCTGTTTTTTCGTCAAGTGTTTACTGACTTTTACATGTGCAGGTGTCTCACATGTTTTCAAGGGATACTCATGGGAGGTGAGCGGTTCATTCTTCATCCCTGTTGCTATCGACAAGGACATTAAGTGTGTTCCTTCCTGGATTTCCCTGTCCAGATACTTCTTAAGAAGGTTCACGTGATATATTTTTTCTCTCCCCTTCTTGTCGATTTTATAATTTGTTCTAGAAACCTTCTCTAGAACAGTATATGGACCTTGCCATCCAATTTGTAGTTTGTTATGGCTTCCGGGCAGTAGAAGAAGCACCTTCTCTCCCACAAATAATTCTCTATCTTTAGCTGTCTTATTAAAATAGGCAGCATGTTGTTTCCTGGCTTGTCTGAGATTATCATTTGCAAGTTTCCAGCCAGTTTTAAGACGAGTGGTCAGCTCGTTCACATATTGATATGATGAGGTAACAGTCTCTTCTGCCTGCTCATCTGTCCATGTCCTTAACAAGGCTTCTAATGGACCTTTTATTGGCCTCCCAAATAACAGGGTTGCAGGTGCCATCCCGGTTGAATTATGTGGAACTTCCCGATACGCAAACAACGCAGCAGGCAGGTATTGGTCCCACGTATCAGGTTTCTCATGTGCCAGCTTTCTCAGGATAGAAATGAGAGTCCCGTTGAAACTCTCTACCTGGCCGTTCCCTTGGGGGTGATACGGACTACAATGAAAGTGCCTGGCTTGGAAGATCCTGAAAACTTCTTCCGTTAGTTTCCCCTTGAACTGTGAGCCGTTATCAGTCAAGATTTGATGCGGGAATCCTAACCTTGTGAATATTGTAAGTAATGCCTCTGCGACATGCCTGGAATCGATTGACGACAGGGCTACCGCCTCTCCCCACATAGAACACGTGTCCACCAGAGTAAGGATGTAACTGTTCCTCCTCGTGGTCCGAGTGAGAGGTCCCACAATATCCACTGCAACTCTCTCAAAAGGTGTTCCCACAATGGGCATTTCCCCTAGAGTTGCTGGAGCAGTCCAGTGCTTTGGAGCTACCCTTTGACATTCTAGGCAGGATTTTACATATCTCTTTATATCCTCCGTTATTCCTGGCCAGAAATAATGACAAGCTATACGCTGTCCTGTTGCGCTGATCCCCATGTGACCACTGAAGGGAATCGCATGTCCTAATTCCAACACTCTCTCCCTATATGAAGTAGGAAGAACCAGCTGACCGTGACCATTTGTTCCAGTTCCGGTCTTCCTGTATAATAATTTGTTCTTCATGTAATAGTCCCCTTTGCTTGGAGGTATGTGGCATTTAGGTAATTTTTTGTAACAAGGATTGAGTGTCTTGTCCTCAGCCTGTGCCTTCCTCATCTCCTCTGGATGGGTATTTATAGGTTCATCTTCTTCTTTTCTGGATTGTGATCGAGTCTGGACGGCTGCCAAGACCACAGGTCTCTTGGGATTCCCCAAGAAGACATAACGACACCCCAATATCAGAGGGTAGATGGGTGCGTCGATCACTGCTGCTCTGATTACTCCTTCCACATAGCAAGTTTTCACCGTTATCCTGGCAATGGGAAGTGTCATAAGTGGTATGTCCTTGGTCGCCCCTTGTATCTCCACTGTTTCTGTGGTATACTGATCTGGGTTCACCAAGTGCGCACTCACAACAGAATCAAAATCTAAGCCTGTATCATAGAGACACCTAATGGTGACCCCATTGCAGACTACATCCTCACACACTGGGGGGTGATAAGGTTCCTGCTGTTCAGTAGGTTTGTCCTTTTTTCCCTTGTTCCCCATCTTCATAGCAGCAAATCCAGAAGTTTTCTTATGACAAAATTTGATGTCATGACCTTCCCTTTTACACCATTTACAATATAATCTACCTTGATGAAAAGGTTTTCTTTCATCATATTTCCTATCATTGAATTGTGGGTTTTTGTTTCTAAAATCATTGCGTGGCCTATCAAAATTGTGCTTACCTTTGTTCCCCTGATCTTTGTTATCAAATCTATTAGAGTTTTGTGCAGCCTTATAATTGTCAATCTGTTTCTTTTTAGCGCCAGCTACCTCTGCCTGGGCTGCCTGATACCTCTCAGCGACATTAAGTAACTCACCCAGCCTCTCTGCACCTTGTTCCATGAGAAACTTTCTCAAGTCTGGAGCCATCGACTCTCTCAATTGCTCAATAAGGATCATCTCTTTAAGATCTTGGGTTTTCCACTGAGCAGTCCATTTCTCCAAGTACGTCTCTAAACGTGCAGAGAACTGGTGATAGGTCTCACCTGACAGTAGTTTGGCATTTCTAAACTTTTTCCTGTAAAATTCTCCGTTCTTTTCATACCTTAACAAAAGAGCCTGCTTTAACATGTCATAATTGTCTTGGTCGTCTTTGCTCATCTTGTCAAACACTTCATAAGACGTTCCCCTAAGACCCTGAGATAACTTTAAACTCCACCTTTCCTTCTCCAACCCATAGGTGGTGGCTAAAACCTCAAATCTAGACAAAAATGACTCAATGTCATCGTCCCTCTCAACAAAATGGTCTAAATGGAACCCCATAGCTGAAGTTGAGGCTCCCTGACTAGCAGTGGCATCGGAGGTAGAAGGGCTGTTACCACCTTCAGGAGCATGGCCCTGTAACTCCAACTCCCTTAGTCGTAACTCATGTTCCCTTTGTAACCGTTTATCTTCTGCTTCCCTCTCTGCAGCCAATCACTTTTCCTCCTTTTCAGCAGCCAGTCTTCTTTCCCCAGCTTCTAACTTCTTCTCTTCATACTGGAGCCGTTTTATTTCAGCCTCCCTATCCACCTCCAATGCCCTAGCCTCTTTGTCAGCCTCAATCTGCAACCTTTTAATTTCTTTCTCAACCTCTAATTTTCTTTCAGCCTCTTTTTCTAATCTTTTTTCTTCACGTTCAATAAATTTATCAACCTCTGAGGTTACATACTGGACCAACTCTGGTCCATCCATATTCATCTCTTTTGCAGCCAGCACAGCAGCAGATCTGAACTTCGCTAGGTCTGCCATAATATCAATCTTTAAAATGTTCTAATACAATTTTCAAAACTCTTAATTAACAGAGTACTAATTCTAACTAATTAATTAACCAATCAATTAACTAATTACTGGCTCTTAACAGTTCATCAGCTTTTATTTTCCCTTTTAAATACTTTTATAACTTTTGGGGACACTTGTGCTACAATATTTAAATTTCTAAACAACTAACAAGTTCAAATCCCGGAAGAAGAGACCCCAATTTATTGTGGTGGATTTTGATGTTATGAAATGTTGTTGATATGTTTCCTTATTGTACTGAATGAGGCCAGCTGTGAAGGTCCCTGATGCTAACAAAATTTGGGTTGAGTTATCAGGGTACCTTGCTGCTACCACCTTATGGCCTCAAGCAGACTTATTCTTGACTAGTATGAATGATAGCTACGTCTAATGTCTAGGGATATGCAAGTGTGGTGTGATGGTACTTTAACAATAATACACATCTATACAAACAAGTATTAAGGTCTATGATTAAAGGAAATAACACCTGGGATAAATTTGTACAATTAATAATTTTCTGTATGATTTATTTGGTCCTGAACCTAGTATTCTTCTGGTCAGGACTTTAAAATGAAAAGAATTCAAGATATATACAAAATGTAAATTTTAGACCCAAAGGGACAATTGTCCAAACAAATACTGTTTAACTATACTAATAGTGTTACTAAAATTTGTCTATTACTGGTTTCTAACACTGGATGGCGGTTTGGGATTCTATAATCACTCCCAGTCTCTTTAATATACAATGTCACTGTTAAGTTCTCTGGGGAAATAGTTTATTCTTGTTATACAGGGGTGTGCTGGTCTTAAAGCTGATGTAGAGTTAGGGTGCCAGATATTTTACTTATCTGGGCACACTTGAACAGTCTGTAAACTTGGTGTCACACGATTTCGCTATGATAATGGCCAAAAGTAACAGGGTAGACTCTGCAGGTCCCTGTCACTACTACTGTGCATGAAACGACTTCTCACTGCTTCTCATAGACATCTGGCACCGGACTAGTGCCAGATAAAAACCCTGTAACAATGAAATAATGTCTCCTTGTTGATATCTTACTTCAACTGTGTTTTATATATACAAAAGAGAATACATAAGAAATAAAGAGCTGGGTCATATCTAATGGACCAATCCAGCACATCCATTCCACAGTGTACCAGTGTTGTTCACATGTCTCTCCTACAAAGGCGGTACTGCATCTGCAATAATATTATTAATCTGTCTTTTCTTCCATACAATAGGATAGGTGAGCTGTGTCCCTCTGGTCACCTAAGAAAACCTTTTTATTTCACAAAACATGTGCATTTACAAAACTGGCAATGTGTTATAGCCTAATTATACCTTCAGGCCCTGCCTAAATCAGCTTGGGACCTGATTACTTACAGTCGTGATGGCAGCATCTCTCACTCACATTTTTAAACAAAATATATATGAATAATGTCGGTCTTACCAGAAATTCAATGAAAAAAAACACAGGTACGTTGAATAGCAGATTCCAGATATACTGCTGGCTGAACTGTGATGCCTATTACTTTAATATATATTTGCTTTAATAAGGCTAATCACTTTTTCCAGAAATACACAACGTCCTGCTCTAGGGACTATCTTCTACAAATGGCGTCAAGCCTTTGAATGTACTCAATAATATGAAATGTTTTGACCAATGGGATCTACTACTAAGATTTTCCATTCAAATTTTTAAATCTAAGGTCCAATTTCGGTCCAATGTTAGTGTACTTCTGTCGGTCTGTCCGTCCGAACTTGGCATTCACCAAAAATAAACTTGGTTTTGGCCTAACACTACCAAAAAACATATTCAGTTTGAGCCATCCCATAATTTTTTTCTCCCCTTGTCTACCCCTTTCTACATGTACCCTTTCTTGCCTTTTTCAAGGACGCGTCAAAAAATGTTACCGTTAGTGCAAGTCCAAACGAGCATGTGTTGGTCTGTCTGTACGAACAAATATAGTCTTTTGTCCATAACTTTATTTCTATCTGTCGGATTTTTTATTCGAAAGCATATTACCCATCAGGACAAGACCAGCTCTAAGACTAGCTAACTTTTATGATCTTAAACCTATTAATAAAAAATTCAATATATGTTCCATTTTAGTGTTCGTTGTTTTCTAAGTCTCAACTACTTGAATGTTATAAAAATCATCGCAGATCTTCCTTTTTCCCGGCAGGAAGTAATTATGCGTGTGTGTATATATGATTCTACAGTGTGCCTTTTGTTAGAAAATGTATTGGACTTGGCGGTTTATTTTTAAATTGTAAAGCTCGCGACATCGTTTTCGACACAAGCTAACGTCATTGTCTCGCACTGTCGGCCCGAGTAGCTAATTCAAACTTCTAACACTTGACAAGCCGGCAGCATGTGTCCGCTCTCTCAATCTTATGCGTTCGTGTGTTTCATTCTTTCTATCTTTCCTGGAATAACTACGCTAGTATTTTTTTCAAATTTTTATCGTTAACCCTTGACGGGCGGGTTACAAAGTCCAATACTACTAGTGCTGCAATAAGGCTTTGACTACGTTCTATCCTACCTAAATCAATGCGTTTTCTGGCGCAGGGAAGAAGACGCGGTACAACTTTACTATTTCTATACATATTATTATGACTTTATTACATATAATTAATGATTTTATCGCTGTATCAATGTACTTCATCACAATGTAAACAGACTCTATCTGTATAAGTAACTTTTTCATTTAAATATAAAGTAACTCTGAAAGCTATTCTATTTAAATGTAAAGAAAGTTTTATCCCTAGGGATTAAATTTAATTCTCATCGAGGGTGAATTCTGAGTAATTGGGATGGTGGTATGGGAAGACAGGAACCTATAACTATGGGCTGGAAAACGCCATACTTAGAACAGCGTTTCGTTCTATTCTTTTACCATAATTATTGTTGATACCAGCAGAAAGTACTATCTCTGGAACAAGAAGGGAACCGTGGCCTAAGCTATAAGACGAAGGACCCACGGTGTAGATTCACCTTGACATTTCTGGGAAACGAGCTACCCCCGACAACCTTGATCAGAGACGAGCGTAAGCAGAGTGAAAAGAACCAACCCATAAGAAGGAGCAGAACCGTCATTGGCAGCTAAGTTCAAATCTATGCTAACACTTGAACTTCTTGTAACTTCTCACATTCCATAAAGACTGTGATGATAACTTTTCTTGATCCATAACTATTCAAATTATTTTCCAACTGTTAAAACCTAAAGTGATTATTAAATTTTGTTATTTGTAATGTTACAAATTTAACTTCGATTTAATCATTTTAAAGTTACTGCATGTTTGTCTCAGTCAAATTACTACACACACTCTAAACAGAGCTATACTAGAATAATAGAATTCCACTGAGTAAATCAGGGGTGGGGGCTTAAACGAGCTGAAAGTAATAAGTGCTTAAATCATTCACAAAAGCGTCGGCAGAATTACAGATTTAACATACTCAGCCAAAGCAGTATTGTTCTCGCTTATTCTGAATATCTTGTGAAGACTCTCTTTGTAATAGAAGTGTCATCACCCTTCTATCTACATCTCTGCCAAGAGTAATCTTGTGCGAAGGTAGATACCTTTGAAGCCCATATTAGATACTCTTGAGTTTTGGCCACTGTTGGACCACTACTGCAAAGCAGGGGAGGCAATGCCGTCACAGAAACAATCAAATTAAAGTTGACAGCAGACCCCATCAATGTAATATCAACAGCTAAGACCATCTACACTGCACACAAGCTACCAGTTTGGAAACAACAGCGTTCCCTGAAATGATATAAAACATTCCAGGTATTGAAAGAAAGAGCAGCCAGAATGATATAGAAAGAAGAGTCCTAACCACAAAATACATATAGAAACATTACCCAAGAAAAACCAGGATCACAGATGAATCACCAACAAATGCAACAGAAGATGGAGGTGGGGGAGTTTTTCTGAGCTTAAGCAATGGCACATACACACAAAAAATGCTGTCAGTCGCAGCAGGAAAATTCTCAAGTAATTTCAGAGCAGAGGCAGAGGTTTTAAAATCTGCAGAAGAAGTCTTAATGACAGAAGAAAGCTCAGAGAGACAAGTAGCTCTCTTCACAGATGCGCTGTCAGTGTTTGCAACGCTGAAGAAATAGAATAGTGCCGACCTGGATGGCTGTGACAGTATGGCCTTTCATCATGCTCTATTTCTTTCCTTTGATCAACATCTTCATAATTAGTCAGTATTTTTCATGCTTCAATATGGTTTTGTCGGCTGTTTTTTGTTTGTTTGTTCCATTTTCCTAACAGTCGTGAATTGAATGAGATTATCAGTCACTTTCTAGTTGTTAGTACCCCCTCTCTCGCACCAGCGATTTTATCGCCTCCCATTATCTTCATTATAAGCACCTACGAGCGTGATTCCTGATGTAGCTGTGTCATACTTAATTTAGACAGGCTGAATCCCTCCTACTTGCACGTGCTTCTGTCGGCTATTTTGGTGTCATCTCTTAAACTCTTTAATTCTGGTGGCGGCAAAACCTACAAGTTTTTGAGTCAAGGGAAAGCAGAAACGAACGAGTGGCATTGCTTTTCAAGTGACCGAACGCCCTCGTCCCTGTAAACCCTTTGATTTGAATGACATTGGAAACGTCTCCGCTTCTTATTGTGATAGAATTGTCCGTTCTCTTTTCCTAGCATTCATGTTTATCGCCGACATTATTGCGCCACGTATCAATTTCTGTACTTAATCATTGTTTACACTTCTGTCCCTCAATGCTTGTTATGTCGGGACCCATATTGACATGTTTAATCTGTAGAGAGAAGTGTGTTTACTAAAGTGTAACACATTTCTTATCAGACCAGACAAGTGCAGGGGAGCGACCGGATTAGTGAATAAACAACCTTGGGATAACCACAGTCGATTATATTATCATTGTAATAGTTCTGCCTGACCAGTTTCGTGATTGTTGGCTAGACCGGGTAAATGAGATAATCCTTTCCGGACAGACTTTCCCGAGAAGTATCCATCTTGAAAGAGATTACCTGTGATAGATTATGAAGTCGTGAATGTAAGCATGATCGATAATAGACGGAAGCTGGTATACCTTATGTTGAGAGGTGACTTGTAAACAACACATTTATTTTGCAGATGTCACACAGGAATTTTCCGTGAGATGTAGGAGGAAAAGACCACACCAAAATATACACAAATTGCATGCTATTTACTACGCATTTGAGGTGCAAAAATACAACATTTCTGATGGGAGCCTTGTCAAATAGTAGCAATCTGGATGTGGGCCGAATGTTGACTTATAATTTAGCGCCTTGTGAGTTTACTGCACTGTGAAATTCAGCTCGTCAAGAAGACAGCCATACAAGCCAGAGTAAGGAATAAGATCAGGATTCCACTTTAAAAGACCGTACAACGTATTTGAGCATTTTATGGATTTACACAACAACAACTCTACATTTATTAATACGGAAAGCCTGGAATCCTAGGAACCTGAACACCAAGTCATTGGGGAGTCAGTTGCTAGTTGCCTTAACTATTTCTATGAGCCAGAAGTCAGTCTGTATTTCCAAAGAAATTTGGCGTGAGTTGTACATTTTATAATTCTATATTTTGCATTTATTAACATGTGAAAATTGCTTGTGGATGTCCAAGTAATATGAGGCTGGCAACCTCAGAATATAGAATGATGGTTTCACGAACCACCACTGCAAGAGATGGTGACTGCTTTATGCGGGTTTCTCATAGTGAACCAAAAGCAGAGGTAGTCTCAAGTTCCATATGGAGCAGGGACTGCATGATGACAGAACTGATTTATATACTTGTTATATTAACCTTTTCAACCAGTGCATATGAAAATGTAAACACGTTCAATATAAATGCAATGGATGTTTTCCGCTCACTGGGATTAAAATTAAGGCGGAGAGTGTGTAAAATTCTGTGGTAGATGGGATGGTGGAATGAAAGGGGGTGGGGGGTGGGGGGGGGGGTGACACAGACCTAATTTTGTGTCAGGAAACCCAATACTCAAGAGAGTATTTGTTTCTCTCTTATTAGTCGGTTGTACCAATTGGTGGTGCTATCTGTAGAACAAGTGAGTGGTATAAGTGGACTGCAGTCAAAGCTAGACCCCTAGAGCATACTGGAATTAACAGACGCTGGACCATCTTCGCAATTACCTCACGCTACTACGAGGGACGTGTTGCGGCCACCAGACTTGACCAGTGACGAGAGTGAACCAGTCCATAACCTGCAAAGAACAAGCATCGACTGGAGCAGAAACCAACCGACATCTTACTGGCAGCTAAGTACCCATTCAAAGCTGCCAAGTGAACTCTCTAATAAAGAACTTTTCAAATCAGACCATCACATGTGAGGAAATTTTAAAGACTCTATCTAAATTCACCCCACCCTTATTTATTTTACATTTGTTAACGATAATTGATTATTAAATTTGTTATCTGTAAATATACACATTTATAGTTGATTTAGTTATTTTGAGTAAACTGCACCCGTGTGTCTCAGTCATTTTAAATACTTATAACAGAGCTATTTAAGTAATATTTTACTGAGTTAAACCAGTTGGGGGCTCATCAGAACGAGCACACTCCTTACTCATAGAAGGTCAGGAAAGATAAAAAGTTTACACGGCCTGGATCTTATCAGCTGCAGTACTTGATTTCTTTAAATTCATATGAAGCTCCCTAGAAAATTGAAGCACCATTCTTCAATTCACATCTCTGCCACGAGTAATCTTGTGCGAAAGGTAGACACATTTGAAGACCCTCAGCAGATACTCTGTACTTTGGCCACTATTGGACAATCACTGCGGAGCAAAGGGAGTAAATCCTGTGACACTTATGCGTAATCGCTTTTGATTCCGAGTCATTGGACAGAAAACTCTTGATTTTCCTCACGCCTTTGTCACAAGGGGAACTTCACCGATCTCTGTGCAGGTGCGTGCCAAGAATGACGCGATTTTGTAACAGATATATATATATATATATATATATATATATATATATATATATATATATATATATATATATATATATATATATATATATATATATATATATATATATATATATATATATACATACATACAAAAGGCAACGTCTGTCTGTCTGTTGCATCATAACTTGAGAACAACCGAACCGATTACGTCAAGGGATGTAAAAACGACACCGTTGACTCTTATTTTGGGTTAACGCTCTTAGCATACAAACTGTGTAAGTCATAGACTTTTCTCCCTTTACGTTAAATTTACAAGTGCGTTGCTTTCTGTTATGCAAATTTTCTAAACCTGATTCCTGACACAAGCACTACCTATTACACATGTAAGGGAAGGAAAGTTTCTATAATACTCAGCTATGTAGTTGTTCACGATACGCTTCGAAACATACGTTACATTCACTAAATTTGGTCTGTGAATGTGTCCTGACCGCGGCATTTCATGCCAGATTCTAAATCTAGGAGATGTTTGACACCCCTGTAGATTTACGAGCAACGATTCTTTATGGGACTGGAAGGCCCGAGATCCATTGTCGTCGTTAACTTCAAACAAACCAAACCAAGAAAACCACTGAAATGCCAACGCTGAAAGTCGTAAATAGTAGAAGTAGAAAAACGTTTTGTGGGCGTGTGAGTGTGTGTGTGTATGTGTGTGTGATGGGTACATTATTTAAATAAAAATTACAAACTGGAAATAATCCTAATGTCTTTAACATTATTCGATAGCAATTTAATGATGCCCTTTCATCAAGAGAAATTGAAAAAGTATAACATATGGGTGCAAGTATAAATGTGTATGTGAAGGAATGGTTTTATACGTGTATTTATTACCTATTATTGCTAATGTTTCAATGCACATGTCTTTGTAACTTTCCACGGAATGTGAATGAAGTTGAAAAAAAAAAAAAACGAGAGAACGGAGACAAAAAAAAAAGGTGTTCCCAGGTTGAGGCCCTTCCATTGCATTCCGGTTGGGTTGACCCCTGCGATCACCCGAAATGCGGGTGACTCGGGCGCGTAATTATTTTCATAGGAGGGACTGCGTTTGCGCTATCCCCTGATTAATGCAATAAAAATGAGCGATGGAAATTGTACGTAATATATTTGACATTGTTAGATATCATGATATAACAAGAGGTAATATACATTACATAAAACAAAATCGAATGAAAAAAGTCATTGAATTCAAAGACTTGTGATTCATACGTGTTGCCTATATACTTGGCAAGATATGCAATAGCACAATTAAAACCAAAAAAGTTAAACCTTCATAAAACGATTCGCACCAAACCCGACTTGCACCCATTCCGACATGGACCCGGGCTAAGCCGGGTATGACCTCTAGAACTACATTGTAGAGGCCACTATTCTGACAGGTTGTGGTAGCGGGGAGAAAGTCTGCATACCAAGAATCTGGGCTAAGCCGGGTATGACCTCTAGAACTACATTGTATAGGCCACCATCCTGACAGGTTGTGGTAGCGGGGAGAAAGTCTGTACACCACGAATCCCGATGATTCCCTCCGATCTGCCGTTCAATTTTAAGAGACCCCATATATATATATATATATATATATATATATATATATATATATATATATATATATATATATATATATATATATATATATATATATATATATATATATATATATATATATATATATATATATATATATATATATATATATATATACTCAAGCACATTAAAAACGCACCACCTGTATAATCCAGGAACAGAGTGTGAAATGTAAATACAAGTTTACATATTTGGAATCTATATTCATTTTCCTATCAATCCATGCTGGTCATTAATTTGTACATTTGATTATTATGAAATTCATTGCATTTTGTGCAGGCAAGGGAGAAAACCAAAAATGCAACCAATAAAAAATTCATTCACACTATCCTCAGTATCTGGTATGTCCACCGTGTGCTTGCAAACAAGCTTGGCAGCGGCTCCGCATGGAACGCACAAGTCTCTGAAGGAAATTCCGGGGAATCAAGTCCCATTCACGTGTAAGAGCAGCTTCGAGCTGTTGCAGATTAGCTGGAGAACCTTGCCTGTAGACTCTGCGTCCAAGCTCGTCCCACAGATGTTCTATAGGGGACATGTCTGGTGATAGGGCAGGCCAATCAATCGTCACAATGTTCTGCTGCTGTAGATATTGCTGCGTAATGCATGCGGTGTGCGCACGTGCGTTATCCTGCTGGAGAAGCTGCAAGTCTGGATAATTTGTGAACGCAGGAGCAACCAATGCATCCAGAACCTCATCTCGATATGTCACAGCATTAACATTTCCACGGAAGACGTGAAGAGGCAAGCGATGGTGAAAACTGAATCCTCCCCAAATGTGAATACTGCCACCTCCAAATCGGTTGTGCTGACGAACACAGCAATCTGCAAAGCGCTTTCCACACCGTCGCCAAATCCGCATACGTCCATCAGCAAAGGATATGTTGAATCTGCTCTCGTCTGTGAATAGGACAGCATTCCACTGCAGTCTAGTCCATCTGACATGTTGCTCTGCCCATTGCAGGCGCTGCTAACGATGTCTGTCAGTCAAGTTTGGCCCAACATAAGGTCGTCTTGCAGTAAGGCCTTGTCGCATAGAGATTTATGATCAATAAATTTTCTATATTCTTTTCTTTTTCTACCCGTGTCCTCTACTTTATTATCGCTCTTTTATCCTTTTCCTGTTTTTTCGCATTCGTTCGTTTGCGACAAAATATATTTTCCCATTCTGACTTTGCCGTTTCTTTTCTCATGTTAGAACGCATGTTATTGCATCATGTGTCAGTCCCCGGGATATGAGCGTATAGTGTGATATTTCGTCTAGTCAGACATGATGGCAGACATATCGTCTACATTTTCACCTGACACAGCATTTCTTCGGCTGAGTTCTCGCCGTTAGGTGTGATTAGGCGCCAATCTGCTGCGCTCAGAAATGAGCGTAGGCGGGTGAGGCGTTAAGACGCGTATTGACAGGTGATGGCAGTTAGGGCCTGCGTCTAGTATGTGAAGTGTTAAGAGACGAGAAGGGGAGGCTATTTCGGATTTGCGAAATAACGTGGAATCTTTTGTCTGTTTAAGATATATCTACCCGAGAGAGTTTTAGACTAATCATTCATACTCCTAAATCTGCAGTAGACAGATCACTCGTGCTAGAAAATATCTTGTATATTGCAAAGTTCTGAGTTTCTTGGCAACATTTTGCCGAGTTCTAGACTACCATTATATTGAAGGATTCTAGTTCGTGATATTAATCTGAAACAAAGAGCCAGGGATCCAGACCTCCAGGACGACCCAGAGTCCGCTGGGAGGACAACATTAGACAATCTTTGAAGGACCGAGGACTAGAATGGAACCAGGCCAGGAAGAAGACAGCTGATAGAATGGTCTGGCGCTCTCTCTTCCAAATCTCTACACCTCACGATAGAAGGGGAACGACTAAGTAAGTAAGTAAAGATATTAATCTGTAGTTCTGTGTGGAGGTAAATATATATATCTAGTATTTTGTGAGTGATCTAGTGATAAATCGCTTATTTTCATTTTACTAGTTAGATTTCTGTGCAGAAGAAATTAATATTAAGTCTGTTATATTCGCTAGTCGACATGTTACAGTGGAAAGCAGAATATATACTTTTCAAAAAAAGAAACGCAACATTTTTGGTGTTACTTTTATAAAAGATATTCGCTGATTGGACATCAGTCAAACCTATCGACTGTGTCCACCTGGTCATTAACTTCTCGTGGTTACCTGAATTGTACTCACCTCATGATTCGTGAGGTCATGAAAGAGGTCAAGGTCAAAACAACATTTTTGACAATAACTCGTGACAGGTTCATGAGAATCCCGTGAAACTTACTGAACACAAAACTCTCTGAACATATTATTGAATGCCTATAAAAGATTGACGCTCCTCGAATAAATTCAGTTGAACATTTAATGCGCAAGTATGGCTCATCTCACTACAGAACAACGACTCATCATCATTGGACGTTTACAGACTGGACAGTCACAAAGTGTAGTGGCCAGACAATTTAATGTGGTTAGAAGCACCATTAGTCGCCTTTGGAGGTGATTTCAAGAAACTGGCTCAGTGGCAGACAGGCCGCGCAGTGGAAGACCCAGAGTCACAACTCCTGCCGAAGACCGCTTCATACAGCTGCGTCACCTCAGGAATCGACTTGCATCTGCGTCCTCCACAGTCCAGTCAATGTCAGTGTCGTGGTTGAGTTTGAGTGTAGAGTATTTGTCGAGTTGGACAACAGTAGTGAAATCGACAAGGGATAGTGGACTGACAGAGTTATAGATTACACTTTAGATAAGGTGTAAATAGGAGATGGACTTGAGACAACCTGGAAGAAGATTTATTCAAAGGATCTCTCTCTCCAGGCCTCAACTCACTTTTACTGTCTAAGCATCTCCGGCTCTCACTCTTTTCTCTTATCATACATAGAGATTCTAGTAAAGAGCTAAAAATACAAATATGGATGGAAAGGTCGTGAACAGCGTATTAATAAAGGTGTAAACTTTATTAAAGAAGAAAAAGCATGGAATAAATGCATATCATCACAACAACATAAAATTACATCAATAATCAACTAATCATCAATAGTCATCAATAATCATATACACCAACAACCACACACACAGATCACCATTTATAAAACCTGTAGAACACAGAGAGATGAAATACTGAGTGTCAGCCCGTCCGTTTTCGGGACCATATGAAATAGCTCCAGTAAGTGGTTTTTTCGTATATATCCTCCATCGGTGATGGAATTAACCTGAATAAAATCACTGTATAGGCGCTATCATTGGTGATTCCTCCCTACTGGCGCAAGGTGGGCTGGAAGACTCCATTTACCTTCTGTTTACCAAAATGAATAAACTGCGTGGCAGTCCGTCCGTTTTCGGGGACCAGATGAAATAGTCCGGACAGTGTTTTACTTGTAGATCCTTCGTGAGGGACTATGCCTACAAAACTGTCCTTGTTGGTACTATCATTGGTGACTCCCCCCTACTGGCGCGAGGTGGGCTGGGGGACGCTGTTTATCTCCTGCAGACCAACTGAATGAACTTAGCGACAGCCTGTCCGTTTTCGGGGACCAAGGGAAAAGCTCCAGTAAGTGGTTTTTTCTATATATCCTCCATCGGTGATGGAATTAACCTGAATAAAATCACTGTATAGGCGCTATCGTTGGTGACTCCCCCTACTGGCGCGAGTGGGGCTGGAACTCTGTCCATAGATGGCTGCTCATACGTGCGAAGTTCTACATAGACCCAGAAATAAACCATGGGACGAAGTCACTTGAGGACAATTGATCCCAAGGCGTGCTTATCCGGCGCTAGAATTGGCTTTAAATCCGGTTTTGGCTGGTTGACTGTGGCTTGGCTGAGTGCCCCGTTTAGGCACAAAAAAGGCGGGTGATATGAAATTCTGCTATAGGCATGCTGGGCTGTTTTGAGATTTTGGAAGCCGCAATGCCCTGACTGGTAATCCAATAGGCGAGTAGGGAACTACTACTGCCATAGGCGATTTCAGATTGTTGCGTTGGCTCATTTCACAATGCGTGAGCTGAACTCCCTTGAGAGGGAAATGGCGTTGACAAAGGGTTGTTGTTTCAGGTATGGCTGTGACACTCGTGGGGCTAGATATCCTCGGAATCCCTCTAGAGCGAAGAGACGGTGACATTCTTCGTCTGACTGGAAACTAGACTAGCAATTCGGTATCCCCTGAAACCCGAGAAAATGCCAAGAAATAGGCAAAAACCATTTAGTTATGTGTTAATGTTTGCCTTATTTCCATAATGGTCTATCTCGGGCCAGGAAATTCACGAATGTCTTTGTCTATTAAAACCAGTCTACTCTTATAGATCACAAGGGACGCTCCCCCCGGACACCTGGCCTGCATATTTCTACAGAAGTTCGGCGAAAGACGTAATCTAAAGTAAGACAAAAGAAATCATGCGGAAGTTCCCCAGGTAGAGAAATGCATAACATTATGCTCTATCTTGTCTAAGGGGCGAAAACCCAAAGACTGACCGCGGGTTTGTCTCCCCCTGTTTCCAGGATGCATAATATTATGATCCGAAGCAGCGTTCTGGAAGCCAAACACAGGGACCCTTTCGCTCGTGATCAAGTCTGTCTGTATGCCTAGCTCCGAGTTCATTTTTTTTCTTCCCTCTGTCTAATAGACGTTCAGCGAATGGGATTTTGCAAGGCCAGTCGGCGCTGACGCCCTTCGTTTCCGTGTGAACCTGACCTTGCTTCCGCAATTCGCTGTGCCTGTTTATGGTCCGGAAAATTATCCGCACCTGTTGTGGTTTTCGGCCCCGCCTGAACTCACTGGCCACTGCGTAGATAATCCGCCTGTTATGTGCAGTGTAATCATTGATGGGCTCAGGCTGCTTACGTATATATTTACCTGTCACGGGCGTGGACTTGAATAACCCTCTATAGCTGCAGTCTATAGGGATTTTTCGCGCGCGTGTAACCCTAGTTGGTAAATAAAGCCGTTCGTTGGCCGAAGAAATGCTAGCATTTTTCTTCTGCCTCTCCACACCTACTCACCTGTTTCGGTGGGAGCATTGATCAATCTTCAGACCTGTGCCCTCTAAAGGTGGATCTGGAGCTTTCCTTGCCTTGCCAGTCACAACTCTGGCTTGGTCAACGGAAATGATCAAGTTTCTCTGTAATGGCCTGGCGGAGGCGACTACTGTGCTGTCCATCAGTGGGGTTGCGACCACTGGAATAATGCGATTTGAATGAGAGAACTCAGCTGCCTGAAGCAGAGAGTAATCGATCGCATTCTGGGGTTCTACTAAATCATAACAGATCTCCGTAGCTTCTATCCGTGTAGAAAGATAGGCAATATCTGCGAGTTGCAGAGTTTGTTGAGTCGCTTTACCATTACTAGCATGACGTGAGCCAAGGCTCTCACCAATGGCTCCTTGTACAGTAGTAAGGCAGCTTTTCTCACTGTCTTCTGCCCTGAGAAGTGTGAGAGACTCAAATGGAATACCAGGGATCCCTTCGCATGGAACCCTGTGTCCATCATAAACGTCAACTTTGCCCTCCCCTGGGGAAGTTACTGGCGTCAGTTGAACTTTGTCCTGCAATGCGAGATCCACTTCCTGGTTGACAGGCTCCGCAGTCTGCATGCAAAGGACTGGACGGTTTGAGATCCCGTTAGATCGCGAAGTACCCGAGAAAAAACTCTCGGTGTGTTTTTCCAAAGTTCCTTGGAACGGTTTGGAAAGTTTAACCCTTTTAGCAGGCGACTTATTCTAGCACCTTTTAAGCTCAGGGTAATAAGAGGAGCAGCGCCTCCATTCTACGATCGCTGAGTTGGAGGGATACGCCTCTGCATATGTTTTTTGCTGTCCGGCCGGGAATCTTGCGAAATATAACGTGATAGAGTGTGGCTCCTTTTCTCGACGTCATGTGTCGGTTAGGTGCTGCTCGGTCTGGAGCGTGAGAGGCTCGGGGTTCGCCGCTTGCCAGACGGGAACAATCCGTATTACAATGCTTGTTAGCACCTCTCTCACCTTTGTGCAGTTTCCATGCCTGGGAACGTTGCGTAATTTTCCCCGTGGCCTTAGGTCTGCTATCCCGACGTAAATTCTTTCCTTGTTTGGGCTTTGGATCCAAGTCCAAAGGAAAGTCAATTTTCTGGAGTTGGGGTTCGGTTTTAGCAGGCAAGTTTTCTTTCATGGGCGCAAGGTTTGCAGGGGCGTTGACCATTAAGGGCACAGAAGAAGGGGAAGTAGAGTGACTTCATTTAGTATCTGTTTCCATCCTCCGAATTTGGCTATCCAGTTCATTCATTCTGATTTGGTGTAGCCTGTCCCTTTCTTGTCGCTCTATTTCCAATTGCTTGTCCCGTTCTTGTTGCTCCATTTCCAATTGCTTGTCCCGTTCTTGTTGCTCCATTTCCAATTGCTTGTCCCGTTCTTGTCTTTGCTTTTCCCTTTGCTTCTCATCTTCTATCACTTTTTCTACATACTGTCGGGTGAATGCTTCACTCTCCCCAGTTTGTTTACAGAACCATGCTAAGATTAAACGGCTGTCAAACCAATTGTCTACCTCGTATTGATCCTGCAGGCTTACTGCAAATTCTAGAAAGGGCTGGATTTCGCTATCCTTGTACTCCATGTACTTAGCTACCTCGAGGGCAATCCTATGCACTTTATCTAGATCGGCCATTATATCAGGGTGAGCAAACACTATAGAAGAATAGAACCTAGAGATCTTAGTTACCTAGTCCACTAGGTGCTGATTAACTTAATAGTCAATAAAATCTAGGCTAGCCTGGGAACTTTAAAAACAAGAAAGTTTGTAGCTACTCTGATCGACAAGCACAAACCCCAAAAAAACTCCAAAAAAATGTAAGTGATGTAAAACTTATTACTATCACTTCACCCCAGTTCTGTCAGTACTAAGCTATTGAGAGGATTGGTTACTATCATCCGAATGAACACCCTCCCTTGGTACAGATGCAAGCTAGTAACTGACTATCTGTAGCTTCTTATCTCAGATTAAAGAGCTACTCCTGAAAAAATATTAACCCTTAAAAAAAAAATGTCTGACTTTTACAACAATAGTCGTCAGATTTGTCAACCAAAAACTCAGCAGTGATACCATCAACCTTTACCAGCTGTCTCATGTGTAGCATGAACAATAAATGTAACTAAATATTTATGATTGCTGTGGAGAAAAAAAACGCTGTTCCGACTTCCTCCAAAAGAAATAGTTCGATATGTCTAGGGGAAAGAAATTCCTATAATCTGCCGAACACTAAACTCTAAGAATCAAGATAGAATCTTGTGAGAGATTCCTACCAGACTGCAACCTCATCTGTTGCGATTGCTGCAGATGTAGTTCAAATTCCGCGGCGAGACCCCATTTGTCGTGGTTGAGTTTGAGTGTAGAGTATTTGTCGAGTTGGACAACAGTAGTGAAATCGACAAGGGATAGTGGACTGACAGAGTTATAGATTACACTTTAGATAAGGTGTAAATAGGAGATGGACTTGAGACAACCTGGAAGAAGATTTATTCAAAGGATCTCTCTCTCCAGGCCTCAACTCACTTTTACTGTCTAAGCATCTCCGGCTCTCACTCTTTTCTCTTATCATACATAGAGATTCTAGTAAAGAGCTAAAAATACAAATATGGATGGAAAGGTCGTGAACAGCGTATTAATAAAGGTGTAAACTTTATTAAAGAAGAAAAGCATGGAATTAATGCATATCATCACAACAACATAAAATTACATCAATAATCAACAAATCATCAATAGTCATCAATAATCATATACACCAACAACCACACACACAGATCACCATTTATAAAACCTGTAGAACACAGAGAGATGAAATAACTGAGTGTCAGCCCGTCCGTTTTCGGGACCATATGAAATAGCTCCAGTAAGTGGTTTTTTCGTATATATCCTCCATCGGTGATGGAATTAACCTGAATAAAATCACTGTATAGGCGCTATCATTGGTGATTCCTCCCTACTGGCGCGAGGTGGGCTGGAAGACTCTATTTACCTTCTGTTTACCAAAATGAATAAACTGCGTGGCAGTCCGTCCGTTTTCTGGGACCAGATGAAATAGTCCGGACAGTGTGTTACTTGTAGATCCTTCGTGAGGGACTATGCCTACAAAACTGTCCTTGTTGGTACTATCATTGGTGACTCCCCCCTACTGGCGCGAGGTGGGCTGGGGGGACGCTGTTTATCTCCTGCAGACCAACTGAATGAACTTAGCGACAGCCTGTCCGTTTTCGGGGACCAAGGGAAAAGCTCCAGTAAGTGGTTTTTTCGTATATATCCTCCATCGGTGATGGAATTAACCTGAATAAAATCACTGTATAGGCGCTATCGTTGGTGACTCCCCCTACTGGCGCGAGTGGGGCTGGAACTCTGTCCATAGATGGCTGCTCATACGTGCGAAGTTCTACATAGACCCAGAAATAAACCATGGGACGAAGTCACTTGAGGACAATTGATCCCAAGGCGTGCTTATCCGGCGCTAGAATTGGCTTTAAATCCGGTTTTGGCTGGTTGACTGTGGCTTGGCTGAGTGCCCCGTTTAGGCACAAAAAAGGCGGGTGATATGAAATTCTGCTATAGGCATGCTGGGCTGTTTTGAGATTTTGGAAGCCGCAATGCCCTGACTGGTAATCCAATAGGCGAGTAGGGAACTACTACTGCCATAGGCGATTTCAGATTGTTGCGTTGGCTCATTTCACAATGCGTGAGCTGAACTCCCTTGAGAGGGAAATGGCGTTGACAAAGGGTTGTTGTTTCAGGTATGGCTGTGACACTCGTGGGGCTAGATATCCTCGGAATCCCTCTAGAGCGAAGAGACGGTGACATTCTTCGTCTGACTGGAAACTAGACTAGCAATTCGGTATCCCCTGAAACCCGAGAAAATGCCAAGAAATAGGCAAAAACCATTTAGTTATGTGTTAATGTTTGCCTTATTTCCATAATGGTCTATCTCGGGCCAGGAAATTCACGAATGTCTTTGTCTATTAAAACCAGTCTACTCTTATAGATCACAAGGGACGCTCCCCCCGGACACCTGGCCTGCATATTTCTACAGAAGTTCGGCGAAAGACGTAATCTAGAGTAAGACAAAAGAAATCGTGCGGAAGTTCCCCAGGTAGAGAAATGCATAACATTATGCTCTATCTTGTCTAAGGGGCGAAAACCCAAAGACTGACCGCGGGTTTGTCTCCCCCTGTTTCCAGGATGCAGCGTTCTGGAAGCCAAACACAGGGACCCTTTCGCTCGTGATCAAAGGCTTTAAAGCGACCAGAGAAATTCCCCTGTTCGGCCGAACCAGGTGCGTGTTGACGTAACACTATCGTTCGCTGACCGCTACAGGCCGGAACGTAACCAAACCTCGGGTGGGGTTTTCGAAGGTGAAAAATGAAAGAAAGAAGAATACAAAATGACGAGGAAAACCAGGACATTGAAAAAGTAATCAAATTATGGACAAGATGGTAAAATAGATTATCGGTCACGTGACAGTCAGCAGCTCGTCGAATTTCAGATCAAACGGTCAGGAACCGGCTGCACGACTCTGGTCTTTGGGCTAGAAGACCCTACAGAGGTCCTGTTCTTACGGACCGGCATCGCCAGAACCGACTGCAGTGGGCGAACCAGCATCATCAATGGACCGTTGGGAATGACTGGAGACGGGTTTGGTTTAGTGATGAATCATTTTTTGTGCTCCAGGGACACGGTAGACGAAGAAGTGTTTACCGCAGAGTCCATGAGCGTACGCCCAGAACAGCGTTGATGAGGCTCCTCCACATGGTGGTGGAGGTGTACTGATGTGGGGGGCTATCAACTTCATGGGAAGAAGTGAACTGGTGCAAAGTGAAGGACGCCTGAATGCCCAACGATACGTCGCTGAAATTCTTCGTCCTCACGTCCTTCCACTTCTGGCTGCACGAGGGTCGATTTTTCAGCAGGATAACGCTCGACCTCATGTGGCACAACTCACCACCCAGTTCCTCATTGACAACAACGTCCAGACCATTTCGTGGCCAGCCATGTCATCAGACATGAACCCCATAGAACACTTATGGGATGAACTCGACAGACGACTCCGCCAGCGAGACGTGGCTCCATCCAATCTCCGACAGTTGTCTCTTGCACTGCGGGAAGAGTGGGCAGCCATCCCACAACAACAGATCCAACGGCTAATCGGATCCATGTCAAGGAGATGTCGTTCTCTGATAGAAGCCAGAGGAGGCCATACACCTTACTGAAACGGAGGCCTCAGTCGCAAAGAATAAAAATCCAAACCAAATTTAATGAACATCGTTTCATTGTTAAAGTCTGAAAGTTTCTTCATGCCAAGATTGAAACATTAATTCCGTAAAATAAAATTTTGGTACAAGTTTGAAATTTGGTGTCCATTACCACTGCAATAATGTTGCGTTTCTTTTTTTGAACAGTATATTATAATTTCTAGCTTAAACTCATGCAGCTGTAAATGAATTAAATTAAACTGCGAATAATCAGTCGAGAATATTTTAACTAACTTATAACTGCACTGATTCATCATTGAGTATTGACGAAATACGTATGTATTTCTAATTCATGATGACTGATTTTGTGAATATAACATATTTCACAGGAGATTTAAATGATAAGACAAGCTCTACGCTTGCAGTTTATAATGTAAGTTATAACCGAGGGAATAGTATGTATAAGTATTTTATATGTTGTTTTCTCTTTATTCAGTGAAATTGGGGTGACCCAACTTTGCCAGCGTTGAGTACTTAGTAGTATCTGTGAAGAACATAAACATTTTATTCTTAAAGACTGGGATGTATAAAGTAAAACCTGTCTGGCGTTGCATTGGCATCCAGAACGACAGAGCACCCATTCCATAAACTTTAAGATTTAAATAAAGTAACGGGCCTATCGCGCCAGATTTAATTCTTCCTGAGAGAAACCTCAAGTACATTTCAGCCCTTGTGGCAAGTAAAATATTACAAGCAATAAACATTCCGACGGAGTTGTGACTAGTATGTGGTGTGACCAAATAAAATCCTATACTGAGAGAAGGCAGTTACCTGACATTCCTAGTTACTAGAAATCTAAGCTACTGACACTTTGTCACGTAGGGTTTATATTCATTTAATTTCCTACATCTTCTTCCTATTCTTTCACCTAAATTCTCTCTTTTATTATCTCTGTATTTCTTTTTTTCCTGTATATTTTTCATTCATTCGTTTTGCGAATATTATTTTCATATAATTCGCAAACTTTACCTGTTTTCCTTTCTCTAAAACTGAGAATCGCGCTAGGACGATATTACGTAGATGTCAGGGCTGCAGGGCGTCAGAAGGCGTGATAAGTCGGTTCGCTGAACATAGGACGTAGCAAATAGTCTACATTCTCACCGAGCGCGCGAGCTTCTTCTCGGCATAAGTCCAGGTGAGGTGTGATACTTTACATCTGCACCGGTCAGTATCCAGACATTTGTCTGGAAAATCCCAAACTGACACGGCGCTCACGGTGGGCCATGGTCAGCTGTAGTGTGAAAACTGCCCTGCATTGGAGTCAGGCTGTCTGGGATTTGAAACTGACACGCGTACTTCGTGGTCAGTAGGTGACAGTTACGACACGCGTTAAGCGGACGTAAATGTTGGGAGTAGGGGAGATAATTTCGCTTGGCGAAATAAGTTTGGGCCCTTTGTCTGATTTTTAGATATTGGCCAAGTTTGAAACTTTAATTTCATTCTCGCTCATAGACTCACAGTAGATAGGTTGCTCGTAAACAGAATAGCTGTTAGCGAAGATCTCAGTTTGTTTCGGCAATTTGTCGAACTTCTAGACTTCCAGAAATATTTTCAGCATTTTTATTCTTAAGTTGTGCGACTACCTGTAATTCTGTGGTTGAGGTAATTAATATGATAGATATATAGATTTTGTGAGTGTTAAAGTGTTAAATCGCTTAATTCATTTTAATCTATTTCTTTAGCGCAGAAGAGAAATAAAGTGGTAGGCTATTATATTTTCTAGGGAAGCATTCAGTGGAAAGCAGAATAAAATTAAAATTTCTAGCTTATAACGGCAATTGTAGCTATTTATGAATTTAATTTAACCGCTAATACTCAGTCGAGTGTATTTTTCTAAACTAACGTATCAACTCTAGAATCGAGCCTCATGAATGGTGACGGAATACGCACGTGTTCCTAATTCATGAGAATTGCTGATTTTTAAATATAACTTACGTCACGGGAAGTTTAAATGATAAGCAAAGCTCTCTGCTTGCAAGTTTAAATGTAAGTTATAACCAGTACAGATTCTGTTTAATATATTATATGTGTTATTTTTCCTCCACACAGTGAAAGTTTTGGGGTGACCCAAACTTTACCAGCACCTAGTAGTAGTTTCCATACTTGTGAAGAAATAGACAGTCCTTATTTTGAACCACGTGGGTTTCTTAAGTACCACTGGTCTAAACAGTGCATATGCAACCCGAGTTAGCCAGAAATACTATATCCCAATAACGGGTTTTCAAAGACTGTAATGATAAATACTGGACCTTGGAGCCAGATCTTAATTTCTTCTAGAAAAACTCTACGTAATCTTTCTGCCTGGTGGCGCGAAATATTTCTAGTATTAACTAACATTTCCCGACTATATATATATATTCTTGTGGACAAATCTGTGGTGTGACTAAAGTGAATCCTATACTGAGGGAAGGCACCGACCTGACATTCATCATTTCTAGAAACCTACGCTATTGACACTGTGCTCTGCTAACTCCCGCGCCTGGAATAACTGTTAGGTGACTTAATCAGACATTTGAACAAATTTGCACACCCAAGTAGTCGTTCCCGGAGACTCCGAGTTAAATACGTCTTTTGGAACTGGGGACTTCTTGGCAGAAGACTGCATTTTTTTGAGTCTGTGTGAAGATCTAAAATCAGTGTGTTCCAGGAGGCAGCGAGCAAAGTCGTGAGTACATGTATGAGAGGCCATGGCGGAATGAATGAGTGTACGCTGGTTTGAGTGATATTTTCACTATTATATCTTTGACACCCTGTTGCTGTCCTATTTGTTTTTTTCAATCTGCATAATTTGTTGCTAAGGCTAGAGTTTCTTGTGTTTTTGTCTTAGGTTAAATCAGATTTTTTTTTTCAAACTCTGTGCATATAATTACGAGATAAAACAACGAAAACTCTTAGAACCAAACCCTATGTATCTGTGACTCTGGCGCCATCATCTGTTCTCTTAACGGGGCCGGGCTAAACCTAGAGTTAACACTATAACGGGGCTATCATCCTTGCAACATTTCCTTGATTTTTTATGACTATGTGTATATGTATTTTCCTTGATGTACTTTCTTTGATGTTGTGAGCCGATTTTTCCTGATATTAAATCGCTCTTGAACTTAATAATCGTGTTTGGTCAGCTCGTTCTAGATAATCTATGTATCATTGTTATAGTTTTCCCACGTCTGTGTGTTTACCTGTCGTCACGTGTATGTGCGTGCCTGTGAGTGATAGAAATATACGTAATATGTATATTGGTGTAGTCTGTCTGACGCTGTAACAACTGTTGTAGAAGATAGGTGAGAGAGAGAAGAATTCTTTTCGCTTTCAGAGACAGCCACTATATCAAAATCTATCATCTCACGTGTGTGGAAATTCTATTACCTTTCACTAACTCTCACTGAGTCTATCACCTATTCAAACCTATTCAGAAGGGACCAAACCTAGTCTTAATTCTCCTATCGAAAATCTACGACAAATGAGGGCTCGTTTCCGGTCTTTGAACTTAGAAGAGGAAGACGAGTACGACAAATGGTTGCTCGTTACCGGGAATTGAACCCAAAATCCTAAGGCGATACACCAAATGGGTTCTCGTCCGACGGATTTTTGAACTTAGAATAGGAAGACGAGTACGACAAATGTGGACTCGTCTATCTGGATTTTGAACTTAAGATTCTGTATTCTGATATAGAGTAAGAGTGTGATGTCTTGTGACTGTGTATCTTTAAAAAAAAAAAATATTACCCCCTAGACTAGCGATCTGTTTACGGGCGTGCTGACCACACAAACTAATAAGTTTTTTTTCCACAGCATCTTTGAATAATATACATTTTGGTTACAGGTTGATTTTGTCGGGATATATGTTTACTGCTGATTTTAATACTAAATGCTGGTAAAGTGGTGAGTGTATAACATTCACTGGGTACTGAGGCAGAACGGCGTTTGAACTAAGTTAAGGAGTGTGTTTCGGACTTTTTGTCCAGATTAATTCCCTCCCTTACCCGATCTGACTTCAGGGGCGAACTTATAGTGGATTTTTTAAAGATTAAGGGATTATTTTTCTCTTTAATTTTTGAAATATTCTTTTGCTTTTCCACTGTAGCAACTTATTTTTCAGTTGTAATCTTAACTACCATTTATTTGGCGTAGTCGTGTTTTGCATTGAGTGAACTTGAGAGATATGATGCGGAGAGGAAAGCAGCTGAAGCTAAAGAGGAAAAAGAAGCAGCCGAAGCTAGAGAGCAGAAGAAGATGGATGAGGAAATGGAAATTCGCAGGATGCAGCATGAGGAAAGAGAGAAGGAGAGACAGCAGGAGAAGGAGAGGGAGGAGAGACAGCTTGAGGAAAAAGAGAAACAGAGACAGCACGAGTTGGCTCTTAAAACTCTAGAATTCCAAAGTCGTGGTGCTGCCTCTACCTCCAGCAATGGAGAGTCTTCTCCTCATTCTTCCTTAACTGACCCTGCTAACACTCAATCTCTTCAACTAAATGCTATGTCTTTCACTCTTGAATCTTTTCCTTGTCCAAATGAGAAGATTGACACATGGTTAGAAAAATTTGAGAAAATTGCAACTCTGTACGGGTTAGAGAGGTCGCGTTGGAATATGAAACTTTCCCAGGCCCTAAAAGGTTCTGCTTATGATGTTTATTCTAAGCTGGAAAGTAGCCAACAAGACGACTACGATGTGTTGAAGAAAGCGTTACTGGAGCGCTTTGAAATGAACGCTCGCAAGTTTTTGCAACTGTTTCGCAACAGCCGGAAAGAGAATTCTGAAACTTTTCACGAGTTCTCATCTCGTCTTAAGGGATATCTAACAAAGTGCCTTGAGCTTTCGCAGCTCCCCTCTACCTATGAAGGTCTTGAGGAATTTGTTTTAACAGAACAAATAAAAAACACATTGTCTGCTGATACCCGGAGATTTCTCGCTGAGCAGGGGGCAGAAAAACTTGAAGACATTTTGGAAAAGTCTGAGCGTTATCACAATGCGCTGGCTGAACTACCGGCCACAAAGCGGAAACCGACAGAGGAGCATTTTCGAAAACATAACCTAGAGCAATCTTCTCAGGCTTCTAACCTAGATAACCACAGAGAAACTGGACCTCAAAACCCCCCTCCTGAAAAATCCAAGTTCTACAAGAACAAGTACCCCAACCACCCCAAACAGTCTGATCAACCCGACCGTCCTTCATGGCAGCGTGGCCAGAAAGGTCAAGGTGGCAAAGGGAGAACCCCTGAGCACGGGACATATGATCAGACCGAGCACACCGAGCCGAAACGCATCGGATGCTTATTGACAGTCTCGGAAGGTAGAATTATTGACAGTGATTCCAAACCTGTTGGGGATAGACCCTCAACGCGAGGTACTGTTACTTTGAACGGTTCTCAAACTTTTTGCTTATTTGACACGGGGCTTTCTTATGATTGCATTGTTGCCAGAAAGCTGGTTAAACCCGGTCAAGAGACAGGAGAGACCGTCAAACTTTGTGGAGTTCGTAAGAGTGATGCACCTACAGCGCTTCCCATCGCATTGGTGGAGATACACTCTGACTTTGTCAGAGGTGTGATCAAAGCGGCTGTTATGGATGATCCCATCTACCCAGTCATACTTGGCGGGAGATACGTGTGTATTGGGAAACCGGAAGAGCCGACTGTGGCAGCAGTAACTATAAGAGGGCAAACCAAGAAGGAACGGGAGCCTGCGCCAAATTTGTTACCTATGGAACTTAAAGAAGCGCAATACAAGGACCCTACCTTGGCACCCTGCTTTAGGAAACTGCCCATGGCGAAGGAACCAAAACAGCACGGGGACATTTTTTCTGAGGATGGCGTACTTTATCGGAGAACGGGCAAGCCTGACCAAGGTTACAACCAGCTCCTAGTACCGAAACAGTACAGAAGCCAAATCCTAGAAATGGGGCACTCTCTTCCCTTTAGCGGACATATGGGACAGAACGCCACAAACCAACGTATAACCACTCATTATTGGTGGCCAGGAGTAAATACTGATATTATCAGATATGTCAAATCCTGTGCCCAGTGCCAACGTGTGCCACCCAAGCAACGAGCACCCCCAGTCCACATGGGTGAAATGCCAATAATGGGAACACCATTCGAACGGGTTGTGATCGACATTTTAGGGCCTTTCGAAAGGACTAAAAGAAGGAACAGGTTCATCCTGACCTTAGTCGATACATGCACTTTATGGGCAGAAGCTATCCCGCTAACATGCGCAGATGCCAAGCATGTCGCAGAAGCCCTCGTGCAGATTTTCACTCGGTTGGGATTCCCTCAGCAAGTGTTGACGGATAATGGATCTCCATACCGAAACCTGTTGATGGATGAGATCGTTAAGATCTTGAGGACCCAGCACATCCACACTAAGCCATATACTCCGGCCGGAAATGGGCTCGTGGAACGTGCTAATGGAAACCTCACCATGATGCTAAGTAAGCTGGCACAAGTGAAACCTGAAGATTGGGATCTCTGTATTCCTGCAGCATTATTTGGCTACAGAGAATCTCCTCATACTTCCACAGGATTTCCGCCAGCTACACTCTTATTCGGCAGACCCATTAAGGGCCCGCTTGAAGCCTTACTTCAATCTCTGACAGACGAGAAGGCTGATGAGACAGTTGTCTCAGCCAGTAAATATGTGTCGGTTTTAAAGGAACGGTTGAAACTAGGGTGGGACCTAGCAACGACTAACTTTAAGCGAGCACGCACCAAGCACGCTAACCGATACAGGAAAGTCGCGGAAGAGAGAGAACTGGAAGCAGGAGAGAAAGTTTTGGTGTTGCTCCCTACCGAGAACAACCAACTGAAGATCGGATGGCAAGGGCCGTTTACCGTCCTGAAAAAGATTTCTAAGGCTAACTACCAGATCTCTATTGAAGGAAAGGAGAAGGTTTTCCATTTAAATCTCTTAAAGAGATACTTGGAAAAACCAGTGCCAACCTCCGACCATCTCCTGACGATCGCCAAAACTGACGAAGATGACGATAGTGGCAGGGATATTCCACCGCTATCACAGGAAATCTTTCAAAAATGTCAGAAGCGGCGACGCTCTTTCAAGCGCGCATATGAGACATTCCAGGGGAAGGAAACTTTGAGGAGTGGACTTGAGTAGGAATTGGACAGAGATGGAGGGGGAAGAGGAGAGGGAAGAAGACAGACACCCCGAAGCTACGGTTATAGGAAATTAAACTCCATAACGTAGACATGGAGTGCTTCCATATCTTAAAGGGGGGAGGCTCTGTCACGTAGGGTTTATATTCATTTAATTTCCTACATCTTCTTCCTATTCTTTCACCTAAATTCTCTCTTTTATTATCTCTGTATTTCTTTTTTTCCTGTATATTTTTCATTCATTCGTTTTGCGAATATTATTTTCATATAATTCGCAAACTTTACCTGTTTTCCTTTCTCTAAAACTGAGAATCGCGCTAGGACGATATTACGTAGATGTCAGGGCTGCAGGGCGTCAGAAGGCGTGATAAGTCGGTTCGCTGAACATAGGACGTAGCAAATCGTCTACATTCTCACCGAGCGCGCGAGCTTCTTCTCGGCATAAGTCCAGGTGAGGTGTGATACTTTACATCTGCACCGGTCAGTATCCAGACATTTGTCTGGAAAATCCCAAACTGACACGGCGCTCACGGTGGGCCATGGTCAGCTGTAGTGTGAAAACTGCCCTGCATTGGAGTCAGGCTGTCTGGGATTTGAAACTGACACGCGTACATCGTGGTCAGTAGGTGACAGTTACGACACGCGTTAAGCGGACGTAAATGTTGGGAGTAGGGGAGATAATTTCGCTTGGCGAAATAAGTTTGGGCCCTTTGTCTGATTTTTAGATATTGGCCAAGTTTGAAACTTTAATTTCATTCTCGCTCATAGACTCACAGTAGATAGGTTGCTCGTAAACAGAATAGCTGTTAGCGAAGATCTCAGTTTGTTTCGGCAATTTGTCGAACTTCTAGACTTCCAGAAATATTTTCAGCATTTTTATTCTTAAGTTGTGCGACTACCTGTAATTCTGTGGTTGAGGTAATTAATATGATAGATATATAGATTTTGTGAGTGTTAAAGTGTTAAATCGCTTAATTCATTTTAATCTATTTCTTTAGCGCAGAAGAGAAATAAAGTGGTAGGCTATTATATTTTCTAGGGAAGCATTCAGTGGAAAGCAGAATAAAATTAAAATTTCTAGCTTATAACGGCAATTGTAGCTATTTATGAATTTAATTTAACCGCTAATACTCAGTCGAGTGTATTTTTCTAAACTAACGTATCAACTCTAGAATCGAGCCTCATGAATGGTGACGGAATACGCACGTGTTCCTAATTCATGAGAATTGCTGATTTTTAAATATAACTTACGTCACGGGAAGTTTAAATGATAAGCAAAGCTCTCTGCTTGCAAGTTTAAATGTAAGTTATAACCAGTACAGATTCTGTTTAATATATTATATGTGTTATTTTTCCTCCACACAGTGAAAGTTTTGGGGTGACCCAAACTTTACCAGCACCTAGTAGTAGTTTCCATACTTGTGAAGAAATAGACAGTCCTTATTTTGAACCACGTGGGTTTCTTAAGTACCACTGGTCTAAACAGTGCATATGCAACCCGAGTTAGCCAGAAATACTATATCCCAATAACGGGTTTTCAAAGACTGTAATGATAAATACTGGACCTTGGAGCCAGATCTTAATTTCTTCTAGAAAAAACTCTACGTAATCTTTCTGCCTGGTGGCGCGAAATATTTCAAGTATTAACTAACATTTCCCGACTATATATATATATATATTCTTGTGGACAAATCTGTGGTGTGACTAAAGTGAATCCTATACTGAGGGAAGGCACCGACCTGACATTCATCATTTCTAGAAACCTACGCTACTGACACTGTGCTCTGCTAACTCCCGCGCCTGGAATAACTGTTAGGTGACTTAATCAGACATTTGAACAAATTTGCACACCCAAGTAGTCGTTCCCGGAGACTCCGAGTTAAATACGTCTTTTGGAACTGGGGACTTCTTGGCAGAAGACTGCATTTTTTTGAGTCTGTGTGAAGATCTAAAATCAGTGTGTTCCAGGAGGCAGCGAGCAAAGTCGTGAGTACATGTATGAGAGGCCATGGCGGAATGAATGAGTGTACGCTGGTTTGAGTGATATTTTCACTATTATATCTTTGACACCCTGTTGCTGTCCTATTTGTTTTTTTCAATCTGCATAATTTGTTGCTAAGGCTAGAGTTTCTTGTGTTTTTGTCTTAGGTTAAATCAGATTTTTTTTTTTTCAAACTCTGTGCATATAATTACGAGATAAAACAACGAAAACTCTTAGAACCAAACCCTATGTATCTGTGACTCTGGCGCCATCATCTGTTCTCTTAACGGGGCCGGGCTAAACCTAGAGTTAACACTATAACGGGGCTATCATCCTTGCAACATTTCCTTGATTTTTTATGACTATGTGTATATGTATTTTCCTTGATGTACTTTCTTTGATGTTGTGAGCCGATTTTTCCTGATATTAAATCGCTCTTGAACTTAATAATCGTGTTTGGTCAGCTCGTTCTAGATAATCTATGTATCATTGTTATAGTTTTCCCACGTCTGTGTGTTTACCTGTCGTCACGTGTATGTGCGTGCCTGTGAGTGATAGAAATATACGTAATATGTATATTGGTGTAGTCTGTCTGACGCTGTAACAACTGTTGTAGAAGATAGGTGAGAGAGAGAAGAATTCTTTTTCGCTTTCAGAGACAGCCACTATATCAAAATCTATCATCTCACGTGTGTGGAAATTCTATTACCTTTCACTAACTCTCACTGAGTCTATCACCTATTCAAACCTATTCAGAAGGGACCAAACCTAGTCTTAATTCTCCTATCGAAAATCTACGACACACTTTGCTCGCTGTTAACGTTCGTGCCTGGACAATTTTAATGTGACAGAACCAGATATCCCTAAATAAGAAATACCAAGGAAACGTTCCATGAAGAAGCGAATTCAACCTATCTTTGTGGAGCTGGGGTTCCCTTGGCCAATGTCTAACCCTGGACATTCTGTACGTGTATGTCCTAAAAATTGTTTGTCCAGAAGTTGCTACTAAAGCTGTAAGTACGAACGAAAGCTAGTGATCACGGCTGACTGAACAGAGTGAATGCAGGACTGAGCGATTCTTTTATTTTTGTATTTTGGCACCCATTTTTTGCTGTCTTAAATTTCTTTATGCAAGTGTTGTTGCTAACAATATTTTCCTTAGGAAAGATCAGAGAATCAAAGTCTGTTCATACCTTTAAAGGGAAATCTTAGATTCAATATATGTATCCGTGACTCTTTGGGGCTATCACTTTTCTTCTAACAGGACTGTGGGCTTTACATCGAGGGGAAGGATCATAATAATGGGTCTATCATTCTTGTAGCAATCCATTGTTTTTATGACTATTTGTATATGTTCGATGTAATTTCATATGTTGTGATGGAAGTCTATTATGATAATTAAACTTCACATAAACTTAATCAGTGTGTTGGTCAGCTCGTTCCAAATTATCCATATTTTCATTGTCATAGGTTCACGTCTGTGTGTCTATTGTAGTCACTTATGTGTGTGTGTATGTGAGGAGTATATATATATTAATATATATTATATTAGATTTGTCTGACTAATCTAACTCTGTTGTAGATGATAGGCTGACTGAGAGAAGCTTCTCGAGTGTCAGAGACAGAATCTACTATATTTCCTCCACCTCACTCGTGAAATCTATTTCTATTTTTTTCACCTCCCACTGAGCTATCACTTATTTCTATGTCTATTCAGAAGGGACCAAACTAAGTCTTAATCACCTATCACAAATCTACGACAGGCCTGTATCTCTGAGTCGTCGTATGACTGTCATTCGAGAGACTTGCCTACCTCTACCCACTATTGCTCTTGCTGTTTGACTTGCCGGGAGAGATTTAGGTGACTCGGCACAATATGACGATCTTGCGCAGGGGTAGTAACTCGTGGTTGGCCACTCCGAAGTCTATCCCGGGCACTGCCAGTGGTTCCGTAACGTTTATTGAGACGTACAATAGTGCTGTGGTGGCCATTCATCCTTCTGGCAATGGCCCGTGAGCTCATTCCGGTCTCCAACATACCAATGGCTCGTTGGCGGTCGTTTTCAGATAGCCGTGGCATTTCAAGCACATGTACTGGGTGTTTTGTCTCAACGGCCTTTTTATACCGAGTATACTACCACAACGCGTACACATTTTCAGGGTCATAGCTGTTGAGAATCGTGTTGCACGTGTAACTTTCATTGTTTTCATGTAGTCTGTACACAAACCTGTGGGTTGAATCATGCACTTTCCATTCCAGCAGCCATTCGCTCTCTACCTCATGACAAATACGGGGAAAATCCATTACTACATTTTTTTGTCCAGCTTCTCGGCATCAGTATATATAATAGTGGTGCGTTTTTAATGTGCTTCAGTATATATATATTCTTCTTCTTCTTCCATCCTTAGCCATCAACCGGCAAAGCAGTATGTGGCCAGTACGCCTAGTGGCGTCTTAGGGCAACAACAAATTGATCAATCTATCGCTGTTTCCACCACGCCTAGTGGCGTCTTTGTGGAACAAAAACAGACCAAACAATCTATCATTGTTTCCGTAATCAGATTGGTTGGCAAGCAGGTGATCAGCCCACTGTGCAAAGTTTTTTTTACGGGATGGGGTAAACAGCCCCATGCCCATACCCTCCTTAGTCGTTTTTTACGACATGCGTGGTAGGGTGCAGTGTTACTATTCTTTGCTCCCCTTTCGGGCCCCGGTAACACACGGGTGATATATATATATATATATATATATATATATATATATATATATATATATATATATATATATATATATATATATATATATATATATATATATATATATATATATATATGTTCTAAGCGGTCAGAATTTACTTTCTATTTCACCTGTCGCTTGAATTTTAATTTGCCCTGTCCTTACTGAAATAATTATTGTATTTCGGGGAGGAAGAGTGTATGTATCATACTTAAAAAGTGTTGCGAAGGTGGCGGGAAAGAAGAGATTTAATACATAATATCTTCTTCTCTCCTGAAGGTCATATTTCACTCTCTAGTCACATTCGTGACTCCATCTATTATCACGTATCTCATTCAATCTTGTCTGACCTCAGACAACCTCTTAACCACCTCGCGACACTAACTCGAGACATTATAGCGCTACTAATGGTCATTGAGTAAATACTACAAATGCTTAAACACCAAATCATCAGACACGGTGTAACTGTCTTTTTTTCTTTGTTGATGTGATCACTGGCCCAAGACAGTATACATGTTGTTAGATGTGTAGTGCGAGCGTATGATGAATTGAGTGTGGGTGCGAATGAAGGCGCGAATGTGTTTAGGCTCGTATAGATGTAGATCCTGCAACCCATACTCTCACATGCAGTAATCAAGGATGCTTTGACACTGCAGGCATGTTTCAAGACATTTATTGACGGGAACACACATAGTATCAACAGGAACAGTCAGTGTAACAAGGTCATGCTGACCTGACATCGATAGGTATACATTTGGCATTCAAAAAGGTAAACATCAGAATAGACGTGCATGGTCAATAGCAAAGTTCTTCAATAATGACAGTTCGTAGCGTCGCCCTTGGCGTCTCTGACTAAACGCGTCAGATGCCTTAGTTACTATGACACATAGGTGCAACTTGGCACTCCCCGCCAATTGCACATATCAGGCTGTAGTATAATAGCCGAAAGCACAGGCCTCATTCTAACGTCGGCCGTGTACTTCTGTTAAATAGGTTATCATCAACCCTGCAGTAATACTTATTGTAGATAGAAGTTCCGCCAATCTGCGGCTCCCACAATATATCTTCGTCACTGGATTTCTGGACAATATAAGACTAACAGTCTTGGATGGCTACCTCGAGCACAAATATATAAGTTCTGAAATGGCGGATCAGTGAGCTGCTGTTCACCCTAGGTAATCCTTTACATGTTCTGCCACCGAAAAGCGTAATAATGCATAAAGGTCGGTATTACCTGGCAAATGAATCCTCAGAACATCACAAGGAATTCTGTCGTCATCCCGACGCACAGAGATTCACTGGGGAAAACTGCCATAGCAGTTACTTCGAAGATTCTCCCCGAAAAACAATGGACTCTTGGTCCCTTCAGAAAAACAGGACCTCCCGGCTTCCCGGAAGTATATCTCACTCCCGCTTAAAAAACCTTCCCATAGGCCTACGCCGAACTGTCAACCTCTGACCCTAAAGGTCAAACACAATGAATGAATAAACAAGGGAAGACAACCCCTAATCAACCTGACATCGCAGGTAAAGACACAATTATACTTATGATACAAACATAAGCAAATAACTTGACAGATGACTCCGTCGAAAATGACAGCAACATTACTACCACCCCCCTGTAAAAAAAAAATGCAATTTTTTTTTTTAAATATGTTCATGAGCAAGATAGCACCAGTATCACTTCTGTGCTCATGCAAACAATGAACCTAATATCAGGTACAATAGAAGAGGGTACAAATCATCTCCCAGTCACAGCTGAAACTAAAATAAATTTCTTGCTCCTTGCGAACACAGAAACGAAATGTCAAACGCGCACTGAACGTCAAATCCACTGTAACATAAAGTGGTATTCACGAACCAAAGTTACTATGACCTTCTCAAATTACGCCTTGCACATTGAGTGTTTACTATTTCCACGTACTGTTTACAGACACTTGACCTCCAACAATGTAGCTTGAATGCTCTGACCTAGAAAAGTCTGTTGTTGAATGAAACGTGTAACAACCAGCAGTACTGTTTACAATAGGAACCCGCCTTCTATGCAGTTATGGTCCACGTAGCAAATGCCTAGTAGTTAACTTCAGTACATGTCTTGTTATGCTTTATGTAGCATTATAATATAAATGCTCGTACTGTTTATTTGGGTCAACCGTTGATGACCTATATCTGTCCTGTTGTAGCCAAAACTTGCAAGTGTAGAATTAGCGCTGTGTGTTACGGCTGTCCCGTGTGTAGCTTAGACCCACAGATCAGAAGTGTAATGTGTACTTGTCCTTCTTGTAACTTTCTCGACAAAACTGGAGACATCATACATGTAACAGCCAACCAGGAATGTAAATTTCTGGATCCATAAATGTCAACAATAATGTCAAATGCTCGCTCTGTTCTTTTTAAACCCACCAGATCTGATCCATCAGAAATGTAAGTTTCTAGGCCACATTGGCGACAAGAAATGTATCATAAGAGCCCACGTAACTGGCCCACCAGAAATGTAACTCTTTTTTTCTTTGTTGATGTGATCACTGGCCCAAGACAGTATACATGTTGTTAGATGTGTAGTGCGAGCGTATGATGAATTGAGTGTGGGTGCGAATGAAGGCGCGAATGTGTTTAGGCTCGTATAATGCATAATGACAGCAACACACGGCCAGACTTAAAGTGTACCAATCTTGATCGCTTCCTGGTATCCTATTCAACAGACCAGACAGGATTAGCCAGGGTGAGAAATTAGGGCTGTGTAAAACCATTATCTTTGTCCAGGTTTACCTCCGAAATATGCGTCAATGTAGTGTCGATAGATGGGAGAGTTGTGTTTAATTTTCGTCATGACATCTTACCTATCAATTGCAAATCTGTGACGTAGGCAATAGCGAAGACTCACGAATATCCCAGAACATGTGAGAAAACACTCATATAAGCCCAGGACTGGGACCTAAAATTCCCTTTACACCCACACCGCGGAAGGGTGCGACCAGATGACGAGAAGTCTGATTGAAAAACTCTTTCGAAATTAACAAAGTGGTGTTAAAGGATTCACTCTGAGTTCGGGTTAGTAAGGCTTCGCAAGTTAAAGTGTATAGTTATTCTGTGTAAATACAAGTAATTTTCTTGATATAATTTCCACAGCTGCTATGTGAGTGACTGTTGCTTTTATAAAAACTTAGAGGAACTAGCACCAAGCAAAAAGATGATAGTATACACTCATATTAATT
This sequence comes from Oreohelix idahoensis, assembly GCA_024509875.1. Taxonomy (NCBI): domain Eukaryota; kingdom Metazoa; phylum Mollusca; class Gastropoda; order Stylommatophora; family Oreohelicidae; genus Oreohelix; species Oreohelix idahoensis. The sequence goes on along the minus strand of JAMPIV010018044.1, from coordinate 926,100 downwards.
GCTTTACCCGTTATAAAGATAAAGGCAATCCCATGGCAGAAATTAGCAGAGGGAAGTGATGTGCTACAACCTTCACCATAAAAAGCTTAGCTTTTTTCGAGGTTAGGCGACCAGTTCCCTTCCTCGCTGCATTTTCCATCCCTAGCTACAGAGCACAGCCATGTGCCCATTTACAGCTAGGTAAACTTGAGATTGTTACTGCCGCTTGTCAATCCCGAAACCAGGCAATTGCATCGAGAGAGCAAAGCGCTCTGACCGCTTAGCCAAGCGGATACTCGCTTTATTTCGTACTGTAATTGTCGTGAGTTAGTCTGTTTCACAACACGGCCTTCTGTTAAATTCTGAGTAACTCTGACCATACCGCGCGCCATACGTTGTGAGAACTGTATGATACATTGGCCAATAGAAAGACTTCCTTATTCGTGTGTTTACTGAAACGTACTAGGCTTAACATGGAGTCTCAATCCGTGCAACCGAGTGAAGGATGCCATTTAATTACATAAGTAGGAAAGAAGCACCACCGGGAAGAGGTCTATAATTTAACAACAGGAATGTTACTTTAGAGGTAGGTGTAAAGACTTCCTCGAAGAGTAGTTTATTAAGAGAGAAATATCGAGTGAAAAGGCATCGACATATCAGGATAGTCCGTAATTTAGCTTTTTAAAGTATGCATAAAATAAAATGCACTTAGGAGACTAAAAGATTATTAGATAGATAGATAAAGAATAATTCAGGGTATAATTTAAGCTTTGGATGAATAAAATCGCTCCAGAAATAAGAAAGATAATTGGGAAAATAGTTTTTCATAATTGAACAGAGAGACAAATAACGCCTCATTTTGAGATTCGCAATACCACTTTAGCCCCCTGCGTTCCGATACGCCGGATGTGCTAGTATAAATAGACCTTGCCCTTGCTAAATTGAGGCCATAAGATTTGAAAAGCACAGCTAGCAGAAGAAGCGGTAAAATGGTTAATGAAGTGTGCCTTTGCCAACTGCATCTGAAGAGCAGACCATAGATGCCCATTAACAGCTCGTCTGTGTGTGCCTGAGGGTAAGAAATAATATATATATATATATATATATATATATATATATATATATATATATATATATATATATATATATATATATATATATATATATATATAATTATATGTACTTCTATTAATTCACTACAGGGTGTGATAGGGAGTGTGTAGACATGTTTCTGCAACCATTGTGTAATTTCTGAAGGACTTACCAGACTGTGTATATTCAAAATAAATTGCGAATGATGGCAAAAGTGTGTCTGTAGGTTTGGAAAAGCATTTAAAGAATTAATATCTTGTTGGAATGGGACACATACCAGGAACATAAGGAAGGATGACAGAAATTGTTTTAATGTATTGATCAAGGTATTACTTAGTATTTTATACTAGACCAAATCATTGTATGGAGGCGTAGCATGGACAGATGGATCTAACTAAGGATTTAGAAGGAAAGTGTAGTCACGGTGAACTGGCTGTGGGTAATACTAGTATAAATTGTCCTGTGCATCTGCTAGCACATTGTCTGACACTGTCTATCATCTCCATCTTGTGTAATAATGAAATAGTGATGGACCATATAGGGGTTACGTTTATTTTTGTTTCAGGTTTTATCCTGAAAACTACACCAACTTAAAAGAGTCATCCACCTCTGTTGGACTCTGTGGTGCGAGTGCTCTTGTGGTCAACAGAGCCAGATACCCAGCTTCCACTGCCTGGAGGAATTCATAATACTTGTCCGTCCATGGCAGGAGTGTGAACGATCTCTAAACACCAGATAAGTGGCAAAACAAAGCCACTAGTCATCGTATCCAGATTATACCCCGACATTAACAAACAAGATACTAATAAAGACAGCCTACAGTGTATGATGAAAAGTGTGGACATAAATTTACCCATTACTAGCTTCACAGTCAAGAAATAGTGACAAAACTCATTAGTATCATATAAATGTTCTTTAAAAGGAGATAATTAACCCAGGTGATAGCCTTCCCCAAGTGAATGACTTTTTTAAGATTGTTAATTATTTAAATGTTTATTGATTTATTGTTGTAAATAAATTTGATTTCATTTCAAACTTTCCAGACCGAAAAGAGAAACAGTATAGACTAAATAAATTGTAAATATTTACCAGCAGACTTACTTGCTTATTAAAGTTGAGTTTATGTTCTTGTTGGAAATAATTTTGTTAATATCCCCTAGCAAAGTCAATAATAATAATAATAATATAATAATCAAGGTAGGATCTTGAGAGGGAGCCCATAGGGATCCAGGATAATACAATAACATCATACCTGGAAACTTATACAGTTTGACCCTACCTTTGATATCCATAAACCCTTACTCTTTTCAGAGAAGGGGGTATTACTTATAAGACCAGTCTCTTATCTGGCACTATCCTGGTATCACCTGATACAACTTTTTGTCCAGGATATCTTATATTTTAATAACATCTCAACCCTCTCGCGACAGTAATATACAAGTAAATGTATTATATTTTGTGACTATTATCATCATGTTCATGAAACGGACTAGCATTGTAGACAAAGTTCATGAGAAAAGAGTGGCTAAACTAAGTAACTCATGAAGTTACGTAGGCGTAAGTTTGATTGTAATCTCTAGAATGTGTGACACAATAATCTTCTCGAGAAATGAAGTTAGAGGATAATTCTTATATGCCTGGTGTATGAGTCAATGAATGGGAATGAAAACTAAACTATTCCCATATGACATGGAGACTCACAAAGCCACATTTGTGTCTTAAGACTTTTAGGTTTGTGAGCGGACAAACATTCACAGTTGTAGAATTTGAGTGTCAAGCGCCTACCAGAACAGACCAAGAAGTCTTTGACTTATCAGCAGAACCAAAAACCAGAGATACTGTCAACTCCTAATCATAAAGGAGCCTAGCTCAACGCTCAGATGTGTAAAGTCAAACCACTGCTTGATGACAGCTCACAACCACCTGCGCAAGGGCTGACAACACAAGATTACAGCGACGCCATAAAGCTTAAGGATTTTCCCTTCAGATAATTTAGCCATATCTTAAATTAGAACTTCTTCCCCAGAATAATCACGGAACATTATTTAAAGTGCATTCTAGATTATTATAAAATGAACACTACAATCTAAAACGTCCTATAAGTACAGCCATCTTGATATTACACCAGTGCACGTGATGAAAAACACGACAGACTAAGATTAGTAGTTATTTAGTTCTATGGCTTTACATTTTTTTCGCTTACATTTTCATTTTCCTTTTGCCGTGTACGTCATTAATGAATTACATATATGTACATAAGTTATGCATTTTACCAAGTAGTTGGGTTATTTTCTTATCTGTACTGTTTCGTAAGTCCATAAATGTGAAAATTCCTTGTTACACGAGGATGAGGGCTTATCTGTTCATGATATAACAATAATATTCAGTAAGATTATTAGGGGGAAGAGTGTCGCAAGGAAACATAAATTATTCTCCACGGCCCTTGTGAGATATTATCTCTTTGTGAGAATATTCGACTTCCGACTTCATCCCTACTTTATAGGAGTCTTAAAATATGCACAAGCCACTTATATGTTCATATATATCTTTCTTACATCCGTTAATTCATATCTATCTTAAAGTAATACTTCACAAACTATATCAGTGGGTCCCATCTCACTGCAACATTCCCGGAAGTGAAAAGACTGACAGATTGGCAAAAGAAGGGGAAAAGCTACCTCAACCTGACACAAGCATAACCTATGAAGAAGCCAAGAGTTTTATCAAGCGCAGATACAAGAGCAAGTGGGAAGCAGAGCATCCAGGCAACCAAACAAATGATGCATATTACCAGCTCAGCAGAAGTGTACAAGTGGTAATCTTCAGACTTTGCACAGGTCACAACAGATTGGGATACGATCTATTCAACGAGCTAAAGATATGAACTATCGTTGAGTGTAAAAGTGTGTCACCGAAAAAATAACTGCTTGTTAAAGATAATTTATCATGTATTTTACATTTTGACCATGTTTAGTTCTGTTATCAGTTAATCTACGCGCTAACAGTTCTATTCGTGGCCAGCATGATGTATTTTGCACTTATAAAAATGTTAAATGAACGCGATATTAGTCTGACGTCACTTGTGTATGATGACGTGGTTTTGGTGCTTAACATAATTTATGCAAACCGTTAGACGGTGCCTTTCGTTATTAGATTTTGACCAAGAAGGACGTCGAAGCTGTTGCTCCTTAATTTTGAAGATTATCTACTCTTCTACGTGGCTGTATATTGTACGAAGGTCGCCACTGATATTATATAAAGATTCCAAACTGAAGGATTGAGTTCGAGGAAATATTTGTTCAGAGAAGTATTGCAATCGCAATTTGATTATATTAAATCCATGTCTGGTTTCCGATACTTCAGTGATAACCGTGATGGCACTGCGTAGTAAGTATTCCAGATATGTGATGTTCCAAGGAGGACTGTAGGAGCTTTCAAATCATTAATGTACTCTACGTTTTCAAATGAACTTGTTTAATGCATAATAAATATGCCTGTATTTGTGGACCCAAAAATCAAACAGTTGTTGGAGTCCGTGCATGAACTGTAATTTTCTTGACAACCCCAAACCATTCGCAAACATCCATAAGCACTATGCTCAAGATATTAACCTTCCATAATAATACTAAAACAAGTCTCAACACTGCTGAACATCTGCTTCAAAGGTGCCCAACATATGAGGAACAGAGAAAGCGCACATGGCCGTCGCCGGTACCATTCCTGGAAAAGCTGTACGGAGATACCAACAGCTTCAAGCTGATTAGTGTTTTCTGTGAACATGTTCAAGTTGACGTCTAAGGGTGAACGAAGAAGAAGAGGTTAAGTAGAACGTCCTTGAAATTTATATCCCAAGATATGCCACCTAAGGGTTATCACTAACATCACGTGTCTCCAGGCCAGAACAAGGAATAGGCAAATGACAAAACGCAATTTTCTTCGAGGTTAAACAATGGAAATGGAATGTTAAGAAGTTTGAGTCTATCAGATGTTGAAGCAGGATTTTCGCTCAATCCATTTGGTAAGTGACGTATGTAATGCGTTTAAGACCATCCGATAAAACACGCTCAGGAAATAGACGTCAACGAAAGACTTTAAAAAAAAAAATTTCGTGAGTTCGTTTCCAGATGCTATCTTCATCATGACGTATCTGATGTTAACGGAGAAGTTGAGAGAAAGGAACAGACAACGGAGACGTTGAGAAAAAGGAATTTAATCTTTAGGGTAAGAGGAAGTGTAACAGAGAAAACCACGAGCATCAGTAGTGTGACAAAAGTAATGAGATTCTGTCTTTCAAATGGCCCATGTCTTTTTCTCCTTGCAATTTGTTCACTATTTCTAGGAGGGATTACAGGTAATCCTTCTCCATGTTTCTTCTCCTTCTATTTATTTACGTTTTCAGAGAGATTACGGTGGAGTTTCATCTCATCTACATCTATGTTCCTTCTCTATGACTAGTAGTCTTGTTTAGTGTTGGTGTGTAGGGAACTGTTGCATTATTATTCTAGACGAAGGACTTTAGAGCCTAGATCAGATTGGCACCAGTTTTAGTCTTTTTAAAGATATGGCATGCGGCTAGACGCATTTTCGGGACTTTATATATATATATAATTCCGACATTGTTGCTTCATTTGCTACTAGAGGGTAGGGCTTAATCCCGTTTCTTTGTCTAAAACCCATGCACGTTGCATCAGAATGATCTAAGGTTCTGATTGGCTGAGAGCTAACTGCAGTTGAAATGCAGAGCTCCCATTGGCTTAGAACCACGCCGCGCATATGACGTCATGAAGTCGGCGCGTAGGGTCTTGATAATAAATACGCCCGAATTTCATAAGTTCGGTCTCTAAAAATTAATTGCCAAGCCGCGTTCCTGATTCAAATTATCGATTGCCTTCAGTGGGAACATTCGAAATTTGGTAAGCAGAATTTTCGTGGTAACTTTATTTAATTTTTGTCTAAGCCTAGACCGATCAGTAAAGTTTCTTGGGAAGTTTTAGTTTAATTTAATTCTTAACTCCAGAGCCATCAAATATTATCTTAGTGATAGACTTGAGAAACTTTAGAGGTTCATAATAATTCCTTAATTCAGGAATAGCGGTATGGTAAAAAAGTTAAGATGCCACGGACGTGCTTTGTATTTATTGCAAAGTGGGTCGGGAGAGAAACCCGCATCTCTGTCGTAGGTAAATGTACAGAATAGCGGGAGTCTGTGTATTTGTGATTTTATTGAGAATGTAATGCTACAAGTTATTTATATTATATAGTTACCCATCTATCTGTAAGCACGGGAGTGATAGAGGTATTAATGGGAGCACGTGGGTGCGTTCATTACGGTATATTTATGTGATACGAGGTTCAGAGGGACGAGGGGGAGAGAAGCACGTGGTCATAAAAATGGTAACCACGTGTTTGTAACTACTGAGATTTAATTGATACCCATTATGGATAACTCCTAGGCATGTATATGCTAGCATCTAAAAGGGTTATATGTTATTGATTGTGCATTATTGTTCTGTGAATTCAGAAGATGGGAGAAGTCATTTTAAAAGGGAATTATTTTGTATTACATTTTGAATGTGATTACTATTATTGTCGGGAATTTTAGGAATTCCTAGAGAGGTCTAGTTATTTTGTGTTAAGCATTTTACTGCATTCAGTGTCAGCGAGAAGTGGGCCAAAGTATTTTGGACAGGTAGATAGGCCTCCGTAGAATACTGTTGTGATTGTAACCAGCCAGGCAGAACCCTAGGCCAGACGGTCTGTGCGTTGTATTACCGGGTAATGTTTACTGTGGGCTCAGGTAGAGAAGGGAACAGTGGAGGAGTGGACTTTGTTGGCATGATTAATTGGGATGGTAGTTCAGAATGGGAAGAGAGTAGGGGAGTTAAGTGTTAAAGACTTAAGGGTTAGTCAGGGAGTTATATGTTATTAGAAATGTATTATTACTGTGTTTAGCTGTTGTATTTGTTTCTGTCTAAACAGCAGGTATCGCGGCTTTTTTTGAGGGAGCAGAGCGGAAGTTGCAATAACTTCCTCCCGGCAAAAAGATTGGCATCTCAGACGCAGGGTTTGAGATCTTGCCAGAGGAGGACGAAGAAAAGAGAACAAACCCGTTTTTCCAGGCAGGGGAAGACATTTCTCTAGTGGAAATAGCATTCGTGGGAAAATCCATGAGCGCTAAGCTCGTTCTGTTACACACGCAAAATTGGCATGCTGCCAGCGTTGTCGTAATTATTTCACTTCGTCCCGGCCATAATAACGCCGAAGGCCTGAACCCATAGGAGGGAGAGGGCAGGTAACTCCAGAGGTGTTTGGAGAAACCAGCTACCTATTCCAATTTCCAGAATCCAGTGGGTTTTTTTTTAAACCTTAGTCATCAGTTCCAGAATGGTGGGGAGAGAGAGAGGGTGACCATACTCTCCACAGAAGTCGTCGCAGTGTTGTCCCAAGTATAGCAGATGACAGCTGCTGACGTTTTTAGACGAGTTAATTGTGTAGCAGTGTGCAAGAGATTTCAGGATAGGCTGTGTAGAAACAGAGTCTGCGCAGAGTTGGTGTAGACACTTTGTAGTTGTTCCAGCTGACTGTGCACTTAACATTTAATTTAGAATAGTTGTTGAAGTGGAGAATTGACCTCTGAGACCCCACCTAGGGCAGTGTGGTGTATTTTGTTTAATCCTAACTTCTGTCCCCATACAGGTTGCCTTTTTGATGGAGAAGGGTTGGGGTTGATGCATTTTAACTGTGCTTGATTGTTGTTTTCAGGTGTGCATCCTCGCACTTTATGTATGGGACATGCTTATGTTTGTTTGTTTATAGGTGTATAATAAACTTGTATAAATTGTAGCTGGCATCAGTCATTTCATTTAAGTACAGTAGCTATATGTTGTCTGTATCTTGGTGTTTGTGAATCTTGATATAACCGTATCCCCTTAGGGTAGCTAGAGGTCGTTGACAACTATAGCACATAAGACGTCCGAAGTGGCGAGGAAAGAATCAACCTTGGTTCTTAACCTCGGAGCCAATAGTGTCAACTGTTCACATTTCACTATCATTTTCTTCTAAATCTATCTTTTCAGTCTTCCTTCTCACTAGTGTCTTGTCACTATAGGTAGACAGTCTCTAGTCCTAAATCCATTTCGTGACAAGTAGGTTTGTAATAAATAGAAGTCTAAACGTTATTTTAACCCGCAACCAACATGTCATTGCAAGATCTTATATAACTACTCAACAAAACATTATCCATTACCCATAAATATTATAACAAAACGTAATATTCCCCGTACAAGCAGTGAGTGTGCCAAAGGTGTGTTTTATCTTATAATCTATTCCGTCTGTGTATTGAAAACACAGCGTAATCCATAAAAAAAGATATGCAAGAAAGATTAGTCGACGGACGTAATATAAACCAGTGTTTAGGCCAGCCTATGTCAAATTATTAATAGGTATGAGTGTTCAAGAGTTAGGCAATGCTTTAAACTGAAGTGCAAAAATAAATGAAAATAAATACGTCAGCCTGAAAAGAGAGGACAGAATAACAATTCTATATATATAATAAAATATAGCAGACCTAAAAGTCTTTTCATTCCCGTTCTAAGAGAATCACTTTGGAAATTGATGAGGCATTATGGAGTTCGCATGAAGATCATTAACTTAATAAGGAAGACCTATGAAGACATGGTATGCAGAGTTCTTCATGAAGGACAACTTACAGAACCGTTTACGATTAGAACGGGGGTGAGACAGGGATGCCTCTTGTCTCCATTTCTTTTCTTACTAGCAATAGATTGGGTTATGAAAACATCGACATCACACAACATAAATGGAATCCAGTAGAATCTGACTAAACAGCTTGAAGATCTGGATTTTGCAGATGACTTGGCTCTTCTGTCCTATAACCATAATCAGATGCAAGAGAAAATGAAAATTCTCGATGAGAGGTCACAACAAGTGGACCTGAAAATACACAGGGAAAAGACAAAGTCTTTTACATTTGGACATGCGCCCTAATATAACCGACTAGGTTGAACGGGACGCGCCTCGCCAAAACGAGGCAAAATTTTATATGAAAAAAAAAGATGATAGAATTTATGGAAATTTTCCGGGAAATAACTTTATGTGTTCAGCTAAATGAGTCAGCCTTGAACAATTCCGGGCATACTTGGTGGCGCCTCGTGTAGTTCGCGTGAGTCTCTGATGACTCACTGAGACATGTCGTAAGAGGCGATGAATATGACGTTGTGTATGGGGCTGGCAACTTCATTATGTAAAACAATTAGCTATAAAACGATCTCTACAGCACGGGGGCTTTCACACAGGCTTCGTGCAAGGAACCTGCTGTGGCGGTGGCTCAATGCTCCATACTAAATTTTTAAAAAAAAGGAAACGAAACGAAAAATTAGTATTTGAAAAGGGGCTTCCTTGGAGAATTGTGGGTAATGTTATTGAGGGTAAGAGCTTACATGATAGATCCCCCTACTCATCAAAGTAGGTCACCTACCCAAAAAATCTTTAAAACACCACTGGACATACTAATAATATTAGATGAATGGTATGGTTTAGAAATGAGATAAGAACAACTTACTTACTTATTTATCGTTCCTCTTCTACCCTGGCGTGTAGAGATTTGCCAGAGAGAACGTCATACCCTCCTTTCGGCTATCTTCCTCCTGGCCTGGTTCCAATCTAGTCTTCGGTCCTTCAGGGATTGTCTAATGTTGTCCTCCCAGCAAAGTCAGGGTCGTCCTGGAGGCCTGGATCCCTGGCTCTTAGTTTCCCATATTTGTCGTGGTAGCCGATCTTCTTCCATTCTGCATATATGGCTGAAACATCATAATTAGAACTGTTCCACTTGGGTCTGCAGAGGCTGGGTTTTGAGGCCCTGACGTATCGTCTGGTTGCGGACCACGTCTCTTCTTGTTACTTTAACCACCTTTCTCAGATACCTAATTTCTGAGGTTTGGATCTGGCTTTTGTGGGTTGCATTCTAGTGTACTGACTGAGATCAGCTGTGAAGGTATCTTTATCTATTAAGAGTAGTGTATTATAGATAACCTTACTTGCTACCACATATCTATATATCTCAGTCAGAATTATTCTGGAATAGTGTGATGACTACGTTATGTGTCTAGGGTATGTGTATGATGAAGTGTAAGTCACAACAACAGACAGATAAACAATTAAATTTAATCCACTACTCTTGACAACACTGTGACACTCACATACATATAACACTCTATGAGAATATCTTAAGGAGTCACTGATAACTTTTCAAATAACAATATGTATTCATGGTTATCATAAAGGTATATGTGTCCTGATTCAAATACAAAGGAACCAGGAATCACAATCAATTTTAATTACAAGTATATGTACAGACTTTATCAATATGAATATTGTAGTGACATATATTATTAAAATATCCTATGTGTGTCAGTTGTGTAGTGGTAATATGAGGTAATACTGGTTTTGTTTTGTTCAAGCTCTGTTGGTATTTGTCATCATGACTTCAATAGTTTGTCTTTTGGGACTAGTATTGGAGATGTTTCTCAGTTCCTGATATTAAACAATTAAATTCCCCCCTCTGAATGTTATTTTTACAAAGTCATTTCAAGATGAGGGGACATAATGTTGAGCTCAGCTGGCCAAATCAGCTTATCTTGCGTGATGGCGGCAGGAAAGGACTCCTCTGCTCGAATTCTCCCCTGGGCTCTGGAGACACCTCACTGATAGCTAAAAAGACCAAGGAGTATGCTGTCCGACTCTGGATTCAGCAAAGCTCTGACCAGGTGCTGCTCAGTACCATCAAGACCACGGGCCCTGAAAACAAGAAGGATGTACCTTCTACTTCATAACTAATTGATACTCTAGTTCTACACTGAGCACAATACAACACAAACATTGAGTTCAGAGCGTTAGGCCAACTGTCAGCTTCATCTGAAATACTTTATACCAGTATTTACCTCCTTAATGGTTACCACGCCTCTGCACTTCCAGCATTATTTCTGTCTAATCAATCATCCAGGTGTCAGTGTACTATTTGGCCATTCCATGCCGTTTTACTCCCTCCGACACCCTCTGTTCAGGCTGGAGCATTATAGGCTTTATCTCCTGTTTGCCACTGAACTACACATATATATACAGGCATAAAATAACAATTTACATTCAATTTTCATTAAAAGATACTGAATGGTTCAAGCTTACCACAATTTCATGGAAATAAACACAGATACGTTGATTAGCAATGAATTCTGGCACAATTACTGGCACAAATTCCCATCTGCTTATGTTCCAGGCTTTTATTTAACACAAATATGAGCTGGCTTCAACGCACTGTTGCTTTATCAAGATTATTTGCACTAGTGGTCTCGAACTAACGCTCCTAAGTGAGTATATCAGCGAGTCTAGCCAATGAGGCCACGTTTCGACAAGTGTTTGAACAAAACCTTTTCACGTCTCCCCTAACAACGAAAGATAGTATTTATAGCCCGACCAATCGTGGTTAGTCTTTCATTTGTTGCGCTCCAATCAATTTGGAGTTTACATGGTAGGCTATTTCTGTAACGTAAGATTTTTTTCAAACACGTTATAAAAAAATTTTATGAGCAGAAATGATTCCATGCTGTAAGGCATCCCCACTATTTTATTTTGGTTATAATTTATTAATTCCTGGACTATTTGCGTAACGTTTTACATATTATTTGTCAGCAAGCCCTAAGGAACCCAAAAATACTAATTTATAAACCTAACTCTGGGATGGGTAATGTATTTTATCACTGTCCGTCTGAAAAAAAGTTAGTGCATGTAGTCTTACACGCGTGATGGCAGCATTTGTGTATCGCGCGAAGCGTGTTTAGTGTTCGGCTTTCTGCCTCTCCCTTCTCGCTATCCTTTTGTCCATCTGTCTTTTGATCTTGGTAACATAGTGTAGAAAAAGACATGAATGGAATTTAAAATTTAGGTCAACTTGCATATTTCAAGGTTTTTCTTAGAAAGGCAGCACATTTTATTGTGTGTTTGGGAAACGCGTGTATGTTGCAGAAGGCCTTTAATATCAACGTGAAACGTTACAATTTGCATACGCAGTAGAAAACAAGGGGATTTCGAGTACAGTCATTGTGACAGCACTGTTCTTTACCATTCTTCTTCCTTTATTTATTATATGTATTTATTAGACTTTATATTTACTTGATAATTTATATATGTGGATTAGAATATTCCACGACAATTGTAACATATGTGAAGCGGTAAACATCCATCTTCGCCTTCCTGCCAATTTCTCTTTTGCTAAGTAATCCACAATTTGTGGTCTGAAAAAGTCTCCCAGCTGCTGCTCTTTGGATAGCCAACTCTTCTTTGGTGCTTCCATTCCAGCCTATGACAGTTCTTATGTATTTAAAGTGCTTGACCTACTTCAAGATCTGTTCTCCTAGAATAATCTGTTGTCTTCTTTCCTCCCGTGAAATCACCATGGTTTTTGTTAAGAAGCTGCAGATGACCATCCCTCTCTTCTCCAGCTCTTCCTTCCAGACTTGCAGGTTAGATTGACGATGTGTCTTTGATTTAGCAATCAGGGCAACATCGTGGGCAAATGCCAGCTCTGAAATACAGACGTGTCTCATCTTCCAGTACCCCACTGAATACTTTCTTGTCCTCTCCTGTAGCGAAAGATATAATGATGATGATAATATCCTGGACAAATAGATGTATCAGATGATACCAGGATAGTGCTAGATAAGAGACTGGTCTTACAAGAAATACCCCATTCTCTAAAAAGAGTAATGGTGTATCGACATCAAAGGTATAGTCAAGCTGTATAGGTTCCTAGATGAGATGGTAATGCACTATCTTAGGTTCCTATGGTGCCCCTCTCCAGACTAACCTTAGACACTGACTCTGCAAGGGGTACTTAACTAACCAACAAGAATTAAGAACTAAACTTAAATAATTCAATAAAGACTGTTGGTACAATTTATAATTTATTTATGTACAGGTGTGACGTATAATGTAAATATAGCCTCAGTAATCCTACAGTAATCCTACCACCTTTGCTTCGCAATTTAGTGTTTATAATTTTGCTCTGCAAAAACCACGAATTTCGTAGTCTGTCTGACTCATATTTTGAAGCCACGCCTATTTTTCCTGTTTTACATGCGCTGATGAGTGTTGACAAACTTTCGCAGTCTTAACAAGGGGAGCGAACCTGGTTTGTTTACCTCAGTTCTCACGCGAGCTGATCTGTCAATCATTGGTCATTAGACAGACGCACGTGGGGAAAAGACCAGATCCTTGAAGAAATACAAGGGCGATAATAATACTTCCCGACCACCTTTGAGGTCCGTGCATTTCAGGGACGTAAAGCTTTGATCTGGGGAAACGGACGGAAATCTAAAAGAGGCCCATTCGCACGGCCCATGTCTTTTGATGTCGTTCGGCATCGCGAGTAGAGTGAACCATAAAATTCTTTATCTCGGAAACGAAGCTCCTTGATTTTCCTTGCTATGCCGAAGGTGTGAATTGTCACATCCTTTAGAGATATTACACAAAATCTGTATATATACGGCGTTCTCTCCAAGTCAGTTATCAGGTCTCTCAGAAAATTTTGGATAATCTGAACGCGTACGCTAGAACCTATGTGGAATAGTGCGTTAATAGCCTTCGTGGGGATTTATTCTGATTTCTGGTAATAATAATAAGTTGTGCTTAAGTGTTAAAATGTGTTAAAGTTTTACCATTTCTAATTCACTGTGATTCCCTAGCGTTAAGACTAGTGAAATAGCAAACGCGTAGATATTTTCTTACCAGTTGTTCAGTTTAATGTAAAAATCCATCAACCATTTTTTTACACCAGAAGATACGGTTTAGCTGACTAGGTATAATGCTATGAGTGACGGATAAAGTGACAGAGTAGAATTCGCATTATATTTCATTGTGTGTAATTTTCTAAATGGCTAGTGTTTAATATCATGTGTCAAAACAATAGACGCCGACAATCAAATAGCTAGTAATGACAGGCGATATTTGTTAAGGGCGCGTAGTTATAATTAAATTATAACTGACATTGTGCGCTGATTGTTTTACCGGGCCGGGGGGGGGGGAGAGAAGGCGGCATGCCTAAAACCCAACCTGTACTCGCTAAGCGAAGCGCGATAAGATAGGCTAAGACCCCGTGTGCCTTTTAATTTAATTAGGTGACGGAGAGGATAAAAGATCATACCCTTACGCGTGATAGTATAGGATATTGGCATTTTGGTTAAATGTTCTTTTTCTTCCTAATATAGTACCGGATCAAAACCAGCGGCCAGCGGTTTTCTATTGTGGTCCTTTCCTCAGTTACTGAAGGAGTAATAGTTGTCGTTTTTTTCCTTGGCGTTCGTCCCCAGTACAGGTGTGAACAGGAATTGCCAAGGCGACAAACTAACATTTTAACTGTAAATTTGAGTTAACTGGACTTACAAAATACCCAGATTGTTTATTCAATTTTATCAGCCCGCTGTGGCAATATACATAACATTTTTCCCGACTTCTGACAGTCGTTTTTCCAAGTGGATTTTATCCAGGAGAATACGCTGTTTCATAATCGGCACTCACCCCAGAGCAAGCCGATAGGATTTATCATCATCATCTTAATTAACAGTTTAGCAACCAGATGTTTTCTTTAGCTATTGGAAGTACTGTCTACTGTGAACACAAGATCGCGGTTTATTTTTTGCTACATGAACTATTTGATGTGACATTGCATATCCAAGAATCAACCACCAAATTAGGCGTCCCCCATTATAAAAATTAATTATTAGTGGAGGGACTGGGGCCCACTTCGGAGGATAAAACTACTGGATCATGATACATATGCATGGATGTTTACGTTCAAGAGTGTTACACCAAGTTTAGGTAAGGCGTGATTGATGTGGCCACGAATGACAGAGTGAGAGTGAATATTTTCTAGTTACGGAAACTGTACCATCCTTTATTTTCTTTGCAAATACTGTTATTTTACTGGATAGCTTAAGTAGGAACTTTGTTCTTTTCTTTACTGTCTATTCTATAACCTAGTGTTAATCTTTGACCTTTTGGGTTATTAACTTCTTTTGGGATCCTTTTTTTCTCAACAAGGGGGGAGGGCACTTATTGGGTTATTTTCCTATGTCTGTAAACATGATTATATTGATTTCTATATGTTTTGATGTTGTAAAGTTTAAGTGATAATAAACTAAACAAGAACTTAACTTGTGTGTTGGTCAGACCCATATCCATTTACCATAGTTTTTTTCACGTTTGTGTGTCTTGTTGTCACATAATTGTGTGTGTGTGAGTAGTAAACTTATAATTATACTTATAGGGAGGTTTGACAGATCGTCTTATACTAAAGATAGTCGTATAGATAGGCTGGACTAGAGAAACCACTCATTCCAGAGACAGATCTTCACCTTAATCTATTCACTCGTGGAATCTATTCTAACACCTTTCTTTCTCATATACCCCCCACCTTCTGCTCTACTCAGACGGGACCAAATATCTCTCAATTGATTCAAAAATTATTTATATAATGGTTTCATGCACAAGCATGCGATACCCCTGCTTCACCACTGTGCACATGTGGATTAAACGAACAAACTTCT
The DNA here is from genome assembly GCA_024509875.1 of Oreohelix idahoensis. Taxonomy (NCBI): domain Eukaryota; kingdom Metazoa; phylum Mollusca; class Gastropoda; order Stylommatophora; family Oreohelicidae; genus Oreohelix; species Oreohelix idahoensis. The sequence continues at coordinate 910,414 of JAMPIV010018044.1, read as the reverse complement.
GAGCATATTCTACAGGATTGTCCTCTGTATGACCAGTTAAGAAAGATATACTGGCCCAATGACTATACACTAAACTCAAAGCTATATGGAGCTAAAGAGGAACTTCAAACAACAGTCGAATTCATCATGAGAACTCGTCTGACGGTGTAAACATCAGAGATGCGATCGCAAAAAGAAGAAGAATATTACATTTAAAGTTAATTAAAGCTCATCTTCATCTGTTTTCTCGATCTTTGATGAAAACTGTCTTTCTTCTGTGCTAAACTTGAACAAATGTTAATATTATTATATCACAAGTTATAATGGCATTTGCTATGTTCTTTAACACCACACACTTGTTTAATCCTTTCAATGTTCACTTGTAGAGAATACACTCGTAGGTTATATGTTCCATAGTCTTTAGATTCTTATAATCTTAAGTTTTTAATTTCTTTTGTGTGGTATGGTTTTTGGAAAGTCAAGTAGCCCCAAACAAGGCTACTTATCTTCAAAAAGTGCTTCTAGGCCTGGCTCAGCAATGGAACTGGAAAGAATCCTACAACTGCGGTTCTTCCAATCTTAAAGGTGGCGCTGTTGAAGACCCTCTGACATTTCACAAGGGCTCAGAACAACAAAAGATTCCCCCAGCTGACTTAGGCACGTAGAATTTAGTAAACTCTTCAAGGCAGGATATAACCTGAAATATAACATATATAACCTACGTAGTATCACTCACTGACTCCCTAACCAGCCATGATGTAAGATGAGACAGATCAGACACGATGTGGTTTATGTTATAACTCAATTTGTACAGTAAAATAATTTCTTTCATTCTTTCCATCTTTCCAATAAGGTGGTCCATTCCAGCAAGCTTAACATCTTCAAAATACTTTCCTAAAACTAACATCACAATCTACACATCCATCTGCTTTCATTTCACAATTAAATTGAGCTAACACATGTTTGAATTCTCTCCAAGAATTACACAGTGATTTCACACACGCTTATCCACTTCTATAAGGCACATATTAATAATATAATTATATATACATATGTAATTACATTCTTTCTTACTCTCAAATACATACAGACTGACTTTTAATGGATATACAGACTGTGTTACCCTGCAGATGGCATTGGAGTCTGCTAGTAGACGATTTCGCTCGTGTCTGAAGTTTGAATTGTGTGGCAAGTGTTTTACTGTTGGTACCTTCCGCCTTTTATAGGTCAAGGTTTCTCGTACGAGAAAGCATCAAGGCCAAAGTATTTTGTAGACTAGAAAAAGTGAAAATCTTAGGCGCTCTGTGCGTATAAAAAACCTGAAATCGTTCTAGTTTCTTTATATCTGAAAGGATTTCCTTCATCCGAAGCTTATATTATTCTTAGGGCTAAGCTCTATCTATTGCAGTGTCTCTCTTATGTCTAGATTAATCCGACTTTTCACTGGAGCAGCCTAAACATGGCAAAGTACATCATGGTTCATGCTTGGATGCATTAAATACACATTTTCGCCGGTTCTACACCACTTCCAGTGAAATTATAGATATCTGCCAATAGCTAATGATCCCTATTATCGAATTATATTCCCCATCATTGATATATTCCGTTCCTATCTGCACATTACCTTTGAAAAATTGTCAACATCTACACTTTCTTGTCTTCCTACTAAAAGGTCTAACAAATTATTAGCATTGCGTGACCCGAGCTGCCGTTTTGATTGGTTGTTTGACTTCTCGGAATTTCTGTACGGTGTAATGTTTTGAATGAGGACCGAGATAGGATTCAGACTTCACTACATCTCCTTACATGTTTTGATGACATCCTCCATGAGGAGTATGAAAAGATAAAGTGACAGGATATCATCCACCAGTGGTGATCCTGAACGCTGCTCACATGGTTCTCCGTCCTCACATAATTTATGCAAGTCTTGTAGACGCTCTATATAGCATGGATCATAGGTGCTGGAAAGTTCTTCCTTGCCAAGCAGTCCCAAAGTTTACTCCACGGGACCTTGTCAAACGCCTTCTCTAGATCAAAGAAAGAAAGGTGCATCTCACCTTTATACTCGAGGGCCTATTCACTCAGCTGCCTGAGTGTGAAAATAAGATCCTGAGTACCTCGGTTTGATCGGAAGTCATGCTGGACCTCATCCATTTGTAGTTCAGCCAGGCGTCTGATTTTCTGCTCCAGTATTCTATGATTTCCGCATTGTCGGTTGCCACTCATTTTGAATAGCGGTGTCTCCTAATCCTTTGATATGGTCTTGTGGCACCAGGTTGCAGGAGTAAGAGGTTACCTGCTGCTCTTATGCCATGACTTCTTGTCTTGAGCCATCTGGTCTTTCCGTGTCCTCTTTAAACTTCCGATATATACCTGCAGGTCTCCTCTCCGCCTGTTTTCGGCATCTCTGTATCTTTTACTTCGGAGTGTCCAAAAAACGAAGACTGACTTGTGCATGCGATAATTCCAGTTGGTTTCCCGAATGTATGTCTATCCACAGCAAACATCTTTACCTCACATGTTACCGTTTTTAATTTTATCATTGGATAAAATGTTAAAAGTCAAAATTGTTGGAACGAAAAATAAGCTGCAGCGATAACACAAACTGACGATACTCGATAGACTTTGGGGGGTGGGGGGGGGGGGGGGAAATGGTGTTCGGGGTTGGGTGTCTACTTTAGAAACACTTAGCTCTATAAAGATTTACCTTGATAAAATCATGTCTGTTTTGAAGTTTCATAATTCAGTACTGCACTTGAAATTATGAGGGTTCGATTGACAGAGTGATTAGATCGATGGTCTGTCGAGGCAAAAGTGCCGGATTCAGTACACGGTATCGACACGCTCTAGTCTACCCAGTGTAAATGGGTACATTGTGGTAAAGTGGGATGATATAAATACTTATAGGGGACTTAGTGTACTGACTAAGATCAGCTGTGAAGGTATCTGTATCTAATAAGTGTGGTGTATTACAGATGACCTTACTTGCTACCACATTTATACCTCAGTCAGAATTATTCTGGAATATTGTGATGACTACGTTGAATGTCTAGGGTTATGAAAATGATGAAGTGTAAGTCACAACAACAACAAACAGATAAACAATTTAATTTATTCCACAACACCTTACAACACTGTGACACTCACACACATATAACACTCTATAAGACTATCTTAAATGGGTCAAGTGTTAAAGTTTTAAAAAAAATATATGTATTAATTTCTTTCAATAATGGATATCCTGATTCCACTACACAGTGAACCAGGAATCACAATCAAATGTAATTACAAGTTGTATGTATACAATTTATAAATATTATCTTTGTATTGACATATTTTATTATTATTATTCTATGTGTGTAATTTGTGAAGTAGTACTATGAAGTAATACTGGCTTTTCAAGCTAGGTTGTGGTTTGTCATCATGACTTCAAGTGTTTACTTATGGTGGAAATCGTATTTGGAAAAGTTCACAGGTCCTATCAATTGAAACAATTTATTGTCCCTCTCTTGTTAATATAATGTCAATTTTAGAGGGGGCACATAGGATTGAGCTGCTCTGGCCACAGAATCTTATCTGCTGTGATGGCGGCAGGAAACAGTCTCCTCTGCTCGATTGCTTCACTGCGTTCTTGAGATCTCCCACTGGTCGCTATCTAGACCAAGGAGTAAGCTACCAGCCTCTGGATTCAGCAAAACTCAGATCAGGTGCTGCCTCAATAAGTTAAGACCACGGTCCCATAATTCATGGAAATAATAAACAAATACGTTGACTGGCGATGAATATGGCACAATTTCGATCTGCCTCTGTCCCAGGCTTTTATTTAGAAAAATATGCACTGGCTCTCAACGCACTGTTTCTTAGTAAGTTTATTTTAAAATGTGGCACTGAACTGACGCTCCTAATTGACTATATTGGCGGGTCTAACCAATCGGGCCATGTTTACACAAGCTTTTGAAAAAAGTACCCCTACTACCGTTTCCCCTAACAACAAAAAATTAGTATTTGTAGTCCGACTAATCGTGTTTAGCCTTACATATCATTCCCGCCAATCAAATAGGATGTAACTTGTTGGCCCATTTCCCGTAAAATGGTGGTTTCAAAACATGCCACTGTGCGATTATGATTTGGTGCTGTCCGACATCCTCACTATTTTCTTTTGGCTATAATTTGATAATTCCTAGACTATTTGCGTAACACTTAACATATTCTCTGTCAGCAAGTCCTAAGGAACCCAAATATATAAATTTTAATGGGGCTAAGTGGCTGCGTTCAAAATATGTATTTTCTTCTAGGATAGTCGTGCTGTTACCACCTCCTCACTTCCAAACTTTAGGGTGTCTGCTGTACTGTCAGACTAATGTCAGGAGTCTAGACATAAAACAGTAGAATGTCATGTTTCCTAATAAGCATTTTACAGGTTTTTAAACCTAACTCTCGTAGTTGTAGTGTTTTTTATCACTGTCTATTTGAAAAAAAAGCTAGTGCTTCATGCCTTTCGCGCGGGGAGGGTGGCATTAATTGTATATCGCGAGACGCGTGTTAGTGTTGCATGCGTCCCCCCCCCTCCCCCCCCGCCCCCGGTTCAGCCCTCTCTCTCTCTATCCTAATTCCATCTGTCCTTTCGTTTATGTTAACGTAGTGTATAAAATGAAATTAATGCTAGTATTAATCTAGGTCATTAATCAGCTTGCGTATCTCACGGTTTTCTTAGAAATACAGTACACGTTTTATTGTTTTGTGGAAACGCGTGTATGCTGCTATAGGCTTTACTATCAACGTGAAAACGTTACAATTTGCAGACGAAGTGGAAAAAAGGGGGATCTCGAGTACAGTCATTGTGACAGCACTGTTCTTCACCATTCTTCTTTCCTTTTGATTGAATTTATTCGTTAGGCTTTACATTTACTTTTTAATTTATATATGTGGATTTAGAATTTCACGACAAATTCTCCCCACTTAAAACAGACGCTATATGTCAGTCTATAATTCTATATACACATAGAGAAATTTAATATTATTCCTGATGCTTTCTTTGATTTTCATCGCACGGATGGCGGCTTAGAAAATCTGCATCAACGTTTCTCTGATTTTATTTTGATCATGGATTAATGCAGGTGGGTCAATTCAAAGTAAGCACTACTGACGAAGGTTGCCTCAGACCTCTGCAATCCAAGAATCCATTTCAGTTATATTACTGAACAGCGGCAAGTGTTACTGCTTGTCTTATTGCTGCTTAGCAATCAGTATTCACCATTTCTCTTCTCTGAGTCTGCTCAACGACATATCCCGAGAATATTAGATGTTCCTCAATTTATACGTTATGAGGAGTTGATCTATATGGTGATATCTGATTTGTGTAGGGGATCCAATAATGTTCTCATCAGCCTTAATAAACACTTGGAAACAATGGAGACACTCTGCTCCTCCGAAATGTTCACAGCCAACAATTGGTCTGATCTCAGGCGTGATTGAATGTGGAAACACCTTTCTAATAATATATTTATAATGTTCTATAATGTGCCACTCAAATGGAGGCTATATTCATCAACTATAGTTCCGCTTACCGACAATCTGGTGAATTAAGATAATATGTGGGGAAATGAGTTTCTGCATCAGAAATCAATTCGCCCTTAGCAATGCTATAAGATGTGTGGGTTATCTCCATCCAGGGTCCGAACACTACTTCCCCTTGGACGGTGTAGGGTCGGGTGACTACCAATGTCACCAGTGCCCTTTTAATGCTAAGTTAATAGCCATATTGTGAAGCGCTGTGAGCATTTTCCCAATTGCTCACTCGTCCACTGCCCACTGTTCTTATGTTAACAATTTGTTTCGGTTTTAACGTAGGCGGATCATCTTCAATGTCAATGTCAGCCAGCTCCCTAAATGCGGCTTCAAACTGTGCCTGGGATGACTGGTCTGAGTTTCTATTTTCTCTGGATGCCCTTCTCAGAGTTGCGAATCTAAATATTTTTGGTGAACACTGTTGGGGGGAAGGTGGATACCTATCCTCTATGTCAACCTTATTATTGTTATTTTCCGTGTTATTGTTAGGCTCATATGTTTCAGAATGCTTGGCTGGCATCTGATTATGATTTTCCCAACTTGGGGACTGTACCTTGCTACATTTTGCACAGGCCCCCACAAATTGTGCAATATCAGCAGCTACTTGGGGCCAGTAGAATTTTTTCGATGTCCTTTGACGGGTGGTCCCATTTCTCTGGTGTCCACCGTCTGGTACAACATGAGCTTGTGCCATCACTTTTTCCCTGTAGGGGGTTGGTAATACCAATTGTCCCTGTTCTTTGGATCCTGCTCTAGCTTTCCTGAAGAGCAGTCCTTCCTTCAAATAAAATTGTCCTTTCTTAGGGTGTGCATGGCTTGTTGGCAATTTACCAAAGCAAGGTTTTAATGTTTTATCTTTTGCCTGGGCCTTTCTCATCTGCTTATGAGAATAAACTAGTGGTAGTTCCTCCTCCGTTCTACTAGGGGTCGACCTGACCTGAAGCGTGGCCATTACCACAGGTTTTACAGGGCTTCCTAGAAAAACATATTTGCTTCCTAACACCAGCGGGTAATTAGGGTCGTCACACACAGCTGCTCTAATCACTCCTTCCACGTACCTTGTCTCTACATTGATCTCGGCTACGGGAAGTGTCATGGTGGATATTCCCTTTACGGCCCCTTGTATCTCCACTTTCTCTGTGGTATACTGTTCAGGGTGCACTAGGGTTGCACTCACAACTGAGTCATATTCTAAACCTGAATCGTAAAGGCACCTAACCTTGGCACCATTACATGTCACTTCTTCACAGATGGGGGGATGTTGAAGATTTATATGATTCTCTGTCAGTTTCTTCTTCCCCTTGTCCACTGTTATCATGCATGCCGCGTGATATGGAGGAACTTTCCTACCACATTCACTAGTATTATGATTATGCATCCTGCATATTTGACAATATTTTCCTTCCTGTCTGAAGGGTTTCCTGTTATCATATTTCCTTTCATTGAATTGTGGGGTTTTATTTTTATTATCATAACGTGGCCTATCAAACTGGTGCTTACCTTTGTTTTGATCTCTATGATCAAATTCATTAAAGTTTTGTGGTGCCTGATAATTGTCTACCTGCCTCTTCTTATTACCTGTTACTTCTGCTTGAGCTGCTTGATACCTTTCAGCGACATTAAGTAACTCACCCAGTCTCTCTGCACCTTGTTCCATGAGAAACTTTCTCAGGTCTGGAGCCATGGACTCTCTTAGTTGTTCTATAAGGATCATTTCCTTAAGATCTTGGGTTTTCCCCAGAGACGTCCATTTCTCCAAGTATGTCTCTAACCGTGCAGAGAACTGGTGATAGGTTTCACCTGACAGTAGTTTAGCATTCCTAAATTTTTTTCTATAAAATTCACCGTGCTTTTCATATCTTAACAAAAGAGCCTGCTTTAGCATGTCATAATTTTCTTGATCCCTTCTGCTCATTTTGGCAAAAACTTCATACAACTGGAGCCTCTTTATTTCCGCCTCACGATCCGCCTCCAATGCTTTAGCCTCTTTGTCAGCCTCAATCTGCAGCCTCTTAATTTCTTTTTCAGCCTCTAATTTTCTTTCAGCCTCTTTTTCTAATCTTCTTTCTTCACGTTCAATATATTTGTCACATTCCGTAGTGACATAGGCAATCATAGCTTGCCCGTCCATTCCTAACTCTTTAGCAGTCTGCACAGCAGCAGATCGAAATTCTGCTAAGTCGGCCATTGTCTAACATGCAAATGTAAACAATTCAATCTATCAATAATTATCTAAGGACAACCACAGGCACTGAGAGCTCAACCTTATTTATTTCCACCCAAGGATACCTTTTAATTCTTTATTATTCCCAATATATATAATAGGAGAAAGTTCAATATCCCGGGAGCGAGACCCCAATATATGTGGTAAAGTGGGATGATATAAATACTTATAGGGGACTTAGTGTACTGACTGAGATCAGCTGTGAAGGTATCTGTATCTAATAAGTGTGGTGTATTACAGATGACCTTACTTGCTACCACATTTATACCTCAGTCAGAATTATTCTGGAATATTGTGATGACTACGTTGAATGTCTAGGGTTATGAAAATGATGAAGTGTAAGTCACAACAACAACAAACAGATAAACAATTTAATTTATTTCACAACACCTTACAACACTGTGACACTCACACACATATAACACTCTATAAGACTATCTTAAATGGGTCAAGTGTTAAAGTTTTTAAAAAAATATATGTATTAATTTCTTTCAATAATGGATATCCTGATTCCACTACACAGTGAACCAGGAATCACAATCAAATGTAATTACAAGTTGTATGTATACAATTTATAAATATTATCTTTGTATTGACATATTTTATTATTATTATTCTATGTGTGTAATTTGTGAAGTAGTACTATGAAGTAATACTGGCTTTTCAAGCTAGGTTGTGGTTTGTCATCATGACTTCAAGTGTTTACTTATGGTGGAAATCGTATTTGGAAAAGTTCACAGGTCCTATCAATTGAAACAATTTATTGTCCCTCTCTTGTTAATATAATGTCAATTTTAGAGGGGGCACATAGGATTGAGCTGCTCTGGTCACAGAATCTTATCTGCTGTGATGGCGGCAGGAAACAGTCTCCTCTGCTCGATTGCTTCACTGCGTTCTTGAGATCTCCCACTGGTCGCTATCTAGACCAAGGAGTAAGCTACCAGCCTCTGGATTCAGCAAAACTCAGATCAGGTGCTGCCTCAATAAGTTAAGACCACGGTCCCATAATTCATGGAAATAATAAACAAATACGTTGACTGGCGATGAATATGGCACAATTTCAATCTGCCTCTGTCCCAGGCTTTTATTTAGAAAAATATGCACTGGCTCTCAACGCACTGTTTCTTAGTAAGTTTATTTTAAAATGTGGCACTGAACTGACGCTCCTAATTGACTATATTGGCGGGTCTAACCAATCGGGCCATGTTTACACAAGCTTTTGAAAAAAGTACCCCTACTACCGTTTCCCCTAACAACAAAAAATTAGTATTTGTAGTCCGACTAATCGTGTTTAGCCTTACATATCATTCCCGCCAATCAAATAGGATGTAACTTGTTGGCCCATTTCCCGTAAAATGGTGGTTTCAAAACATGCCACTGTGCGATTATGATTTGGTGCTGTCCGACATCCTCACTATTTTCTTTTGGCTATAATTTGATAATTCCTAGACTATTTGCGTAACACTTAACATATTCTCTGTCAGCAAGTCCTAAGGAACCCAAATATATAAATTTTAATGGGGCTAAGTGGCTGCGTTCAAAATATGTATTTTCTTCTAGGATAGTCGTGCTGTTACCACCTCCTCACTTCCAAACTTTAGGGTGTCTGCTGTACTGTCAGACTAATGTCAGGAGTCTAGACATAAAACAGTAGAATGTCATGTTTCCTAATAAGCATTTTACTGGTTTTTAAACCTAACTCTCGTAGTTGTAGTGTTTTTTATCACTGTCTATTTGAAAAAAAGCTAGTGCTTCATGCCTTTCGCGCGGGGAGGGTGGCATTAATTGTATATCGCGAGACGCGTGTTAGTGTTGCATGCGTGTCCCACCCCAGCTTCCCCCCCCCCCCCCCCCCTCCCCGTTCAGCCCTCTCTCTCTCTATCCTAATTCCATCTGTCCTTTCGTTTATGTTAACGTAGTGTATAAAATGAAATTAATGCTAGTATTAATCTAGGTCATTAATCAGCTTGCGTATCTCACGGTTTTCTTAGAAATACAGTACACGTTTTATTGTTTTGTGGAAACGCGTGTATGCTGCTATAGGCTTTACTATCAACGTGAAAACGTTACAATTTGCAGACGAAGTGGAAAAAAGGGGGATCTCGAGTACAGTCATTGTGACAGCACTGTTCTTTACCATTCTTCTTTCCTTTTGATTGAATTTATTCGTTAGGCTTTACATTTACTTTTTAATTTATATATGTGGATTTAGAATTTCACGACATACATGAATTTTCCCTTTGAGTTAGAGAAGGAAAAGGCAGCGAGGAAGGGTACTGGCGACCCCATTTTTCGATGCCCGCACATAATATAGTGGTGCAGTCTCTAACACTTCACTCCCCTACGGCAGTATCTGTTATGGGACTGCCTTTACCATTTACTTGGAATCTGGAATAACCATAAGCCTATATGAAACGTTTATTTCTGCCAACTTTTACTTTCTGCAACTCCATCAACAGAGCCGTAGAAAAGCCAGACTAAATAATATTTTACAGAAAGTTAACTTCACTTCCAAGAGAAGATTGTGTTCCTATTTATTGCAGGTCGTGACTAACGTAAATTTTCTTGAAAAAGCTCATGAATTTCACTGGGAATGAGGAAAGCTTTTAAGAGCCGGTAGGACAAGGCTGGTTCGAAATGTTCGAAATCTTTTAAAATTATTTCCGTTTTCCTCATCCGTCATTAAGCGTTCTACCAAGTCATCCCCTGTGATCCACCGCCGGTAGATTGATATCCATCTTATGTCGCATTGAAATCTACATTATGTCGAATTGAAATCTACATTATGTCGAATTGAAATCTACATTATGTCGAATTGAAATCTACATTATGTCGAATAGAAAGCAACTTTAAGTCGAATTGAGATCTACCTTATGCCGAATTGAGATCTATCTTATGCGGAATTGACATCTACCTTATGCCGAATTGAGATCTACTTTATGCCAAACTGAGATCTACCTAATGCCGAATTGAGATCTACCTTATGCCGAGTTGACATCTAATAATAATAATAATAATAGCCCTTTCAGTCATAACTGACTATGGGAATGCGCCCCTGAGGTGACAGCCCTCAGCTGCTTATTTTTCTTGTGTTCATTTCGAAGCTTTCTCCTCTTCTGCTTGTTGTGTGAGCTTCTTTTCGCCCAATCTGAGGTGCTGCCGTAGATAGCAACGCCACTTGGTGCGATCGGCAGCTTCATCCTCCCAGGTTGCTGGATTTATGTCCAGTGCCCTCATATCTCTCTTGGGCCTGCGCGCCCAATTCTTTACCCTTCGAAAATAAAGTTCGTTCGTTCGTTTTGCACACATCTTTGAATCTCAGCTGCGGTCGCCCAACTGTTCTTTTGCCATCTATCAGTTGTCCGTAGAAGATATCTCTCGGGATGCGACCATCTTCCATGCGGCGGACATGGCCAAACCAGCGTAGTCTGCGCTGTCTAAGCAGTGTATACATGCTTTGAAGGCCAGCACGTGACATCACCTCGACATTTGTCACTTTATCTTTCCACGAAATGCCGAGGATGTGGCGTAGACACCGTAAATGGAAGGTATTGAGCCTTCTTTCTTGCTTAGCATAGGCTGTCCAGGTCACGCTGCCATATAGAAGTGTGCGGGTAACGCAGGCGTTATATACCCCAGCTTTGGTCTTTGTTGTGAGTTTGGAGGTTCCTCAAACACGCGATGTGAGACGGGCAAAGGTAGCTTCATCTTTGCCATGCGGCTGTCAATTTCTGTGTCCAGTGAGAGTTTGTCATGCATGGTAGATCCCAGGTATGTGAAGTGGTGCACCACTGCCAATTCATAGTTATCACTAGTGATAACTGGTGCAGCACCCACATCCTGACTCAGCAGATTTGTTTTCTTTAGACTTATTGTGAGACCAAAGTCCTTTCATGCTTAGGTGAAGCGATTCATCAAGCTCTGAAGCTCCTGTTGGCTTTGAGTGACGGCTGCAGTGTCATCAGCGAATTACAAGTCTCTTATAGTGATCCTTCTGATTTTTGTTTGTGCCTTCAACCTTGCGAGATTAAACAGATGGCCATCTGATCTAGTTTGAAGACATATTCCTTCAGTTGCATCTCTGAATGCATGTTTCAAGAGTAAGGCAAAGAAGATCCCGAAGAGGGTTGGAGCCAGAACGCAGCCTTGTTTAACATCATTGCGTATGTCAAAGTGCTGTGATGTGCTTCCAGTAAATTGGACTGCACCTTTCATGTCTTCGTGGAATGACTTGTATCATTTTCAGCAATCTAGCAGGGCAGCCTATTTTCTAGCGGATTTTGAAGTGTCCATCCCTACTAACCAGATCAAATGCCTTTGTGAAATCTATAAAGGCGACATATAAAGACCATTTCTGCTCTCTTGATTTTTCCTGAAGCTGGCGGAGAGAAAAGATCATGTTTATTGTTGATCTACCAGCTCGGAATCAACACTGTGGCTATGGATATACGCGCTCAGCTAACTTGTGTAGTCGCATTAAGATGACTCTGTCAAAAACCTTACCAACAATACTAAGAAGAGCGATCCCTCTGTAGTTATTGCAATCACTTCTGTCTCCTTTATTTGTATACAGTGTTACAATCTTAGCATCTCGCATGTCTTGAGGAAAAGCTGTCTCTTCCCAGCACTGGCACAGCACCCTATGCAGGGGATGTAATCGCGTGCTCTTACAGCATTTGATTAAATCGGGAGGAATTCCATCACTGTCTGGTGCTTTGCCAGAAGCCAAACTATCAATGGCCTTGCTAAGTTCCTCCAATGTTGGTTCAACATCCAGCTCCTCCGTAGTTGGCAGACATTTGACAGCATCAAGGGCTGCAGATGTGACAATATTTTCTCTAGCGTAAAGCTCAGAGTAGTGCTGGACCACCCTCTCCATTTGCTTACCCTTATCGGTTAACTTCTCTCCGCTGATGGGTTTTAGCGATGCCGTTTTACATTTTTGGGGACCAAGGGCTTTCTTAATACCGTCATACATTTGTCTAGTGTTGCCTGTTTGCGCTGCGGTCTGGATGCTCTCACTGAGCTGGGGCCAATAATCATTTGCAAAATGTCGAGCAGTTTGTTGAGCTTTGCTTCTCGTAGCCTTCAGGATCTGTAGGGTTCTAGCACTCGGTGAACATCTGTATTCAATCGCAGCACTACGCGTAACTTCAATGACAGGTGTCATTACATCTGATGAAGCATGAAACCAGTCATTTGACTTCGCTGTTTTCTTACCAAAGGTGGCAAGTGCAGTATTTTAAATGGTGTTCCGCAGGTGCTCCCAGTTCTCTGTAACAGACAGTATCACTATGCTGAGGGCAACTGAGCACTTTCTTGAAAGTCGTGGTAAATTGAGCGATCATGACAGGGTCTGACATCTTGCTGGTATCAATGCGTGGTTTCCCTTCATGTCTGACACGATGGAGTTTTGTTGGTTGTGCTCTGATTTTGCAGCAAACCAAGGAGTGATCTGTATCACAATCTGCACTACAGTAAGAGCGCGTGGTGACATCTATCTTATACCGAATTGAGATCTATCTTATGCCGAATTGAGAGTTACCTTATGCCGAATTCAGAGCTACCTTATGCCGAATTGAGATCTACCTTATGTGGAACTGTGATCTAACGCATGATGAATTCAGATCTATCTTATGCCGAATTGAGATTACCTTATGCCTAATTCAGATCTACCTTATACCGAACTGAGATCTACATTATGCCGACCCCTGGTCTCGGCATCAAGTTGAACGAGAGCGTCAACAATGCTTCTGATGGAGAATATAAAGAACCGGTAGTTGTCGCGAGATGCAACCACCTACATCATTAAATACGAGACTTGATAATAATGATGTTAATGGCGGTAATGATAGTACGATTTGTCATGATCACGAAACGCCTGGATGAATTGACAGAACTCGATTAAATTCACATTAAGATCAAATTATTTTTAATTTGTGAAATGTGGCCAGGGTTTTAGAGGAACACCAAAATCATCTTAAACTGCGAATGTGGTAATATTATCTGAATAATAATATGTTATTGTTGGTGGATTTGTGAGACTTGAACACATCTCATGGTATTAAGTAGTAATGGAAAGTATTCTTGTGTGAAATAATGTCGGCAGCGAGAACCTAGATTTCGAAACAAAATTTTTAGAAACGGCGTTTAAAGTAGGTCTAAATTAAAAAAAAAAAGTGTATAATTTATTTATGTCACACACACGCAGGCGCGCGCGCGCACCCATACAAACTGTTGGCAACGCAAAAAGGTAATAAAATTATTATTAATGCGAGTTCAAACTGAATCCAGAGGTGTAGGCAGGCATAGGCTCTACACTATGTCAGATAGCCGACTGTTTAACATTGCAAGGCTGAAGGCAAAAAACAAAAGTCAGATGGGTCACTTTAAGCGATTTGTTGTTGGCCGATGACGCTGCAAGTCAAATGGAGCTCCAGAAGCTTGATACATCACTTATCTGAAGTAGGCAGGGACTTTGGCCTCACAATAAGTCTAAAGAAAACAAATGTGCTGGGTCACGATGTGGATGTTGCACTAGTTATTAATATCGATAGCTATGACTTGCTGGTTGTGACGTATAATGGAAAAAGAGCCTGCAGTAATCTGACAGTCTTTTGTAATCTCGTAGCGTTCTATGATTTGCTGGCAAAACCATGCATTTTCTGCTTGTGTTTACTTACACAAGCGTACTTTTTCGTCACGCCTCTTGTCTTTGAACATAAGCAAACGAAGTGTTTACAAACTTTCGTGACCTGCCCGTCATAACAGGTAGCGAATCAGGTTTGTTTACCTCGTCTTCTCAAGCGAGTTTATCTGTCAATCATACGATACCTGACAGACCGCACGTGAAAAAAGTTGAATCTTTTGAAGTTCGTACTCAGGGGAAGTAAGAAACCCCTGAGCTCTTTGATTTTCAGAAGCGGGCATTCGTACAGAGAAAACCCGTTACGCGTAATAAGTCTTTTGATGCCGGTCGAAAGCGCTCGACGGAAGACCGACCGTAAAGCCTTTATCTTGTAACTCTGTTTCTGATTCTTCGTTACACATAGTAACGTGAAAAGCAACATCATCGATAGATCAGAGAAATATAATGATATATAAACTGTGTTTTCTTTAACTTGCTATCAGTCGTCACTCAGAATTTTTGGATAATCTAAGCACGCAGTTCTAGAACCATTTTGCTAAATGTGTTATTAGCAATTCGTGGGGATTTTTCATTCTGATTTCTGGTAATAGAAATTAGTGCTAACGAGTTTAAAAGTGTTAGCTTTTACCAATTAAAAGTTAGCTTTTACCATTATAATTCACTTAGATTTTCTAGCTGTTAATACTAGTGAAATAAAATAACGCGTAGCTATTTCATACTAGATGTTCAGTTATAATGTTAATTTTCACCACACGCTTTCTCACACAAGAAGAGACGGTTTTAGCTGACTGGTTTATATGCTAGGCGCGACTGATAGTAACAGAAAAGAATTCACGTTTTTATTTCATTGTGCGCATTTATTATAAGTGCCCATTATTTAATATCATACGACTAAACTATCAGATGCCGACCAAATTAATAGCTACTTAACGACCGGCGATAGTTTGTGATAATTGATACTGTACGCTGATCGTTAACCGCGAGCGGGGGGGGGGAAGAGAAGCATAACTCAATCCAGCCTACACTCGCTAAGCGACGCATGATAGGATAGGCTAAAGAAAACACCTGTGCTAGTTAAGTTTAATCAGGACTGGCGGAGTGGAGGAGAGATCATCTTGTCCCCGTCTGTGTGTATATAGTTTCAGAAGACAGTAGCATTTTTTAAATATAAATGTTCTTATATTCTTCGCAGACCTGATCACAAGAGCGTCCAGCGGTCTTTTCTTTTGTTTGTTTTGGTCTGGGAAATTTTACTGTTAGTTACCTGTGCCTCAAATTGGTTTGAGCGGTACCGATCTTCATTATAAGCGTACGCGCCAAAGATACATGAGAACAGTTCTGACACTAAAAGTAATTTAACTGGACTTACCAAACCCAGCAATATTGTTTCAATTTTATCAGCCCACTGGGGTGTACAAAAGATAACATTTATTCCCGACTTCTGACAGTCGTATTCAAGCGAAGCATCCAGAAATTTACGCTGTTTCAGAATCGGCACTCTAACATAGAGTCAGCCGATAGGATTATCATCATTTATCAATTGTAACATTTTTTTTTGCAACCAGATGTTTCCCAATACTGGAAGTATTTTTCTCTTTTAACTGTGAACCCCAAGAGCACTTCCTACATCAACTATTGGCGGTGACATTTTGTTCATCCAGGAAAAACCTACGCCAGATTCGGCGTTCGCCTCACTAGTCTTTATTTGTTAGATGATGGACTGGGCCAATTTGGGAAGTGAACCTGACTTTCTATATATATTCAGGAAAAATTGTAATTCCAAGGGATATCACCAAGAGTAGGTAAGAGTGATTGAGTGGCCACTGTATGAAAGAGAGAGTGAATATTTTTCTTTGTTACAGGGAATTTACCAACATTTGGATTTGCTTAAACTTGTTTACTTTACTGGGTAGCTTATAGTAGGAACTTGCTTACTTTACTGTCTACTCTGTAACATAGTGCAAACCTTCGACCTTTGGGTTATTAACTTTTTTGGTTCCTTTTTTCATAAGGGGAGGGCGCATTTATTCTGCTATTTCATATGTATGTAAATCTGATTTTATTTGATCTTTCTTTATAATTGGTGTTGTCAAGTTTAAATGATAATAAACAACAAAGAAAACTTAACTTTGTGTGTTGGTCAGACCCATACCCAAGTAACCGTAGTTTTTTTCACGTTTGTGTGTCTTGTTGTCACATAGCTGTGTGTGTGTGTAGTTAAACTTATATTTATATGTATGAGGAGGGCAAGGTTGTCTTGTACTAAATAATAGTCGTGTAGATAGGCTGGAATAGAGAAACTTACTCATTCTAGAGACATATCTTTTTCCTTAAACTACCACCCGTGAAATCTATTTCTCACACCTTTCTCACGAACCTTTCACCATCCATTCTACTCAGACGGGCCAAAAATAACTCACAACCTATCTGTACGACACTGGTAGTGTACCACTTCACCATCTTTGGATACAGAAATTGGCAGCCGCGTCGGCAAAGCTGCAACCGTGTTTGCCCGCATCATAACGCGTGTCTGGGGAAACTCCAAACACACAATGAAGGCTAAAGCAGTGGTATACGATGCCTGCGTAATCAGCATGCTTCTATATGACAGCAAGACATGGAAAACCCATGCTATGCAAGAAAAAAGGCTTAATACCTTCCGCATACTGTATCTACGCCACATCCTTGGTATTTCGTGAACGAACAAAGTGACATATGTCGAGGTGTTGTAACGTGCTGGCCTTCAAAGCATGTATACGCTGTTTAGACAGCACAGATTACGCTGGCTTGGATGGTCGCATCCCAAATGATATTTTCGGATAACTGGCAGATGGCAAAAGAATAGCCGGGCGACCGCAGCTGAGGTTCAAATCTGTATGCAATAGAGAAGGCACTGGACGTAAATCCAGCAACCCGGAAGTTAGAAGCTGCCGATCGCGGTCGAAGAGGAGACCAAAGAACTTATGAAGAGAAATCACGACAACAGAGCTGACAAACTGATCATTACATCTCCCTTTGCCCACCGCGATGCGTTCACTAGTTTGAAACATCGCTGTGCTCAAATGGAGCACTTGTTGAAAGGAACGCTACCGTATTAAAATGACGTAATATAAAATAATTTATGCAGAAGCGCGTGATAAAAGCAGAAGTGATTAACTTTTCCTAACGGTCACTTTGGGCTGTGTCTTTGAGCCGGCAGGCTGTGTGTGGGTGAGCTCCTGCTAAAGTATTTTGATGTCCGCTGTTCTACGTACATTTTCATATGATGTCTGCATTTCATTGAATGCTAGAGATGTGTGGCGATTGACTAGAGAGTATTTTAAATTACTACAGCTTAATATTTTGACGATGTCGCTGTAAAAGACTGTAGCCCGGACTCAGACGTGCAGACGGCTACATCCATTCGATGTGTTCTAGTCTATGAAGGCCTTGTGTAAGATTGCCAGTTTTTGCAATTAATCATAAGTGATTATGAATTAAATTGGAGCTTTTATCGTACCATTAAACGATTGTCTGCGTCGCCAAGAGTGCCTTACTTAAATTTATAATATCTGTTGGCGTTTGCATTGGACTGTCTCTAAGACTTCACTTGGCTATGTTACAACTACTGTACTACATATAACAATGCACGCTACACTGATGATAGGCCTTTATATGAATGGAGGCGAAGAGAGTGGCGGAGAGACGAGATGAAAGTGTGAGAGTCAAAAACTGTTCACCAATGAAAACAGAGAGAAAGTGCTTGGTGTAAACATCTGATAGAATACACGGTGTGGTGTATGTTATATTAATCAGTGGTTCTCAGCCTCTATGACCTAGGTACCCTTTTGAGGGTCGGCTAGGTTTTCAGGTATCCCTCAAGATTATCATAGGCATAGAACTATAAGAAAGGGGCGTTTTTCGGTTTGTTGAACATCTGCTAACCCACACTAATTCTCATAATAATAGCAATACGAATATCTTAAATATGCATATATCATTTAGAACAGAGGTCTCCTGGTAGGTCACAAGGGATGATTTGGTAGATGTCTAGGTGACAGTAGGAAAAATGTTTTTAAGGTAGAGAAATTCAGGACTGGCACTCTCTCCCGCCAGCATTTAAAAGAATGCTATCCTCAGGGTTAAAAGTACTTTTTACTGCGTTTTAAGTGAAAACCCACGAGCTAACTTTCTAAAATTCACTTTATCCACGAACATACATAAGATACGAACGCTGTATTTTCTTTGAAGTGAAGTTACCATTTGGTAAAATATGATTTAATGTGCCCACCCTTCTGTTGGTGGAATTGCGGGGAAGCTGACCGTCCAGCAGAGGAAAAAGTTATATACAGGCTGAATTTATTCAAAATTTTAATTACTCTGAGGCCTGAAAACGGACATGGTTTTAGCAAGGTAGGTTTTTAACGAGCTCAGTGTTTCTAAAGTAGATCATCAACTCTCCTGGGTTGCCTATCGCTGATTTAGAATGTACAGGATTTAGCAATTAGATGATAAGTATATTATTAGTTAAAAAAAAAAACGCAGGAAAAGTTATGTATTTCAGATGCAACAATCAAGGTACCCCACCCCCTACTTTCCGGGTTACGGCTATCCTTGTTGAGGACATCGGTGTTAGACGAAACGATAGAGAAAACAATGAGTAAATGAAGATCATCATCAGATACCACGCCCAGTGGCGTAGAGGATCATGTCTCTCAACAACATCCTGTCACCAGTACAATTTATCAATTCTGTCGTTGACCTCCTACCATGTCACGATGTCAAACTGTCCAGTATTTGCTCTCTTTGTCTTCCTCTATCTCTTTTTCCTTCAATCTTACATGTAACTGAGATGTACATGTAGGCACAAGACATTTTAGCCTATGCGACTGCAGGCTGATAATTGATAGAGTGGAATTAACAGGAGTACAACGCATGTGGATAGAAACAGCACCGAGATTTACCTAGCATAATTATGATACACATACTAGAATGGGACATAACAGTTTATTATACCTTTGTTATGATTGTATTTATTTGCTTGATGTAAAGGTTGTTTGCTTTGGTTTCAGTTCCAGGGTACCCCACTGTTCCAGCTGGATCTCAGTCAAGGAACGTAACATTCTCCTCGACCTCACAGTTCCAGTAAGCAACGAACTCCACGAGTTGTCATAACGTACCTGAAATTGCAACCCACTTCACATCGCCCTCTAACGAGAATTTAGCTCACGCAGTGTATAACCAGCAACAGCTAATCTGACAAAGACAAAGTTGGAGGGACAGACAGTGATTTCAAAATAAGAATACAAAAAGCAAGAGGAGCTTTCACTGCATTGGGAAAAATATGGAGAACAAGAGAAATCAAGTCCAACACGAAAATATGAATCTTCAACTCAAATGTGAAGTCAGTCCTATTGTATGGCTCTGAGACATGGAGAGCAACAAAAACAACAACCAAAAAGCTACAGACTTTCATAAACGGGTGCTTGCGTAGAATAGAAGGACTGAAATGGTATGACAAATTCACAAATGTGGAATTGATGACAAGAACCAGACAAGTGCCAGTGGAACAAGAGTTGAGAAGAAGACGCTAGCGATGGATAGGACACACATTGAGGAAACCTGTTGATAGCATTACAAGGCAGTCCTTGTTCTGGAATCCACAGGGAAAGAGAAGCAGAAGAGAGCTGGATACAGAGGTGAAAATGATGAGGAAAACATGGAAAGAACTTGAGCGGATGGCACGGAACAGGAAGACTAGGCATGTGTTTGTTGAAGGTATATGCTCCTTCGGGAGCTAAAGGGTATTGATTGAGAAATAGATGAGCTCTCGGAAGATACACATTTAAACATTAGCTCTTGGAAGATACACAGCTCATTTAAACAACATTAGCTCTTGGAAGATATATAACACATTTACAGTAAACAACATAAGCTCTTGGAAATTTACAATACATTTAAACATTAGCTCTTGGAAGACGCACATCTCGTTTAAACAACATTATCTCTTGGAAGATTTACAACACATTTAAACAGCATTAGCTAGTAGAATATATACAACTGATTTAAAGAACAAGACAACCTAGAAACAGACAAAGAAAGTTGTCTTGGTGTATAGATGTTCTGGAAATTTTCTCACGAGCTCACAATAGACTTATCTTGCAATATTTTATGACTAGATTTGTTCCTGATTCGCAAACCGTTTGTTTGAAATCGGCTCTACGTAAATTTCCTGAGTTACGAGTACCAACAAGCAACGACTATCCACATAAACACCGATCTACCAGTCCAGAATACTATCATCACTGTTATCACATTTAAATAAGGTTTAGAAATGTTCACAGGCGACGGTATATCATGACTGTTACTCGAAATATCTTTTGTGGCTCTTCTTACTTTATAAAATGTTTTAATAACATTAAAAGGAAGAGCTGGAGAAGAGAGGGATGGTCATGGGCGGCTCTAGAACAAAATCCATGGTGATATCGCGAGGGGAAAGAGGACATCAGATTAAGCTGGGAGAACAGGTCCTGGAGCAGGTCGACCACTTTAAATACCTCGGAGCTATTGTAGACCGAAGGGGAGGCGTCGGGGAAGAGTTGGCCACTCGAGGGGCAGCAGCTGGGAGACTTTTTCAGGCCATGGGTCGAGGATTCCTCGGCGGGAGAGGGGTTGGTAGGAGGGCGAAGATGGCTGTATACCGCTCCACCTATGTCCCAGTCTTAACATATGGATGCGAGTCATGGGCAATGACTACAACCCATAAAAGCCAGATCCAAACCTCAGAAATGAGGTATCTGAGGAAGGTGGTTGAGGTGACAAGAAGAGACATGGTACGCAACCAGACGATACGTCAAGGCCTAAAATGCCACCCCATACAGACCCAAGTAGAACAGTCCCAACTAAGATGGTTTGGCCATGTCTGCAGGGTGGGAGAAGATCGGCTACCACGACAAGCATGGGAAACAAAGAGCCAAGGATCCAGACCCCGAGGACGACCCAGAGTCCGCTGGGAGGACAACATTAGACAGTCTTTGGGGGACCGAGGACTGGAGTGGAGCCGGGCCGGGAGGAAGACGGCCGATAGAATAGTCTGGCGCTCTCTCTTCCAAACCTCTACACCTCACGGTAGAAGGGGAACGACTAAGTAAGTAAGTAAGTAAAAGGAACACTATATACCCAAATTATAACCCATATGGGGTTGAACTTGGTATCCCATGCACAAAATAAAATTCATTGGTTTGTGCAAGGTCCTAAAATCAACAGTAACAACATTAACATTACAACGAATCGGTCGGATCAAGGCGTCTAGCATTTAAATTGCTGCGAATAACCGAAAAGGATAGCAGCCCAATCAGTGGTGTACTAAGGTGGAGCGAAGGGGGTGGTTCGCACCTAGTGAAAGCCAGGTGTTGGGGGGTGCCATCGGACACCTTTATGATATTGCTGACGGTTACAAACGTAATTTCAAGTGTGTTTCTTTATGAGAGGTGGGGTGCCAAAGGTTAGATCCGCCCTTGGGGCCAATTGCTTTAAATACGCCTCTGAGCCTAATTAACCAACTAAACGTTAAATATTTATTGTTTCAGCAGTTGATTATTATGCCTATATTTGTCACTTTCAACTCTCTCTCTCTCTCTCTCTCTCTCTCTCTCTCTCTCTCTCTCTCTCTCTCTCTCTCTCTCTATATATATATATATATATATATATATATATATATATATATATATATATATATATATATGTATGTATGTTGGTATATGTACACCCCTCAGGAAGTCGTACAAGTCGATAAAACACACTGCTACAAAATCCACCGTTGCACGAGCATGTGAATGCTAGGTGCAGGTTTCCTGCAAGGAAACCAGCTGCAGTGGTGTCTCCATGCTTTATAAGGATATATTTATATACGGTTTATATATTCATTATGTGTTCACGCACGGACAAAGACAAACGGATATTTCAATTAAGCATCGCACGAAAGCCACATAAATGAATAGATAAAATATCGAAGAAATATAAACATAGTAAACAGTAATGTCTCACTGTAGTATCTCCCCCCCCCCCCTCTCCCCCCTTTTCTCGAAAATGTTTCAATGTTCCTACATACTTTCTGGTATAATTATGTTGTCTTAGCGTGTTCTCAAAATGGAAAAATACATTTAGTTAGCAGGTTAATATGTTCGTATCTGCACTTGTGCAACTGTAAAACTAATAAACCTACCATGAAGTATGTAACCTTCATTCAGTACCAATACTTTGTGGCTTAACTAATTTATGCACAATACGCTCAAAAAATATACACTAATATTGAATATATACGGTTAAATCTATCGTCGCTAAATAACACTAACTCAATCCAAGATGGAATTTTATTAAATAACCAACTTGCTGTCAAGTGACTGCATCTTCACACACTGTACGTTACTGAAAGCGGGTCAAATTTGCCGTTAAATAGCATTAACTCAATCCATGAAGGAATGTAGTTAACTAACTAACTTGTAATCAAGTGATTGCACATTCACAGAACGTACGTTACTGAAAACGGGCAGGATTAAAACAGCGAATTACCCACGATTCCTACAGTTCACAGCTCAGAGTACAAGCACCCGTTTGCCTTCACTAACTCCTCACACTGAACAAAAGGACACTTTCACATTCAAGTTCTTGGCATCAAATTTTCATTTCGCCGGCTGTTTGTCCACTCCTCCTGAGTCCTGGCTCAGTTTCGTGTCTTCTCCCCTACGGCCGCAGTCTAAATTTGTGAGAATGCAAGTTGGTTAGTGAATCCGTTCACAGAACAGAGGCAGATTACGTGTCCTGTCTCCGAGTGGGCCTGTTGTTCACAGTGTATGAATGTTCTTGTGTCTACTCACTAGCTGGTCTCTAGGTTCGCGCTGGCCGTACAGTGTGACAAAGCAATGAAATTGACAGTAATTATTTAATCAAATTAATGGAGTGGTGTATATATGTTTCAAGTGTTATTAATTATTACTTAGTTTACTTTTGCGGTCCTCTGTTGCCATATAGCGTAGTGGAGAGCTGAAGTTTGCGTTCTTGAGCTAAGTGTGTCACATTGGCTGCTATGGGCCCGGGTTGTTTTAGGATTCCTGTTATTTAGTACAGGTATACCTCGGATATATTGCGGGTTCGGTTCCAGACCACCGCAATAAAGCGAATATCGCAATAAAGCGGGTCACACCCATTTTTTTAGCTTCCCAGTGCATATAAAAGCCTAAAATCATGTTTACACTATGTCTATTTTAAGTGCGCAATAGCACTAGGTCTTAAAAAAACAATGTTCAGTACTGTAAAATCATAAATACTTTATTGCTAAAAAATGCTAATCTTCATCATCTGAGCCTTAACCTTCTTCCAATATAGAGCCGTTTCGTCCACATTGAAAATCTGTTGCCTAGTGTAGCCACCGTCATCAATTATCTTAGCTAGCTGTTCTGGATAGCTTGCTGCAGCTTCCACATCAGTACTAGCTGTTTCACCTTGCACTTTTATAATGTAGAGACGGCTTCTTTCCTTAAACCTCATGAACCAACCTCTGCTAGCTTCAAACTTCTCCCTTCTGCAGCTTCCTCACCTTTCTCAGCCTTCGTAGAATTGAAGAGAGTTAGGGCCTTGCTCTGGATTAGGCTCTGGCTTAAAGGAATGTTGTGGCTGGTTTGATCTTCTATCCAGACCACTAAAACTTTCTCCATATCAGCAATAAGGCTGTCTCGCCTCCTTAACACTCTCGTGTTCATTGGAGTAGCACTTTTAATTTCATTTCAAGAACTTCTCCTTTGCGTTCACAATTTGGCTAACTGTTTGGCGCATGAGGCCTAGCTTTCAGCCTATCTCGGCGTTCGACATGCCTTTCTCACTAAGCTTAATCATTTCTAGCTTTTGATTTAAAGTGAGAGATGTGCGACTCTTCCTTTCAGTTGAACACTTAGGCGCCAATGTACGGTTATTAATAGGCCTAATTTCAATGTAATAACAATGAAACAGTTTGAAATATTGTGAAAATTCCCAGAATGTGACGGAGACACGAAGGTCGCTTATGTGGTAAGCAAAATGGCGCCGATCGACTCGCTCGAAGTGATGTTCCCGCCAAAATCTATCTAGAAAAAAAAATTTCCAAAATAAGCGCAATATCTGCGAAGCACAATAAAGCGAAGCGCAATAAAGCGAGGTACACCTGTATATCCGTGAACGTCGGTTTGAGAGTGGTTAGAGCGCTGGTCTCTCGCGGTAAAGGTGCCAGATTCGAATCACGGTACCGAAACGCTCCAGCTGTAAATGGGTACCTGATTCTGCTCTTTGAGTTAGGGAAGGAAAAGCAGTCAGGAAGGGAACTGGTCACCCCCACCTCTCGATGCTGGACCTAGTATGGTGAAGTCTCTAACACTTCACTCCCCTAGGGCTGTATCTTTACCTTTTAGAATATCCTTATGTCTCTTGGTCTTCCCCGTACCCTGAAACCAGAGCTTCAACTGTTGGAGGCGCGAAGGGGTAATTTGTTACTATTGTTCGTTAACTTATAAATCGTTGCAATTTTACTTTCAGTTAAAGGGAATGACGTTCCTGCGTTTTTGTAATTACACACACGAAAGCCAATTCATGGGCGTGCCCGCGTGGAATTAATTGAGTTCACTCCACAGTTCAGATTATACTAAAGCAAGGAGGGGAAACCCGGGGCCTGCAAAAAGGAAAGAGAGGGTAAAGGATCCCGTTACACGTCCATTGAGGCATATTGGGAATATGGTGTTACGCCAATGTGTTCTTGACCATCGGCACACTAGGGGTGATGTGGTCAACATCACGCCGGCCGCCTTAACCTTCCCAGAGTTGCTCTGGTAACCCAATTCATGAGGCTGGGTCGACCCCGGAGCCATTTGCGGTCTAAAAAAATCCCACCTCAACTGGGGATTGAACTACGGACCACCGAGCTATGAAGCCAGTGCGATAACCACTGCGCTACCGCGGCTCCTCTGTAAACAGAAAATGAATAATACACAAAGGTATGTTTCAGGCACTCGTGAGAAATTGTGACGATACGGTTGTGCGATCTCAAGTCCACTCCGGCAGGATTGTATTACATTCCCGTGCGAGTGATATTTTCTTATTTTTCTCTCCCCTGTCATTATTATGTGGCATATTTTAAGCACCATTATTTACTTTCTATGATGAATCTAGTAGGGTGAAGTCTCTAACACGCCACACCCATACTGAAGTATCAGCCACGGGACTATCTTTAATTTCCACATGTTTGCTTTGAGCCGATCCCAGACAGAACTGTAGTAACGCCATGTAATTTGACCGATCAGCGACTGATAAGTTTTCGCTTCATTCGTCGGGCCACATTTGACAGAGATGGTCATCTCTATTAATCCCTTTGAACGTGATGGTCCGTCACTGGACTCCAGATGGCCAGCGACTATCCCTATGTTTGCACAAGACGGGAGATAATGAGGTAATCGCTTCCGATGTACGTTCTGTGTCGAGATTACAGATAAATATGTCTGGAAACTCAAGATTTGCAGACGATAGCATCGGGGCAGTATCAGTGCAAAACATTTGTATGTAAAAATAGCACAAGATGCCGGCGGAAGTTTGACGCAACGATATGAAGAGGTCACGCGTGGATATTAAATTTAATATTTTGAAACACGTGAGGGTATTTTTGAATTTGAAACACCCCTACCCACGTAGTGCTGAACGAGATTCGATTGGATTGGTTGATTTGAGAGGCCGGGATATACAATGTATCGTACTGGAAAATTAGGCGGAAACACAGCTGGAATTTTGAATTAAGGATTGTGAGATATAATTTAGTGAAATCAAAGTCAGTATACACACTGCAGCGCAATCGTCAGACTCGCGACTCCTAAAAGCCAGAAAGAAAAAGGAGACATTGGACTTAGAAATTCCACAACTATAAGTAACAGATCGAGTATTGGTCAACTTAGCAATTTACAAGTAAACCCGCATTTTTAATACACGACTCGAAACTTAGGAATTTGATCACAAGTCACAGATGAATTAAACAAAGGTTTTCCCAGGCCAGTGATTTCGCAGAACACCCGCCGTCAGAGGAATTAACTCTAATTTCCCAGACCAAGTCATAGAGGAATTAAACAAAAGTTTTCCCAGGCCAGTGATTTTGCTGAACACCCGACGTCAGAGGAATTAACTCAAATTTCCAGACCTAAGTGATTTCGTAGCATCCAATACAGAGCTGTGTCCAGTCTAAATCTGTGCAAGGAGATTGTTTATTCCCAAAATTTTGGGGTAAGTGTAAACAATTTATTTACTAATGTAAATTTTACAGGTTTCTTGCTAAGTGGTTAATATATGAAGTTGGCAACCTCAACACATGAACAGATTATATTCATGAACCCCTACAGCAAGCGTTGGTGATTGTTTCTTGCTAGTCGTGCGGGAAAACCTGACAGCAGAGGTGACCTCAGGACTCCGACTGGAGCAGTAATGAGTGATGATTATATCCTGTGTACCTCAAGTGTAGCATATCATTTTTGAGATGTATGTAACTCGTTAATGTTAGTTCAGGCACAAATCATATTCTCACTGTCCAGACACATTTTACCCGTTAATCCTCAGAGTAATATTGGTGAATTTTAACCATCTTCTCGGAGTTACGTTGTGCGTGCTCGAGAATTAAATTCTTCTGAGAGTTTAACATTGGTGGGCGGACAACGGGAACGTGAGCCTGTTATAGTGCTCCAAACAAATGTACTTAGCAGAAGGCATTCGTTTTTCTATTTTTCTAAAGTTCGTGGTTACAAGCTATCAGACGATTTGTGGTACTAACGCCGCTAGTGTGAGAGAAAAGCATCCACCCTAACCGCCTACAGTAGAAGAGAGAGTGGAGAAGGCTTTCGTCATCACAGAATTGATGAACCACAGCTGCAGGACTACATTGAGTTAAGTTGTTTGTGAAAAACAGGCACCAGCAAATTTTCCTAAAACTCCCATCTACGCCTCAATGACGATAAATTTGTATCCATTAAAATTTCACAAATCTTTCCATATTTATTTTAAACTGTTAAAGACTAATTCACTATTAAATTTGTTACCTGTTGTTTTAAAACTAAACAATAATAGTTGATTCAGTTTATATGTATGAAAGCAAACGTATGAGCCAGAATATTATATATATATATATATATATATATATATATATATATATATATATATATATATATATATATATATATATATATATATATATATATACCTAGATATACATTTACCTCTAAACAGGGCTACTACTTATAAGAGGGATTTCGTTGTATTACATCAACTGGGGGCTTGAACGGACTAAACCATTGCTTAAATCCTTCACAAAAGGCGACGGACCAGATATAAAGCGTTAACAATTGTTCATCCCAATGCGACATTGTTCGTGACTTCTGCAAATATCCTTTTTTTTTGTTGTTGTTAAATTTAAGTCAAATGTAATCGATCCGCTAAGGACATTATCAGTTTGCGATAAACGAGGCGAGAGCACAGGAAGCAGATTTTATTATTCAGTATATTACACGGAAAGTTAATATTTTTTGTTTGTTTTATTTTTAAAAAAATTTTGATAAGAGTTGTAAATTACATTTTTTTAAATGTAGTTGTCAGTTGTGTGTATGCCTGTGCACGCACGTGCGATAGTGTGTGTGTGTGGATGGGGGGGGGGGGGGGGGATGGGGGGTGAAGAAGTTCTAATATTTCTTTCAAGAGATAATCTTGTTGGAAAAAATACACCTAAATTATTTGCAGTTATCAACCATTTCACTGATGATACAATTCCGAGAAAAAAAATTAACTTTAATTTTATTAATTTTATTATTTTTACGACTGATTATTGTATTGTCATGGGGAATACACAAATACGCCAAGTTTCAGAGCTATTGCTCATCTGGAAGTAACTGAAAAATCGATTGCAAGATTTGAAGGTGACAAGAGAGTGACATACGTTGCAAGTTAAAGAAAAGCCTGTAAAAAACTAAACAACAGAAAAACAACTCAAAAGAAAGGCTTTCCGGAGACTAGAACCCAGAGCCTAGCTACGGGAGTGAATCGCGACTATCCTCCCTGTCAACTAGGCCCCCACAAAAGTAGTGCTTCGTGGACAGGGGTCATTAACTCGATTTCCGCACATAACGCTGGATATGTACCTAGGAACGATCCTGTCTGATTAAGGACGCAATCACTTTTGCAGTCCCTAAACATAATTACACGTTGAGACATAATACTATATGGGAAGTATTAAAGCCCAAACTCTCCCCTTCTTGAGGCACTATCTGAGTGAAATTAGCGGTCACTAATGTATTCAGTAGTCCAGTAAATTTATACTTCTGTAGTTAAGTTAAGTCGATTATAAGTAACATGAAGTTGAAAACGGGTGGATAAGATCATTTTCACTTGAAGATGACTTTAATGTACTTATTAAGTATCTTTGTACAATAAACCACAATTTTTCAATTTCGAAAGAAATGGAAACATACAGTTATATTTTAAACTCGGCAGTAAGTCAACACGAAACATGAAGAAACAACTACTTAAAGACGTGAAAGATTTCACATGGCGTCCATTTCTATTTCAAGCAAGACATAGTTGACAAACTAGGCCGCATCGGTAACAACAATGTTAGACAACTTAATAACATACTTGCGCGTGTAAGGTTTTTAAAAAAATTATTTTGTTGCTGAGTCTAATGTCAATACAGTAGAACTCCATTTATCCGAACCCCAATTATCCGAACATCCAATTATCCGAACACTATTTCCAGAAGAAAAAAAAAATCAGATGCCACAGTCACGTTAGACTAAAATTCTGAATCTTTTGATGCGGCAAACTTCAAATGTGTGCGAACAATTTGTAGAGAATGGGATGGCTAATGGTCGGTCGCTTACGTACAGGAAGTCAGTTAGATCATAAAGTCAGTTAATATCTGGTTTACCAATCCAGTGTACGTGTGCGTTCTAGGTAGAACACTGGCTAAACAGACAGTTCAACTTAAAATAATTGTGTCTGCTACTACAGCAGAATAATGTTGGTGTACAAGTATTTCTCTGTGCGATATGGCATCTTCCAGTAGGCCTAAAGCATATAAAAGGAACCGCAATGTTTTGTCAATGGAAACGAAAACAGAAATTATCAAGAGACTAGGACAAGGTGAAACTGTGTCTTCACTTGCGAGGATTTTCAATGTTGGGAAAGCTACCGTCTCTGACATCAAAAGTAACAAGGATAAAATTATGAGTTTTGCATCGAAATTTGATAGTGAAAATGGGTCGAAGAAACATAAAACCATGAGAAATGCGAAAGATGTGAAATTGGAAGAGGCTTTGTATATATGGTTTGTGCAAAGAAGAAGCAAAGGGGAACCTATCTCTGGTTTTCTGTTGTGTGAAAAGGCACTTCAGTTCAACAATCAACTTGACGGTTCTCCTGACTTTAAGGCCAGCCAGGGATGGTTAAGAAACTTTAAATCTCGTCATGGCATACGAGAATTGGAGATTCAAGGGGAATCTTTATCTAGCGATGCAACTGCCGCTAAAAATTTTAAAGAAACATTCTTGGCTTTTTTGGAAGAAGAAGGTTATTCACTCGATGATGTGTATAATGCCGATGAGACTGCCTTATACTGGATATCATTGCCTCAAAAATCACTTGCATCTCAGCGCGAAGCAGCTGCCCCTGGGTTTAAAAAGTGCAAAGAGAGAGTAACAATTTTGGTAGCCGCGAATGCCAGTGGAAGTCATCGTTTACAGGTGCTAATGATCGGCAAAGCCAAAAAACCACGTTGTTTAAAGAATGTGACATGTCTCCCATTGTGTTACAAAGCACAGAAGAGTGCTTGGATGAATAGTGAAATATTTCTTGATTGGTATACAAATCAGTTCATCCCAAATGTGAAGAGGTTGAGAGAACAAGAAAAGAAAAACTGGAAAAGTAATTCTTCTACTGGACAATGCACCATCTCATCCAGAGACGGATACATTGAATGCAGTTGATGCAAATTTTAAAAATAATTTTTCTGCCTCCCAATGTAACAGCACTGATTCAACCAATGGATCAGGGTGTTATAGCAAAGCTTAAAAAGATGTACAAGAAGGAAGTCCTGCGTCGTTTATTGTTGGCTGAAGATGAAGAAAGTGTGGTGACGTTTTCTAAAAAGCTTAATCTCAAAGACTGTTGCTATATGTTAGCTGATGCTTGGACCACCCTGTCACAAGATAATCTCAACAAGGCTTGGAGTAGATTGCTTGGGAAAAAAGGAGGAAATGAAACTACTGCAGTGGACACAAGTGATGATTGTATAAATGAAGTTGTGGAACTGTTTCAAGCAATGCCCGGATTTTCGGACTGTGACAAAGATGATGCACAACATGTGGCTAGAAGATGATAATGATTCTGGTTTTCAGTTTTTGAATGACGAAGAAATTTTGTCTTTTGTGCAAGAAGAAAACCAAATACATGTAGTGACCGATGATGAAGACTCCTCAGAAGTACATGATGTACTTGTAGATTATGAAGAAAAAACCAAAACGTCGACCAAGTCCTGAAGAGGCCTTTATAGCACTAGAAACAGCGATAGCTTGGTACGAGCAAGAAGATGACAGCTGTCCTACACAGCTTCTGCTGTTGAAGAGAATGCGGGACTTAGCAGCCAAAGGAGACTATCCAGTTTGGTGCAAAAGAGGATTCCTCATTATTTTAAATAGTGGGCTACATCTGTGCAAGTACATATATACGTAAGTTGCGCCTGGTTTTGAATCGTTTGTAATGTTATTTTGAAAACATTTCTCTTTCTTAAAAAAATAATTAATACAAGTAGTACATGCACTGCAGTGTAATACAAGATTTTGGTGATACAGTGATCTAATACAGTGTGGGTATTATTATTACAGTACAAGTAAATGTTTTATAGTGTATTTTCCTTGTGATGGTTAATTATTTTTAGAAATATGTGTACATGTACTCGATACATTATGTAATCCAATTATCCGAACATTTGATTATCCGAACGATGCTCGGTCCCATGGGGTTCGGATAAATGGAGTTCTACTGTATTTTCATCTCCTTTGTTTTAAGCAACTGTGAGACTCAAACTGCGTTCTATTCGAGGTTGTTATTACATTGAGTGTGCGTGCGTGCGTGCGTGCGTGCGTGCGTGCGTGCGTGCGTGCGTGCGTGCGTGCGTGCGTGCGTGCGTGCGTGCGTGCGTGCGTGCGTGTGTGCGTGTGTGTGTGTGTGTGTGTGTGTGTGTGTGTGTGTGTGTGTGTGTGTGTGGCAATTAGCCCCTTGGCGGCTCCCGGTATATGTGATTGTCTGGAATGTAAACAGCAACAGTACGTTATAGAACATTCTACCGCAGATGTTTTCGTGAAGCTACCCCCAAGAGAGACGGGAAGATATAATGAAATAGGAGATTCGAGGGTTTTTGACGTTGTCCGCAGACAGAAAATGAAGAGGTCAAGTTATAAATGGCGACGAACGTTTTCACTGTCAAGATTAGCTCAAGCTTTACTTGGTGCACATTCACTCTTGACTTTAGAATAGTGGTTCCAAAACGTTTTTGCTGGCTATCCTAAGTGTTTATTTTTTCACTCCCAGCAACCTTTAGAGAATATTGTTTCTTATTTTTCTCATCATTTTCCGAGACTTTCACAGCGCCATACTGAATACCTTCCCTACCATAATCATGGTTGCGACCTTAGGTTTGGGAACCACTGGTTAAGATGCTGAAATTTTCAGACGTTCTTTTTTTTATTTTAAAAATGATAGGTGGAGAGAGTGCTAGTAACAGCTGTCCATTATTGCCTCTACTCGTCCACCATCTTGGTCTAATCTGTTCAACTTAATAGTCGGTTATAATTAGGGTATTTAATGTCATTTTATTTTCAGTTTTGTTTATATTCAGATAACTATTGTCTGTTGCAATTGATGGTTTCAATTTATATTGGAATTTGTTCTTTTTAAGTCATGCTTTTTTGTTACTTTACTGTCTTTCCTTATATTATGAGTAGTCAATAATTGTTTTTTAAAAATGGTTTGTTAGTTTTTGTTGATTAATTATCATTGGTTTGAATTGTTTCCCGGAAATAGTATTATTATTGTTATCATTATTACTAATATTGTCACTTTTATTAACCTTATATCTTTTCCTTTGTTTTGTGTATATACCGTTTTAATATCAACTGGGCTTCCCCTGGGGCATCTCTACTTAACACTTTATCACCTGTAATGTCTATATTGTGATTTCTAAGGTATATTTTCAATTCATGTCTCTGTTGCTAGTATTTGTTACGGTGTATCAGGTAGTGGTCTATATTATTTTCTTCCTGGCATTCTAAGGGGGTAGGTAAAAAAAAATCTGCCAATGCACTGTTGGGTGGGGGAGGGGGGGGGGTGTCTTATTCTTCAGATAATCAAAACTTTTTGTTTAATTATTAAAAAATACAAAACTTTACATGTTTTAAACATTAATATATTATATTGCATGTAGATTATGTAATTTATTTTAGATGCTTGCCGTATGCCCTAGAATTTTATTAATGTATAGGTAAATCGAATACTCGGATTTATGCACCAATAACCTTGGGGGTACATAGTTAAAGATAAATTATATCTGAGGGCACGCGAACAAAAAAGGTTGAATATCACTGAGCTAGAGGAGTTTTTAACTGCATTGGGAAATATATGACGATCACATGAAATCAAGCTTTCATTGCATTGGGAAATATATGGAGATCAAGAGAAATCAAGTCCAACACAAATATAAGAATCTTCAAATCAAAAGTCTAGTCAGTTTTATTGTATGGCTCTAAAACACGGAGAACAACAAAAACGATATCTACACACAATAAAAAAAAAGAAAAAAAAGCTCCAGATTTTCATAAACGGGTGCTTGCTTAGAATAGAAAGGTTGAAATGGTATTGCAAGGTCACCAAAGAGGAACTGATGACAAGAACCAGATATGTACCAGTGGAACAAGAGATGAGAAGAAGATGGTGGCGATGGATAGAACACACACTGAGGAAACCTGTTGGCAGCATTACAAGACAGTCCTTGTTCTGAAATATCCAGGGAAAGAGAAGGAGAGGTAGATGGAACAAACGCATGGAGAAAAGTACTGGAGACAGAAGTGAAAATGGTGAGGAAGACGCGGAAAAAACTTGAGCTGATGTCACGTGACAGTGGGACTTGGTATGTGTTTGTTGAAGGCCTATATTCCCTGGGGAGCTAAAGGGTATTGATTGATTGACATGAAATCAGGTCCAACATACAAATCTGAATTTTAAATTCAAATGTCAAGTCAGTCCTACCGCGTGGCTCTGAAGCATGGAGAAAAACAAAAATCACAACCATAAATATACAGACTTTCATAAATGGGTTGAAGAATTAAAATGGTATGACAAGATCACCAATGTGGAACTGATGGACAGAACCAGACAAACACCAGTGGAACTGGAGGTTGTTGTTTTTGCAGCCAATACCAAGCTGAAGACTGCTTGGTATTATCTACACTGTAAGATCTAGGCTTTTCCTGTGGCTTTTCTGCCATTCCAAAACGTGTTGAGTTGAAGTCATGAGCTCCAGTTTCTCCAACTTGGCTTGCATTTAAAGGATCGCCACAGCTGGTCCCAAGCTAGGAGTAAGAAGCGCATGGCATACTGTGCTTTCCCCGCCATCAAGGAGCTCTCTAACTATGCATGGCTAAAATACTGTGCTCTGGTTCTGCGCTCTCCGAAGGAATATCGAATATCCTGCACAGAGCCACTTCTCAGCTCACCCTGCCTATCACTGGGTCCATAGTGAGATCCTCCTGCAGCCTGTCAACGCCACAGAATCGCGCCTGGGGCTCAAGTGACTTCTTCAAGCTTAGTGTGCAATGCTGGGTTCTCAACATGTTTCACCACAGGGGAAACCCTGGAAGTGTGTGGATGATTTCAAGTCAATTAGGGTATAGCCTCACAGACAGAGGTTCACTTCCACGTATATATATTGTAGCACTGGGCATAGCTGATAGTCATATAAAGATGACTCCAGATATGCCTCCATGCAATGTAAAGGTAGTCCCATATAAGATACTGCCGTTGGGGAGTGAAGTGTTAGAGATTTTACTATTCTAGGTCCAGCATCGAGAGGTGGGCAGCCCAGTTCCCTTCCTCGCTGCCTTTTCCTTTGCCTTCAGGTACCCATTTACAGCTAGGTAGACTGTAGCATGACGCCGCCGTGTTTCAAGTCCGACACCTTAGCTGCGAGAGGTCAGCTCTCTATCCACTCTGCCAGTCTGACACTCGGATAGGACATATATTAAGAAAACCAACTTAAAGCATTACATGGTAGTCCCAGATCTAGAATTGATACGAGAAATAGAGACAGTCTAAAGTACACATGGAGAAGAGAACTGAGACAGACAGGAAATGGATGAAGAAGACAAAAAAAGATCTGGAAAGGATGGCACAGTACTGAAGAGATTGGCATGTTTTTGTCGAGGACCTGTGCTTTATGGGGAAATGAAAAGTATTGATGACTGTGAAAATAAAAGGTCGCCTAACATTACTTTTCATTCATTCATTTTACTTTTAGCTGTTTATGTAGATAGTCACATACAGCCGTGGTATCTCTAGCTATTAGTTTTACGTGATAGGATGGCCAGTCTCATACACAACCTCACATTAGTCGCCTTGTTCGACATACCTCAGGGAGCAGCAATTCTATTCTCCTTTTCGCATTAGAGATTTCCGGGATCTATAATACTTTTACATCAGCCTAAATGAGTGACGTCACTATATAAGGTATATAGAAGCTAAAATAGCACAATCGAGCTTTACGCAATCTCAATTTACGCGAATTTGAAATAACGCGAACAATGATAAATCGCGAAAGAGATTACCACTGGTTCTTTTTTTTTTTTTTTTTTAAACATTACATGTACGTATGTTCTATTGATTAAAATCTAGAATTTCATTAGTTAATTTTACATTTCTTATGCCTTGTGTTCGTTTTCCGGATATTTTTTATGAAAACTTATATTAATATCTATTTTAGTCCACTTTACAGAAGCGTCCCCATAATTATAGCGTACTAAATTTCTATGGCTGCCATCAATGGTACCTATACCTTGCAGCGGTATGGCAGCTTGTGTACCCTGACAATCCCCAGAGCAATGCCAGTGGGAGTTTTACTCCTGGTAGGTTCAACCATGCTGGACTGGTCTGTGTGGGTAGGGGTCAGACAAAAGCTGGTACCCTGGTCCTCCAGGTTGGGGGTTTTAGCACAGGGCCGACACCCCTGTCTGTGTAAAAAAATCGCACACGTTACGGAAACAGCAATAAATGGATCATAGCTGGCAGACGCTGGAGTTGGGTTGGCCATGTCCTCAGAAGGGACCCTGTTACCATCACAAGAACAGCTATGCTATGGACCCCCGAGGGAAAGCGAAAGAGAGGCCGACCAAAAACAACTTGGCGGAGAACTGTGGAAGCTGAGATGCAAAGAATGAACCACAGTTGGGGCACTGTACGAAGGATGGCCGCCGACCGAGCAAGGTGGAATCAATTTGTTGCTGCCCTACAAGACGCCACCAGGCGTGATGGCCGCTGACTGCTTTGACGGTTGGCGGTTATGGATCAAAGAAGAAGAAGAAGAAATTTCTATGGAGAAAATGAGATCTGTTTACACAAATCTCAAACTGTCAGTGATGTCATTAATTCTTTTTGTTGTGGAATTTTCGGCCATTTGTATGTGGCAATAAACAACATATAACACATTTAATGTAAGGGGGCTAAAAAAAACTGACTTGTCTCATTATACATACCACAAATAGCAGCAAGTAGGCTGTAAATAGAAACATTTGATTTTACTACAAACCTTTTACATCCTGTTGCGCCAGAAGTTTTAAATTTAAAAAAAAAAAAAAAGAATAAAAAATAAAGAAAAATTGAGCAGACGAGTACACAACACTGTTGGTTTTTTTTAAGTTGAGATTATTTGGCTGTCTTCTGGCCTCAAGTTTTCTGTTTATCACGCGCCAGATTTGTTCGTGTCTGCCGATCATTGAAGGTTTTATTTTTTTTTTTGAACGTCGTTTATCTGTTAGTCGTGAAGCATTTGCACAAATGGACGAATGCTGTTTTTGTTGTTATTTAGACTTGCAATCTGCTGTTTTTTTTTTAAAGCGATGCACTCTAATTTCAACCCAGACACTAGGTCTATCGGTTATAGGATGGCACTTTACCACAATGAAAAAAAAAAATCTTTTCGTCTTAACTGGCACAAATGGACAAAAAAAAAAAAAAAAAAAAGTTGTGCTGCTATAAATGGAATCCGGGAGACAGGAAATGACAGCGGCAGACAGGGATGACTTCCCCTACTCGGCGGCTTCTTGCCTCCCCTAGTGAATCCCAAAAAGGAAATACTTGGGTCACATGACCGTTTCACCCCATTACCGCTATCCAACAGAGGCCCCAGAGACAGATAGAAACCGGGAGCTTTGGTTGCTATGTAAATCGGTCTGTGGTCGAGATGAGTTTTAATGTACGCGTAGTAATCTCTTATAAGTTCACAGCAGCGTTTGTGTCAGTGAATGGCTGGTATGGAGGGAGGTTGATGTTATGTTCCCTTTCAAAATCAAATCCATCTTTTTTTTTTTTGCCATAATATTGTTTGAGAAAATTATAGCTAGATCGCCTTGAGAGCTTCTTGTTGTTGTTTAACTAGGATTGCTGAGCTTCTCGCTCATTTGCAGCCAATACCAAGTTGAAAACTGCTTGGTATAATCTACACCGTAGATCTAGGCTTTTCCTGAAGCTTTTCTGCCATTCCGAAACGTGTTGAGCTGAAATCATGAGCTCCAGTTTCTCCAGCTTGGTTTACATTTAAAGGATCGTCACATCTGGTCCCAAGCTAGGAGTAAGAAGCGCGTGGCATACTGTGCATTCCTCGCCATCTAAGAGGACTCTCCAACTATGCAGAGCTAATATACTGTGCTCTGGTTTTGGGCTCTCCCAAGGAATTGTCACGTCCTGCACAGAGTCACTTCTCAGCTTCCCTTGCCTATAACAGGGTCCATAGTGAGATCTCCTTCATGCAGTCAACCAGGTCAAAAAGCCAAAGAATTTCGTCTGAGGCTCGTCTTGAGATCAGCTGCATAGTTATATAATTTAGTAGTAAGAGCAAATACAAGTTCCTTAACGCTGACGATGTGTAGTCTAACAATATTGTGAAGCTCACATATTGTGGCAGTTAGGGAACGATTTACAGTCAAAGGGAAGGAATAAAGAGAATTATGAATGGGAAGGTTCAGATAGAGTACAAAAAGGAGATGCGCGAACAATGTTGCGCATGACAGAGGTGAAGGGTAATCCAGTGAATCACGCTTTTCTTAGCGGGCAGTCCAGAAGCGTGAGGCAGAGAGGGAAGCCGCATATACGCGGATAGCCATGTTAATGGTGTATTCAAGTAGTTTAGATGATAATTATTTCATGGACAAGAAGTAGTTTGGGTAATGATTAACCCGAAATATTGAACAGTGAGAAATTCTTGTCTAGAAGGAGAAACGGTGTGAGTTAGTTATTATTCAGAAAGGAAAAGGTACGTAGAGTGTTTTACAATACATATAGACAGTAGTCATATTCTTCAGTGAGGCAAGGGAAACTAACACCCCCGGAGATGCCCGGTCCCATCAAGATAACCTGAACACTGAGAGAATATAAATAACAATAATCTAAGAAATAGAGACTATAGCACCTGAATGATCACTGATGGTTAAGAGGTCAGAAGGTGTGGATTCGATACTGGGCGAGAGAGAGTGGTGAAAGAATGAACTTACATTGTATATTCTATGATGGACCAAATGTGGAGGTCAGAGCAGACAGCAATGATCCTTTCATATTAAATAAACACTATTCAAATTACCATGGCGTTATCGCATCACGTGCTGTGTGTGTGTAACTGTGTGGTATACAGCATATTATAGCTAATCACAGAGGTAAGCGAACCTGGACAGACATTGTTATATATGATTCATAATACAACCATAACCTGCCACATTATTATGATTTTGGTGCCGTAACCAACCTCTAGCAGCACACACACATTGTTTATAAACAGGAGTTCAGAAACTATGCTTTATGCTGTCATCTCTCCTCGCTTCAGGCAGAAGACATAGAGACGTTTGACGCTGTAACAGATTTCAACAACCACGGACGACAGAAGACACCATAATACATTTTCGTATCTGTGGCAGACCTCACCAACTACAGACGGCAGTGTACAACGAAGAAAAATTTCATATTTAAGTTTCGATAACATGAAAAAAAAAAAAACCAGAGTGACAACAGTGTAAATTGTAAACATAGAACAAAGTGAACAGTATCGGAACCAGCCAAGCAGAAACGTCGGTCCGAAAACCAAGTCGGAATTTTCTTCTTTCAAATCGAACTACACGAGAATAAGTTGCCACAACAATGCAAAGTACGCCACACATTATACAATTCAAGAGCAGAGACCAACCTCAGCCAGCATTGAAATCAGTCATTCACCAAGACAAAGTACAACACACGCACTGGTTGATGACAGACTTCAAGAACCACAGACGGCAGAACAACGCAGATAGAGGGCAGGACAGTCAAAGTGTAAACAGAAGCTGACAGGTTGCGAACTGGTCAACCGAAGACGCCAGCTCAGAAATCAGGTCAAGATTTTTTTCTTCACGCCTCCTGCATGAGAGGGGTCGCAAAGACAAAGCGGGTACAATATTCACAAGTC
This sequence comes from Oreohelix idahoensis, assembly GCA_024509875.1. NCBI lineage: Eukaryota > Metazoa > Mollusca > Gastropoda > Stylommatophora > Oreohelicidae > Oreohelix > Oreohelix idahoensis. The sequence continues at coordinate 871,222 of JAMPIV010018044.1, read as the reverse complement.
ATGTAACGTCAATTCGGAAACAAATTGTTTTCATTCAAATCTTCTAGCACGAGGACACTCATCACAGCAGACGACAGGTCGACGTGTTTCGCGCAAGTAGTCTTAAGACAGGTCATAGAGTGCAGTACAGTAACCGATTCACGGATAGAAGCCTTTGTGTGTAGCAAAACAGTGTGTAGTCCGGATGGTATAAAAATATAACAATAGTGTTTGTGAAGAAAAAGAAAAGTCTGTCACGCGCGCAATATCGCGACAAAACGAGTACTCTAACGCAGACGTCTAAATTAATTAGTTTAATTAGACATTATAGTAATATTATTGTTATTAATATTATTACTGTTGTTTAATTACTATTCTTATCATTATTATTAGTATTGTAGTCTCACTAATATTGATTTGTAACAGTGTATGCATAAAATTTGTTTTGGTAACCATAACATTGTTTTTCAGGGAATCCAAGACTAATAGAAAAATTTCCGTTCATTTTCAGGTGCAAGTTAGTTTAAGTTAACAGTAGAAATAAGTAATTATTTTTCAGATTGTGATGATGGCACAAGCCGAACAGACACAGTATAACATGCAAGACAGTCAGACTTTGGCCCTCATAAAGACGATTACCGACACATTAGCCAAGGTAGACAACAGTGCTAAATACGCAAATATAAAAGGTAATGTAGACTTATTTTCAGGTGATCCACACGCATGTCGTAAGTGGCTTACAGATGTTGACAAATATGCAATGTCAATAATAGCAGATGAATTGGAGAAAGTTAAAATTGCGATTTTTTCATCTGTTGATCTGATCACAGACTCTATCAGAAGGCAATTAGACACATTACTTAATGAAAGAGATCTTCAAGCAGAGTCTAAATCGTACGATACGAAAGGGAAAGGACATTGTCACAATTGTGATAGAGAAAACAAGGACACAAACAAAATCCCAGAAACAGCTGCACGAGCACATTGGAACACACTTAATAAGAGAAGAATAAGAATGGCGGTTAGGAATTTTATGGGAGAGGTTAGAAAAGGGAAGTCCATAGAAATAAATAACGTCAACATAGCAAACCAACAGAAGTGCCAGATAAGAACACAGAACGGTTGGGAAATGAAGGTAGAACCGCTAGGAGTGTGGAGAAACATAATAGGATCTGGTCAGCAAAATATTACAATAAAGGAAGAAGGTAATAGGAATAGACCATGGACAAGTCAGGTTAAGACAACAGTCCAGAAACAGGAAAACATACAGAGAGACAGGGTCAGCGTTGGTACACAAGAACCAGAAACAAATGGAACAAAGATGAATAGTGCCGGAACACAAACTGAGATTGATACTGTAGCGTCACACTTGGGGCCAGCACACAATGAGAAAGACGTCATGAGAGAAAATGAAACATGGTCACATGGGTTAGACAATACGAGAAAGTCTAATATTCCACTCAGTGTAAAAAGGATGAACCTACAAACTGCTAAAGAAGTAGTGGTACCACAGCATAGAGATAGCATCGAAGTAAAGAATAAGAAGGATGAACCGATGAAGTCGACCAGAAAAAAAAGTCGACAGACAGTTAGTGAAGCAGAATATAGCAGTAGACAGAGATGGTCGTCAGAATCGGTGTCGACGGACTCAGACAGTGTAGTGTCTGAGGAGAGTGACGGTAGTCACAGACACAAAATCACTTTTAGAAGAGAAGAGAGTAGTACAGGAAGTAAGGAAGAAGGGAGTAAATGTGGGGATAGTAGTAGAGAAAGGGAGTTGACAGTATACAATCTGGAGAAAATAATAGCAGACAATGCAGAAATGTGGATGCGACATGCAGAGACAATCAGGCAGACTGAATGGAGGGAGGCGGATAAACGACAAATTAAAGACTCAGAGAAGAGAAATACGAAACAGATGGGTGTAAGTACAGTACACGAAAAGTACCAGCTTGACATGGAATCAGAATTCGATTCGTCAAGTGGGGAGGAGGATAGAGTTATGCACTCCGACGAATATGGATACAGGTCGGACGAGCTCGAGCATATAACGGACGACGAAGGCCGTAGAATTTATTTGCCGAAAAATGAGATTAGTGATCTTGAACGTATAAATCAGATAAATACGAAGGAAATTACCAAAATAGTTGAACCAAGCATACGGGAGTTGAAGAAAAGTAATAGAAGCCACCATAAAGCGGCCTGATTTTAACTTCTCAAGAAGCATGGTTTGGAGAGTGCTAGAGGGAAAGTATCATACAAACTTTCCACAAACAAGAATTGAAATAGATATGGTTCTGACGAAAATGATAGATGACGCAAACAGGAAAAGGTGGATAGAAAAGGCAGAGCAGGCAAATCGTCATCGAAGTCAGAAGAGAAATAAAGGAAAAAGAAAATATAGATATTAAGTGAAGTAGAGGGGGAGATGAGGGATAAAAGGTCATGAAAAATGACGAGGATATTATGTGGGAAGAAGAAGAGCCATAAGAGATGGCGAAATTATGAGTGAGTAATTGAGATATTGGACGGTGAGGTATTAAGGGCCATGGGAGATGGCGAACACAAGAGAATCGCTTAGATAAATAAGTATGGGAAAATTGAGAGTCACGGAGAAGTGACGGGAGTATTGAGAAGCCACAGGAAGGATGGCACAGACATATAGAAGAGATGGTTCTAGAAGGAACTTATGTAGAAGTAAGAAGCCATGGAGCATATGGCAAAGAAAGAGATTTTTGCGGCAGTGGCCGAGTCCTATGAAGGCTTTGGGGAGAAATCATATTTTTTTTCTCTCCGTAATACATGAAGAGAAGAGAATTGTGTTGAGAACGTTCCAGGGAGGGAACGAAAAACATATAAAAACGTTAAGTGCGGCGTTTGCCAGACTACAAATGTGAGTCTATGGAGGGTAACCCTCACCGAACATATACAGTAGAAATTTAGACATGGAGAGACAGTGTTGTGGAGAAGGAAAAAGGAGATAGCACAAAGAGAAGTTCCAGGGAGGGAACGAAAAACATATAAAAACGTTAAGTGTGGTGTTTATCAGACTACAAATGTGAGTCTATTGAGGATAACCCTCACCGAACATATACAACAGAAATTCAGACACTGGGAGACAGTGTTGTGGAAAATTAGGTCAAGTGACAGGTCAACAGCAGAAAAATACGCAAGTAGGTCAAAGCGACAACGCGGTTTAAGATAGGTAGACCAAAGAAGGTGAAAATATTTCTGCGTAGTAGACCAAGGACAGGAGTCTAGTTAACAAAGGGTGGATAGGAGGATGGCAATTCAGTGTTGCCATGATAGTAAATGGCTCACGCCATTATGAACTATGTATATAGGGAGACATGACAGAAGACATGTTTGGCTTTATACGAGAGAACATGAAGGCCAGACAGTTCACACCAGGTGTGTGGTGACAGAAGATAATACTATATGAGGGGTTTACGTGTATGACAACAGGAGTGACTGGATGTGTAAAAGGAAATAAACTTTGTATGGATAAGTACAGAGTGGGCAGAATGTGAGTGAGAAAGACAAGGGTTAAGAACAGTCATAAATGTAAAGAGAAAAGGTCACTTAAGAAAAGTGACGGGATAAAAGAGACATTCCCCAGTTTTGTTATGATAATATGTTGTAACATAAGAAAATAATGACATGTTATAAAAAAAAAAAGAAATGAAGACCACTAAGGAAGTGGAATGTATAACATGTCAAATGTATGTTTTTGAAATCATGTAATATGAGCAGATAGGAGAAAAAGCAAAGATGAGTGGTCGTAAATGGGAACGAGATGTTGATGAATGTACGTTCCCAGTACAATTTAATTGAGTTGTGTAAAAGGAAATTGTCCTTTGGCACAGATAGTAATTGGTAATGTGCTGAGCTAGGGTTGTAACAGCACATTGCTAAGGATATTGTTTTTGTTTTGATACATAGTTAAGTACAATAATGGCTGGTACAGTCATTAAAATAAATTTTTTCTCCTACGGATAAATAATTTATTTTTAGGGGAGAAAGGGAGATAATGTGGCAGTTAGGGAACGACTTACAGTCAAAGGGAAGGAATAAAGAGAATTATGAATGGGAAGGTTCAGATAGAGTACAAAAAGGAGATGCGCGAACAATGTTGCGCATGACAGAGGTGAAGGGTAATCCAGTGAATCACGCTTTTCTTAGCGGGCAGTCCAGAAGCGTGAGGCAGAGAGGGAAGCCGCATATACGCGGATAGCCATGTTAATGGCGTATTCAAGTAGTTTAGATGATAATTATTTCATGGACAAGAAGTAGTTTGGGTAATGATTAACCCGAAATATTGAACAGTGAGAAATTCTTGTCTAGAAGGAGAAACGGTGTGAGTTAGTTATTATTTAGAAAGGAAAAGGTACGTAGAGTGTTTTACAATACATATAGACAGTAGTCATATTCTTCAGTGAGGCAAGGGAAACTAACACCCCCGGAGATGCCCGGTCCCATCAAGATAACCTGAACACTGAGAGAATATAAATAACAATAATCTAAGAAATAGAGACTATAGCACCTGAATGATCACTGATGGTTAAGAGGTCAGAAGGTGTGGATTCGATACTGGGCGAGAGAGAGTGGTGAAAGAATGAACTTACATTGTATATTCTATGATGGACCAAATGTGGAGGTCAGAGCAGACAGCAATGATCCTTTCATATGTAAATAAACACTATTCAAATTACCATGGCGTTATCGCATCACGTGCTGTGTGTGTGTGACTGTGTGGTATACAGCATATTATAGCTAACCACAGAGGTAAGCGAACCTGGACAGACATTGTCATATATGATTCATAATACAACCATAGCCTGCCACAATATCAAACGAGTGAATTTGTTATTATTTCACATTTTAACTGAAGACAACGGAAAACTATCCGTCCACCATCTCTCCCCTCTCTCTCTCTCTCTCTCTCTCTCTCTCTCTCTCTCTCTCTCTCTCTCTCTCTCTCTCTCTCTCTTAATTTGCTAGTAATTCGAAATAGAAATGTAAAAAAAAGGCTTTATTTTATGTTCTTTTCCCTGTGTAATTAAAGATTCTACGAGAATATTCCTTACGCAGGTTGTGTGGAAAGAGGACCGTTGGACATTTCATTGTCTGTTACTCTCCCGCATTCGTCACCGTACAGAAGTACAAAAATTACGCAACTCTCGTATATTTTTGTGTTTGTACTATACTGGGAGGATTTTCAGATGCTGTTTAGATTGGCGAGGGCTATTCTGGCTTTATTCATTCGGTTACCGTTGTGTTTGCTTGTTCCGTCATCTGGTGTTAACTATGCTTCCTAAGTATGTGAAAGTGTTTGTATTTTCTAGCCCTTGGTCCCTTATTTTCAGCATTTCTTACATTGAGTGTCATGACTTCTTGAGATTAATGTTTAGTGCCACTGGTTGGCTTTGTTTATTCTGTCTGTTTTTTCTTAGACGTGTTGATGTGAGTGTGCGAATTGTATAATGTCATCTGTATATTCTATATCATTCAGTGTAGAACACAGGCACTGCCTTGTAAGGCTATTAGCTGCGTTCCTTTTTAAATGTGCGTTTCATCCAGCGCAAGCGTCTTCTCTTCGCCTCGTGTTCCACTGGTGGTTATTCTTTCCATCAGTTCCACATTAATAATCAGGTCATACCATTTTAATCTTTAAATTCTGTACAAGCACCCATTATTAAAAGCCTGTGTCCTTCTGATTGTCATAGTTCTTGGTGTTATTTATTTTGTTCTTTCTTGTCAATGTAAGCAGAGTTTATTAGTCTGCTCCAAACGTACACACGTTCTGGAAAAGGGGAGGATGAACGGGTGTAAATAACAATAATAGGGGTATTAAAAGCTGCGCCCGATCAGTGAAGACTTAAACGAGAAGGTTCCTATTATATTTGAGCAGGATTTATAATAGAAATAAAATGCGTGGTGAAGGATGACGTCAGAGTGAAAGTGTGACGTCAGCTAGAGAGTGATCGGCTCTGCTGAAGGACAACGTGTCCATTTTGATGTGTTTATTATTCGTGTTATCCAAGATTTGTGTAATTCTGTGGAAGGTTGGCCTCTCAGGTATCCGTAGGGATAAATAGATAAATCCCCGGCATGGATATTATACCTGCAGTTTACATTAGACTGGGCCCGATGTCGTGATTTAGTCTGTCTAACAACACGGTCTTTTGTATACTTAGGAGTAAATCTGACCATACCGTACGCCATATGTTGAGAACTCTCTGATACACTAGCCAATAAAAACGCGTCCTTCTTGGTGTGTGTTGTAAAACGTACTAGGCTTTAACATAGAGGCCCATTTTGTGTAACCGATGGTATAATGCCATTTAATTTTGGAAAGAATAAAGAAGTATCACCTGGAAGGATTATATAATTCAACAACGGGAATGTTACGTTGGAGGTAGGTGTAAAAACTTTCTCGAATAGTATTTTAGTAAGATAGAAATATTGAGTGAAAGGGCTTCGTTACATCAGGTTAGTCCCAATTTAGCTAGTTAAAGCATGCATATATTAAAATGCATTTTGCAAACTAACCAATTAGTAGATAGATCAATACATAAATAAGAAAGATACTTGAGATAATAATTTTTACTAATTGAACAAAGAGCAAAATTATGCCTCATTTTGAGATTTTTAACACCCTTTTTGCCCCATGCCATCCGATACGGAGGATGTGCTAGTATATAAGACCTTGCCCTTGGGTAAATTGAGGCCACAAAATTAAAAAAAAACCATAGCTGAACAGAAGAAGCGGTAAAAGAGTAAACGTCATGTACCTTTGCCATCCGTATCTGTAGAGCAGACATTAGATGCCGATTAACAGTTGAGCATTAATGCCGACACAAAGCCACTGGTCAGCCTATTCATCATATACCACTAGAAAGTAAAATATAAAGTAATAAAAACACAGTGAAGGATGATTACTTATGGACAGAATGTATCTATTACTACCTTCACAGTTCAACATTAGTGACAAACCATATTGAATTATAATACGAGTATTAATATGTGTAGAAAAATAGAAACTTAAGTACAGGATTCTATTTGATACTTAAATTTTCTATGTTTATTTATTTTATGTTGTAAATACATTTGAGTTTCTTCTAATTTACCTAACCGAAAAGAGAAACGGTATAGGTTAAATAAATTGTAAATATGTACCTTGCTGAAATTATTTAAATTGAGTTCCAAGTTTTGTTGATACATAATATATATAGATAGACCATAATTAGTACCCATAGAATAATTAGCCATATTAAATAATAATAATAACACATAATATCAGGGGAGAATCGTGAAAGGGAGCAAATAGACTTTCAGGACATCCACTCTCATCACACCTGGAGGTTTATACAGCTGGATTCTACCTTTGATGTCAATACACCCTTATTCTTTTCAGAAAAGGGGGTATTTCTTGTAAGACCAGTCTCTTATCCGGCACTATCCTGGTATCATCTGATACATCTTTTTGTCCAGGATAACTTAAGATTTTAATAACTTCATCACCCTTTCGTGACACCCGACAGTATAAATATGGGCAGTATAAATGACATGGGTCATGACAGAAGATGCCGGACGTGTGATGTCAGAAAGCGGAAGCCTGAAATGATCTGTAAACAGTTCGTTCTGTTGCATTTTATTATGTGGATTAAACCTTGGATCGTCCTGGCCTGGTTTATTCCCTCAATCCCTGTTGTGTAAATCTGTACATCAGTCCATCCTGAAAGAACTAGGAAATATAAACTGCAAAGGTTACACAACAAGGGAGTCGGAGTGGCTAAGAGGAATGGCGTCCGTCTATAATTCTAAAGGCACCGGGTTCGCTCCCAGTTCGGGGAATATAACTGATGCATATTTTTCTCAGATACCAGTGGTTCCTAAGGATGTCATACTCCACCCCTGATCTCCCAGGTAGTGAGATCGGGTACCTAGCCATCTCGGATAAGGGCGAAAAAATAGGAGGTCCCGTGTGCAAGTTGAGCACGTTAAAAATCCCTCGGCAGTTGGAAATCGTAAAAAGTAGGCCATACAGCCGCTGCCGTGGCATAATTTTAAATAATTTAGGAAACCTACCGACCACAATAATATTTTTAGAATGTGTGATTCCTGTACAACACATTTGGATTCTCGCCTGTGCTAAAAAAATGTTCGTGCCCTGTGTTGAGATCCTCCTTGTGTGATCTAGGGGAGGAGATCGGAGCACTGATAGAGTTGTCCGTGTGCAACAAAAATTGTCCAAAACAACAACAACAAATCCATACATTATGTTGCTTAGAATAAAAGTTGACGACCAGTTATCATTATTCGCCATATCGTTCACACACAAAATATACATTTGTGAGGAAACGAAGAATTACTCATTAATAGTAACTGACCATCAACATTCAGTCTATGAAATAGGTTGCATGGAGCATTTATTTTCTGTTTTTAATGCATATGACGAAATGGACGATCTCTTAGCGATCTTTGGTTCTCTCCGGCAGTATCGGTACATTTGTGGTATTGATTGTTATTATGTGCTGTCAATTATCGCACTTTTCTGTGTTTCTCTCTTTCTTTCCTCGTTATTTTCTGCTAAGTAGCAGATATTTGATTTTATCAAAGCACCCTGTAGATGACAAATACCACATTTGCAAGGAGAGGCTGATATGATACATCACATTTGCTTGGCGCTATCCAGATTTGTTGGTTACAGGCGCGGCAGATTAACACGTACATCGGCCAGCGCTTCGGCTTAATCACCGATAAGACACAGAGTTTGCGTACTCATACGAAAGATAACGAGATTACGGTCTATGTGACACATGTGGGCAGACAAGTGTGATATAATCGCTTCCGGTAACGTGGTTAAAAGTAATCATGGATGATAAGGGTGGATTTAACTGGAATGATAAGCCAAAGGGTCTGACCACCAAAAGTGGATTTAGGCTGACGACAAATCACCACCCCTATCGACACCTGGTATAAAAGTGCAAGATGTAGGTGTCTTCTCTGGTTTATAGTGTTGCTGTGTATGTTGCAGTAGAATAGTTCACAGGGTACAACACAGGCAACATGATGTGTAGAGTCCTGAAAATGGTAACTTCGCTTTATGTTTTATACCATTTATTGCACGCCACAAAACAGTCATGATATTTTGTCATCACCAACATAGTTTAACGAATGCAGCATTCAAAATCATATTAGCTGATAGTCATGTAGGATTCAATACTCAATAGTTCTATTGTAAACAGATAGCTTCTGTATATTCGATATCATAAAGTTCTGGTTCATGAAGCTGTATAAATAATATATATATATATATATATATATAGCACAGATCTGGGTGCCTAAGGTTCATACATATAACTTCTGCAACAGTGTCAGCTGCAGATCATCAATGTTCATAGACAATAATAAATGCTCCCTTCCTGATGCTAGCAGATCAGATGTGTACAATAAGTCCGTTTACTGTCTGCACGTGAATAGCATACATGGAATACAGGTCAAACCGACCCTTATAACCTTCCTAAGTCTAACCATCTGACTTGGACGTGATCTCTGATATAACGAATCCTGGAACACAGACAATAGTCTTGTTGGTCTAGAGCGACCCATATATATATAACTAGTTCAGGTATAAAGATACCGGTGGCGAAAATCCTAGTCAAAGTACCTCTCCATTTTGAATCACACAGGCGAGCAAGGAGCCACAAAATGACGAACTTCTAGATGATAGCATAAAGTTCAATACAAGAGGAATTACCTTTCTTCGGAAATCAACCACGAACATATGCCTCCAGGCAGGCTTGAATAATACTGGGAAAATAGTCTAGTTAGCTAACTAACTCACAAAGACAATGTATTTCCCTCAGAAAATCACAAGACGCACATTGCGTCCGCTCGCTGCTCAGACCATTTCTAAACTCCCCGAGCTGGGCGGAACACACCAAACGAACTACCAGTTTTGACATGCGCAGAACTCCAATATCTGAGTCGCCGCTCACATAAGACGATTCTAAGAACATTCGAGATAAAAGTCTTACACAGTCGCGCCTTTTATGGTCATGAACAGAAGCGTTAAGACAGGTTTCAGACATCTACAACAGTTGACTGATACTACCAAATAAGGAGATATGGTCACGCTTCGTTCAAGAAATTATAGACCGAACGTGTCTCTATACAAGAGAAGGCAAACTCATAAAAAATTGTAGTCTCGATATCTCGGGTTATGTCCCTTTGACTGTAAAAAAATAATACACCTTTCAGTCAAAAAATGATCATACATACGAAAGATGATCATACAAAGACTTTGGAAAAAGTAATTATTTGTAACATTACCGGTGCCTCCCGGGAAAAAAAAATGAAACATTTTTTTTTTTAAAATCCTGGAGCCGGAAAAATCTAGGCTCCTAACGCACGTATGATGCGCGGATATATACCTAACAAACTAGCTCAACGCATGGAGCGAAACTGAGATCATATCTCAGGTCCTTAGAGAAAAAATTTATCTAAGTATTCGCGTATATATTCCAGGAAGGTGCCACCAACACACGCCACAATGATGGCAACATCATAATAAAAGTCAAATTACTCTCATACCAATATATGAAATTAAATATATCATTATGATATCATACAATGTGTTGTGCAAATAGCGGTGTAATATACTAATATACCGCACTATATTATTACATTATATAATGCATCAGTAATTAATAACTAATACAATGTTATTCTTCGTTGACATAAAACAATCAATAGAAGAAGATGTGGACATCATCCGCTCCCAATCTAGGACAGGACTTGATATCCTCAATGTTCCACAATGGACATAATCTCGCAGACTTCACTGATGTGCTGCGAAAATATCAATAACACAAATCTTAAAGACAACTGGTAAATCTCTTAATACAATTATGCAAATATATTATCTAAATGTGGCCGAGTGATCTTTTGGCCCGTATATCACTAACTAAGCCTTCTTAGATAATTACATGGTACAATGTTATAAATTCCCCCCAAAAAAGTGAGAAAAAATCTACTAACATGTCATTATAATATTGGACTGTATATCAGGAAATATATATATGACAGAAGAATCATGTGGAATCGTGTGGGCATCTGGACAGAATGTCTGCCATCACATTATCCGAACCACGGATAGCTCGAACCGAGAAATGAAATGGTTGAAGAGCTATGGCATAACGAGTGGACCTCGAGCTCTTCAAGTTTTTGCTCTGAATAGCAGTAAGCGCTTTCTGGTCGGTTTCCACAATGAAGTGTGCGCCTAGAAGAAATCTTTGTAACTTCAGAATAGACCATACCATAGCCAATAACTCACGGTCTAAAACCGAGTAATTCTTTTCTGCAGCATTTAATTTCCTAGAGATATACATCACCGGATGCAGAGTATCAGAATACTCCTGCATTAGTGCTGCCCCAATCCCAGTTGACGAGGCGTCACTTCGAAGAACAAAAGTCTTCTCAATAGTAGGTAACCTAAGAATAGGTGGAGATGAAAATAGGGCTTTAACCTGGTCCAATGAGGATTGACATTCTTTAGACCAGCGGATCAGATTAGGCGACCCTTTCTTCAATAAAGTAGAAAGCGGTGCCATAATGGAGGACAGATTCGGAATGAATCGTCCGTAGAATTGGATCAAACCTAATAGACTCCGTACTTGTTTCTTCGTCTTAGGGACCGAAATGTTAAGTATTTTTGAAACATTGTGGTCCTCTGTCTTTAAAAGACCATGACCAACACGATGACCTAGGAAAGAAATCTCGCTAAATCCTATAAAGGCTTTAGAGGGTTTTGCAGTCAAGTTATACTCGCGAAGAGTAGACAGTAATTCGTATAAACCCAAATAGTGATCTTCCCAGGAATCACTGAATAGACAGATATCATCTAAGTATGCTATGACATCTGTACGATATGCGAGAATTCGCCGCATCATGCGTACGAATGTAGCAGGGGCGTTCATAAGACCGAAAGGCATGAAATTCCATTGGAATAAACCCCTAGGTGTAGAAAAAGCTGTAAAAGGTTTGGCACGTTCAGTTAGCGGAACTTGCCAATAACCTTTAGACAAATCTAGTTTGGTAAAGAATCTAGAATTAGCAAGTTTATTGAGTAGCTCTTCTAATGAAGGCATAGGTTCAGCGTCGAACTTCGTAACTTGGTTCAATTTGCGATAATCTACGCAAATGCGAATGTTATTATCCTTCTTTCGAACAATAACCATAGACGAAGAGTATGCTGAAGTGGATGGTTCAATGATTTCCAAACGTATCATTTCATCCAATTCTTTTTCGACTTGAGACTGGAAATGGATAGGTATTGGATAAGGTCTGACTCTGATAGGATTATGATCAGTTAGCACAATGTCATGTTCAATGACATGTGTGTGTCCCGGGATGTCTGTAAGAACATCCTGAAATGTTTGCAACATCGAAGAAACTTGTCGATGTTCCTCAGCGGAAAGATTTGGAGAAACGGTCACGTTTTTCCAAGATTCCGTAGAATAAAGTGGGACCATAGGAAGAGGAAGATTGACATCAGAAAAAGTAGTTTCCTCATCCTGTATAACTGACAGAGATGAGTACTGACCATGAGGTGCTTGAGAATTGTCCGTTGCCTGGAAAATAGGCTGCAAATAGTCAGGTCTTTCATAAAATTCCGTGAGCATATTTATGTGGAAAGTTTTATGCTTTCCATCAATATCGACAACATAGTCGACATCAGAAATTTTGGAGACTATTGCATATGGACCTTTCCATGCAATTAGAAGTCTGTTCTCCCTTGAAGGAAGTAGAACGAGAGCTTTGTCACCTGGACAAAGTTGTCGTAGACATCTATTTTTATTTGCAAACTGCCTTGCCTTTTCTTTAGCAAATTCGGATGAAGAAGTTGCTAGTTTGCATGCCTCGATGATCTTTTGCCTAAGAGCAATGACGTACTCATAAGAAGATTGAGTTTCATCGCTAATATTATCGGCAGTGATTAGATCGTGAAGTAAAGACATAGGGCCGCGCGGTTGCGCGCCAAAGACAAGTTCAAAAGGGGAAAACCCTGTATGTTCATTGGGGACCTCTCTATACGCAAAGAGAGCCGCGGGTAAGACCCTGTCCCAATCCTGAGGATGATCCTCAGTTATCTTACCAAGTAAAGTTTTCAGAGTCCTATTTAAACGTTCGACTAACCCATTAGACATTGGGTGATAGATACTGCTGAGAGACCTTTTAATATGTAGCATAGACATTACCTGTGACATAGTGTCTGATATAAGTTGAGTGCCATGGTCTGACAATATTTCTCCGGGAAACCCAAGCGAGAAAATATCAGCCAAAGAGCGTCTGCGATATCAGCAGTTGAGATGCTCTTGAGAGGTATTGCCTCTGGCCAACGTGTGCACATATCGACACATGTAAGAATAAATTGATGTCCTCTAGCTGACTTAATTCTAAAAGGACCGATAATATCTATTGCCATTTTTTGAAAAGGGCGAATAGGAATGTCAGCAGCCTGGATAGGCGCAGCATGTCGTGGTCCTTTAGATTTGACCTCCTGACATACTTTGCAAGAGCGACAGTAAATTCGTATGTCCTTGCTCACAAATGGCCAAAAGAAAGCCGCAAGAACCCTCGACTTTGTACGGGAAAAACCCATATGTCCAGCACATTGCGAGTCATGAGCATGTTGCAATATTTGCAATCTCATGCTCTTGGGCACAAGAATTTGTGAATGAGTGGACGTAGTCGAGTCTTGTACCATACGTACAAGTACGCCGTTCTTCATAGAAATCCAAGATTTTCTATTAGTATTCTGATTAGGATCACCTTTTTTTTGCTAGAATGAAGAATTTTTGTAAAGACGGATCTTCTTCTTGCAATTTGATAAATGAGTCACGTGTAATAGTCAAGTGACTATCTTGGTCATTTACTTCATCATTATTAGTTAATGAAGTTTGAGGTGGATCCAGAGCATGTGCTCTTGTGACCACCGCATTGGTAGCTTCAATGTTTTGCTCTTCCCAAACAGCAATCTGCTGTGGGGTACATTCCCTAACTCCGTGAATACGACCAATAATAAGGTCCGCAATAGGATTTGGAAGTAGACACGCGTGGACCTCTCCCGTGAAGAAAGGAGTAGCAATATGTATTATGGCAGTAGGATACTTTTCCAACGTGCCACCAAATGTGACACATTTGATGACCTTTCCTGTAGCACAGGATGGATCTACAAGAGATTGCCTAACACCAACAGTAGTACATCCAGAATCAAACAACACTGAGACTGGATTACTATTTACAAGCCCCTTATGTAATATAAGAGAACCTCTCCCATCATGAGCAACATTAGCAGGAAGAGCGGGCAAAGGATGACCACAGCTTAGAGTACTAACGGTCTTCGGATCAAATAAAGTACTGCATTGGATACATTTATTTGCTCTACCAAAATCAAAAGATGAGCATCCGATAGCATTATGGTCTTTATCACTATTAATCTGTTTATCTGCTCCCTGAGATTCTTGTTGAACAGAATTCGTCTGTTGATATCTTTTTCTCTTATGTTGCGATCTACCGCGACCATTATTGCCTCTGCAATTATCATTAAAGTCCCTACTGTAATTTTTATCCTGGTTTGAGTTCCAGTTTCCATAACTGTCATTACCATCTCTATGCTGTTGAGAACCTCTATTATCTTGGTATTGAGGTCTCTGCAAAAAATATTTCCCTCTATGCCGATTACCTTTGTGAAAATTTCTAAAGTTAACCGGAGTAGAATACCGTGTAGTATTAGGTTGTCTCCAGTTCTGGGAAGAAGAATCACCCTGGAATTGATTACTATGGTTCTGGGCATAATTACGGTTACTCTTTTTATTGAAATTTTGCTGGCTACCCTGAAATTTACGCATAAAATTTGGGCCATAAGGTGCTGCCGAAGCAACTGGCAGACCTTCTTTTACTTTAGAGTTGCTAATGGTTATGTGAGGATGCGCAGTAACATACTGGCTACAGTATTCTTCCATTTCTTTTATGTTTTTAGGCTTACGCTCATGAAGAAAAGAAAGAAAAGCTTCATTAACAGAAGACATGACCTTGTCTCTAAGTAGTAAATCCATAAGGGCTTCAAATGTACTTTCTGTCTTAGACAACTCAACCCATCGTAAAAAAGTAAGACGTATGCTTGAGATGAATTCAGAGAATTCAACTCCAGTTTCTGGTAACATGTTTTTAAATTTAAGACGATATCCGTCCTCGTTAAGTTGGTACTTCTTTAACAATGCCGCCCTGACAACCTCATAGTTGTTTTTGTCCGGCACATCTACCATACTCAACAAAGTCAAAGCATCACCTCTAAGTATCTTGGACAGATGATAAACATATAATGTTTTATCTATATTATGCACCTTACATGCACTTTCAAATCTATCTAGATAAAATGTTATATCATCAATTGAGGGATTAAATGCTGGTAGATTAAGCTTGAAATCCTTAGCATTAGTCTTATCTGACACCTTATTTGCATCATTAGCATTACCAGTGTTCAATAACTTTAACTTCTCTAACTCTAAAGCTAAGAGTTTTTCTTCATGCTCCATTTTTGCTTTTCTCTCATCAGCTTCTCTTTGTAACCTTCTTTCTTCAGCCTCAGCCTGTAACTTTCTTTCTTCAGCCTGAGCCTGTAACTTTTTTTCTTCAGCCTGAGCCTGTAACTTTTTTTCTTCAACCTCTATTTCAAGTCTCTTATTTTCAGCTTCTTTTTCAAGCCTCTTCTCCTGAGATTCTGCTTCTCTTTTTTGTTTTTCCATTTCCATTTGTAATCTTTTTTCATCTACCTGCATCTGCAGTTTTAAATTTTCAGCATCTATTCTCTTTTGTTCAGTTTGTTCTTTCATTTTCTTTTCCTCCGACTTCAATGCCTTGGCATATTGAACAGTCGCAAATTCTTCTAATTTATCACCAGTCTTCCCAAGGGTTTTACCCTGCTCAATAAAGTACTCAAATGTAGACATGATGTCTAAAATGTGAGTACAGAACCTGAAATAATTAATTATCTTATTTCAATCTTAATAGCAACAAGACTTAATAAAGTGCTTGTATAATCACTATGTTTACTCCAATCTCTGTGGGAAACAAGATTTGACACCAACTTGTATTATCAAATGTATAATAATATCACAAGTCACCTCTTTATCATCAGTGCACTACACAAATCAGTGCATAACCATCAGTTATTTATCATAACTGCACTACAATAGTGCATAAGCAAAAAACCACCAGTTAGTTATGATATGTGCACTATAGACCAATAGTGCATGAGCATATATGTAACAATAGTGAAAGCTAACTATGCAAGAACTATGTAAACAATAACAAGACAATGTAAACAATAACAAAGGTCACCAACAATGTAAACAATAACAAAGATCAAAGTCAATGTAAACAACAACAAAGATCAAAGTCAATGTAAACAATAACAAAGATCAGAGTCAATGTAAACAACAACAAAGATCAAAGTCAATGTAAACAATAACAAAGATCAAAGCAATACGAAAACATTCGCATAAGTCAAATAAATAAACAGCGAAAACTAAAAAGAAATATGCGAAGATATGACAAACAAATGACGCTACAGTGTATAGACAGCAATTTTGTAAAGAATTGAATAATAGAAAAGAGGAGACCTACAAATACAAAATACAAACAAATGAAATCGAAACTAAAAAAACAGAAAGAGAGAGAAAAAAAAAATATACAAAAAACGAAAATAAAGCACAACTCGTCACAACTAAACAGATATAGCAACGATTGTCGCTAGCAAATTTCACAGTAGGAAATTCGCACAGTCCCTAACGAAAACGCTAACAGTAGAACCTCTGTGACGTGGTATCTTCTACTGAAAGACACCGCCCAACCGAAAAACCCGCTGAAATATAAACATATAAATATTCAAATACAAATAACATTTAACATGTAACATGTAAACAGTGTGAAAAATGTGAGAGACAGAAGGCTCAGTTAGAACATAAGGGCACAGTTCACAAACAAAAAAAAACAGGCCACTTAACTTCTATGAATCCACAACGTCAGCACAGTTCAGAACAGGATGTGATCAGCATTCTTAGGACAATGATCCAACGTTGATCCATATCTGCTCTCATAAACTGCCACGACGACGGAAATGAGCTTCTGACAGAAAACAGCTTCTGAACTTGACCTTCTGAATTGACTTGAGCACTTGACCTTCTCAATCCGGAACAGTTGTTACGGCACTTGTCCTTCTTCCTAACAGATCAGGAAATCGATTTGCTCGGCACTTGTCCTTCTATCGTAGGAAAACTGCCAACTTGACGAGCAACGCCGGGTATTTTGAAACAATTTCCAACTTTCAGCAACGCCGGGTACTTTCAAAATCTTTCATCAAACATTGAGGTGATGAGTTGAAACTGTAATGTTGAAAGCTTGATGATGATGTCTGGGTTTGTTGACCCCCTTGATAGCTGGTACCAGAGTAAACTCCCCACAATGGCCACCAAAAATGATAAGGGTGGATTTAACTGGAATGATAAGCCAAAGGGTCTGACCACCAAAAGTGGATTTAGGCTGACGACAAATCACCACCCCTATCGACACCTGGTGTAAAAGTGCAAGATGTAGGTGTCTTCTCTGGTTTATAGTGTTGCTGTGTATGTTGCAGTAGAATAGTTCACAGGGTACAACACAGGCAACATGATGTGTAGAGTCCTGAAAATGGTAACTTCGCTTTATGTTTTATACCATTTATTGCACGCCACAAAACAGTCATGATATTTTGTCATCACCAACATAGTTTAACAAATGCAGCATTCAAAATCATATTAGCTGATAGTCATGTAGGATTCAATACTCAATAGTTCTATTGTAAACAGATAGCTTCTGTATATTCGATATCATAAAGTTCTGGTTCATGAAGCTGTATAAATAATATATATATATATATATAGCACAGATCTGGGTGCCTAAGGTTCATACATATAACTTCTGCAACAGTGTCAGCTGCAGATCATCAATGTTCATAGACAATAATAAATGCTCCCTTCCTGATGCTAGCAGATCAGATGTGTACAATAAGTCCGTTTACTGTCTGCACGTGAATAGCATACATGGAATACAGGTCAAACCGACCCTTATAACCTTCCTAAGTCTAACCATCTGACTTGGACGTGATCTCTGATATAACGAATCCTGGAACACAGACAATAGTCTTGTTGGTCTAGAGCGACCCATATATATATAACTAGTTCAGGTATAAAGATACCGGTGGCGAAAATCCTAGTCAAAGTACCTCTCCATTTTGAATCACACAGGCGAGCAAGGAGCCACAAAATGACGAACTTCTAGATGATAGCATAAAGTTCAATACAAGAGGAATTACCTTTCTTCGGAAATCAACCACGAACATATGCCTCCAGGCAGGCTTGAATAATACTGGAAAATAGTCTAGTTAGCTAACTAACTCACAAAGACAATGTATTTCCCTCAGAAAATCACAAGACGCACATTGCGTCCGCTCGCTGCTCAGACCATTTCTAAACTCCCCGAGCTGGGCGGAACACACCAAACGAACTACCAGTTTTGACATGCGCAGAACTCCAATATCTGAGTCGCCGCTCACATAAGACGATTCTAAGAACATTCGAGATAAAAGTCTTACACAGTCGCGCCTTTTATGGTCATGAACAGAAGCGTTAAGACAGGTTTCAGACATCTACAACAGTTGACTGATACTACCAAATAAGGAGATATGGTCACGCTTCGTTCAAGAAATTATAGACCGAACGTGTCTCTATACAAGAGAAGGCAAACTCATAAAAAAATTGTAGTCTCGATATCTCGGGTTATGGCCCTTTGACTGTAAAAAACATAATACACCTTTCAGTCAAAAAATGATCATACATACGAAAAATGATCATACAAAGACTTTGGAAAAAGTAATTATTTGTGCGTAACAATGGATTTATTACATTTTAGACAATATGAGTCTACAAATGTGTTTGTGAGAGTGTATGCAAGGTATCAGATGTCCATATATGGTAATACCTGACCTTTGCAGGCACGCACATTATTTCACATGGGACTAATTTGAAATGTCACACCCTATCTGCATGATTTGAAATGATTGGATCTTTCTGATTAGATTCATAACAACATTGAGGGGGAATATAGCCTGACCATTTCGCAGTTTTATCTCACAGTGAATTTCACGTTCGCCAAGACAACATCAGACTTCGCCAGAGTGAAGACTAGATTCATAATTCCTTTTTGTTAACCTGACCTTTTATTGGAAAACTAGATAAGTCTTACAAAGCATAGGAAATCTCTTTCAAATTTTAATAAGGAACCCCGGGACTAGGAAACTGAAGAAACACGGAGTCAGAGAGGGAATCTATTGTCAAAATTGAAGACATCCCAGACGCGTGAAAGAGAACAATTCGTCTCTTTTATTCCTCTGAGCAAAAAAGTCTGTAGCCAAGATTGGCGTAAGTAGTGCATTTTCATTCTGTTTTATTACTAACATGTGAACTAACATATATGTATGTATTACCATGTGAAGTTTAATATGTGAAACTCGCTATTGGATGTCAAAGTCATTTAAGGCTGGCAACCTAAGTATCTAGAATGATGATTCATGAACCACCACTGCACGGGCTGGTGATTGCTTTATTGATAGTTTCATAAAGAGAACTAAAAGCATAAAGTAGTTCAAGGTTCCCTATGGAGCAGAGAGGGAAAGATGAAAAGAAATTATGTAATTCTAAGTATAATACTTACATTTTCAAAGCAGTGTAAATGTCCCTATAAACATATTCACTTCAAAATCAATATAAGTTTTCAAGCGTTAAACCAGTGTAAATGTCTATGTGAAAATATTCATTTTAAATTAAAAGAAGTTTCAAACTTTTCCATAAGTGTAAATATAAATGAAACATAAATGAATTTATATTGTGAACATTTTTCAAACAGTGGAGATGTAAATGTAAAACATATTATATCTGTACGTTTAACCTTTTCATTTAAATTTAATGTAAAGCTAAAGCTATTCAGTTTAAATGTAAAGGAAGTTTTATCCCGAGGGATTAAATTTAATTCTCATCGAGGGTAAATTCTGACATGGGATGGTGGTATGGGAAGATAGGAACCCATAACTATTTCTATTACCAGTTATTGGTGGTACCAGCAGAATGTACTATCTCTGGAACCAAGTGAAGGTAGAAGTGGACTGACGTTTTGCGAGACGCCATCATAAGAGGGTCTTATAGACAGACGCAGATCCAACTTAGCCGTTACTTCTTGACGTTCTGGGAACGTGCGGCGTCTGAACTTTGACCAAAGACGAGCGCGAGCAGAGTAAAAGAAAGAAACCCAGCGGGAGAAGAAACTACCATTGGCAGCTAAGTGAAAATATCCGCTGCCAAAAGTGACCTACTTTATTCAGTTAAATCCCATTCAAGTGATGAAATCCTTTTCATAACTATTCAAATTATTTCTTTTAAACTGTTAAACTTAAAGTGATTATAACATTTTGTTATTTGTAATGTTACAAATTTAACTTCGATTCAATCCTTTTAAATGTACTACATGTTTGTCTCAGTCAAAGTTACAAAACACACACTCTAAACAGAGCTATATATATATATATATATATATATATATATATATATATATAATATATATATATATATATATATATATATATATATATATATATATATATATATATATATATATATATAATTCTACTGATTAAATCAGGGGTGGGGGCTTAACGAGCTGGAGTAACCATTGCTTAAATTCTTCATAAAAGTGTCGGCAGATTACAGAATTAACGTGCTCAGCGACAGCCAGCATTGTTTTCGCTTATCTGAATATCTTATGAAGACTCCCATGTGATAGAAGCTTTACTACTCTTCAATCGATATTTCTGCCAAGAGTAATCTTGTGTAAAGATAGACTCCATTGAAGCCTGTAATAGATACTCTTGAGTTTTGGCCACGGTTGGACCACTACTGCAAAGCAGGGGAGGCAATACCGTCACAATGCATATAAGGTATTTTATATTTGGACATGTGCCCTAATATAACCAATGAGCCCTGTGTCTAGGTTGAACCGGGCACGCCTCGGCAAAGCGAGACAAAACTGCTATTAAAAAGAAAAAAAAAACTAGTCCCAGGATGTCAGAATAGCGGAATATGTGTGGATAGACGTCATGAAGTTGCGTATGAATGTTAAGAATTAAGAATCTTAGAAACGTGGCTGGTTCTAACCTTCTTGGAGCACACACATTCTGCCAGACAAAGTGTCTAAACAGATAGTGAACAAAGATTATTTACATTCTCTACATTTTATTACTTCCCGGGGCACCAAAGTTAGAACAACTTAACGCACGTGCGATGTGATCTAGTAACAAATCGTAGTAAGGCTTGAATAAAAATGATGAAGCAAAAATCTTACAGTCTGAACTACTGAAGTTTACTCATAGAAAAAAAAAAACCAAGCTACAAAAGTGCTGGACAAGTACATGTCGGGCAAAAATCCACCAGGACTATTCGAACATCATACTCTTCTAAGAATAGCAAACATTATGGAAGGAAAATGCAATTAACAGGTTCCCCACAAATGTTACAAGGTCATAGGTCAGATCTTTCCGTATCTAACTCATTGTAAATTAGGCTACCTGTCTTTCCTCGGTTAAACTCTGGCATCTAAATGTCGCTAAACTCACTTACCTTCACGAGAACGCTCAAGGTAAGCCAATCAAATGGTCCCTCTGTGTTCACAAGACTTGATCACCTGATGGCTTACAACTGCTCATAACGTTATCTCACATCCTCCACAGTCTCTCAACAAAACTCCTGACATTCGCTCAACACCCATCAACATGTCTGACATCTAAAATATGTTCCGTGTGAAATACAGGTGCGCTATAGCTGTAAAATGTACCGCGACATCTATTTTATTCGGTTGTAGTGAGTTTTGTGATCTTGTAAATAATGTAGCGAATTATTATATTTCGGGTAGTGGTGATACAAGATTGTACTGCTGACGTTGTTGTTTCTATAGTTGTCGCTGTTGAAATTTTTGTGTTGTACTTATGGTGTTTATTGTGTGCTATATTGTTGTTATCTGTAGTGTCGATGTATTGATGGTAGTTTTAAGGCAGTCTGGTACTGCTGTTTGTAGATATGGTGGTTTTAAGGCAGTCTGGTGCTGCTGTTTGTAGATATGGTGGTTTTAAGGCAGTCTGGTGCTGCTATTTGTAGATATGGTGGTACTTTTGTAGCAATAGTGTTCTTTTTAGTAGTAATGCAGTTGTTGTTTGTAGATATGGTGTTTTTGTTTGTAGTGTAGTGTTATTGTTTGTAGAAGTAGTGTTGCTTTTTTGCAGCAATGATGTTGTTCTTTGTAGAGTGGTGCTGTTATCTGTAGAAATAGTATGGTTGTTTGTAGCAGTGGTGGTGTTGTATGTAATGTGTGCTATTGTTTGTGGAGATGGTGTTGTTTGTTGTAGTAAAGGGGCTGTTGTTTGTAGATATGGTGTTTTTGTTTGTAGTGTGGTGGTATTGTTTGTAGATGTAGTGTTGTTTTTGTAGCAATAATGTTGTTATTTGTAGTGTGGTGTTGTTGTTTGTAATATAGTGCTGTTATTTGTAGATACAGCTTTGTGTTTGTAGCAATGATGTTATTTGTAGTGTGGTGTTGTTGTTTGTAATGTAGTGATGTTATTTGTAGTGACGATGTTGTTATTGTAGTTGTGATGCTTTTGGTGTAGCATAAGGGCTCGAATTGGTTGTCACTTACATGTGACAAATGATTAGTTAAAGCAATGTTTTCAACGTCACATTTTCTTAAAACCAAGCAATAATCCAATCTATCTATCTATCTATCTATCTATCTATCTATCTATCTATCTATCTATCTATCTATCTATCTATCTATCTATCTATCTATCTGTCTGTCTGTCTGTCTGTCTGTCTGTCTGTCTGTCTGTCTGTCTGTCTGTCTGTCTGTCTGTCCGTCCGTCCGTCCGTCCGTCCGTCCGTCCGTCCGTCCGTCCGTCCGTCCGTCCGTCCGTCCGTCCGTCCGTCTGTCTGTCTGTCTCTGTCTGTCTGTATGTATGTGTTACGTGCAGTCTTTGATATCTTACAATATTATACATTGGTATACAGTACTTGTTTTGTAAACAAAATAGATATTTTTTAGTGCTTAAGGGAAAGTCATTATTGAGTTACTTCCCTTGAAAGTTGTGCCGTCTCTTTCGATCGAACTCCGCGGATGAATCCAGTTTTACTGCGATTTATTCTTTGTTTGGGTAGTAATAGATTGTTCTTGCTTCAGAATATCTATGGCCTGAATTTATGTGTATTGTTTGGCTGAGTAGGACGAGTCTGTCTTATATCTGTATATCTTTACATATCTAAGTCGAACTATATGTTCTTTTGTCTCTAGAGAGGTCAAAGGCTGTTCGGCGGATGTGTCTCTAGAGAGGTGTGTTTTGGCTTCGCCCTGATCATGGGGGCTGTGTTTTGCTATGTCGGCTTGTCGCCGGGAAAAAGTGATCTCTATATTTATGGGGAAAGTGATAGTCGTCTAGACCTATCGTGTATGCTTTACCCAGTGTTTATTCTTTTTGCCAAGGAATGGCAGAATCATATTTCTGATACCCAGGTAATAAAAGATACTCTTTTGAACTCTCGTACGAAGCCACCGTTTTTCGATAGGTACGATTTTGTACATCTGAGAGGATGCATTTAACTAGATGGAAAACGACTCTGATTCCTAGCAGCACTATATCCTGTAGAATGCAGTCAATTGTATCATGATAGAATCTACAGAGCAATGAAACATTTAATGAAAGACTAACTTTAAGACAGATTCATTATCTGTATCCAAACGTGAGTGACAGCTCACGAGAGAAGCCATCTTGTAACCAAACATTTAGTGACTTTCAAGAAGAGAAAAGGGATGCCCGTATTATCGCTTGATTAGTCCAGAGATCACTGCTACACATGAGAACCCATTGCTAGCGGTTCAATTTGATTATATGGAAAAATCTGTGCTGGACATTATGTTAAGGAATCTCCACTAGACGAGGTTAGGTCTAGAAGCCATCTTGGATATTGTTTATAATCTGACGTGCTTTGTCAGTTAACTCAGATGATATATATATATGGGCAATACTGAGTGCTTGGCTACTGACAGTCCATTATACTATTATTCTACATGAGTGCCCATGTAACATTGCAAGACCATTTATCCACTGTACCATGATGTATTATGCCAACCTGTGATTTGTCACTATCTGTGCTGTCGAGTGTGTACGTCCAAATTAAACTGTAGTAAAGGTACACAGTCGTTGATGTCTGCTTCCATCTCCTTACGAGGACATATCGGCATTTGTTACAGTTGTCTCATCCACCTTATCAACTGGTGGACCAGCTTTCTGGGTTTGACCTCGCAGAAGTTCAGAAGTCAACAGATTACCGATACCAGACCGTTTCCTGTGGCTAATACGACACACTTGCAGTATTGGTTTGCTCTTTGTCAACACTTCGTCACGTGACCTGTCAAGTGAATGCAGTATGTAGGTCAGCGTTGTTGACATTTGTACATTAGACATTACAGAGTTTCACAGAACAGTTGGATCAATTCTTGTCAATATTAACAGGAAGACAGTATTAGTGAACTAAGAAGTCCTATTTTCATCGATGGATCTTCTTGTTTTCTATATATGAACTTTAATATTTAAGGCCAGAATGTTTAATTGAATAAAGTGGCAGTTTGTTTATATTCATAAGAATAACTTTGCCATTACTGTAAAACTGAGCCTATTTCGCAACACATACTATCATACACATAATTTATATATTTATGTTTACATGTTATTTATTTGTACAGTATGTTAGTTTATATGTCAGCGGGTTGTGTTTAAGGTTGGGCGGAGTCCTCACAACAGAATATCCCACGTCATAGAGGGTCCGTTGTGGGCGTTTTCTTTAGGTGCAATTTCCTTAATTGGAAATTTGCTTGCAACAACTAGTTGCTATTTGTGTTAGCTGTGAAGACTGTAATTATTGTTATTTTTGTAATATTTCTTTGTTCTTTAGTTTTGTTTGGATTTGTTTGTAATTTGTTGGTCTACCCTTTTCTATCTTTCAGTTCTATTCGCAATTTATATTCATATACTGTGACGTCATTTGTGTTGTTATCCCTTGCAGATTCAGTGATTATTTTCATTGATTTCCCTATTTGATTTATTTGATTTCTGCAAACGTTTTCGTATTGTCAGTCCTATTTGTACTTTATGTATTCTGTTGGTTGACATATGTTTTATATAGGTATATTTCATAAGACACTATTGCCTGTGCACTGCACTTGGATTATAGTATAAACCAGTACTTGATTATTATTACTGTTATACAAGACCTTATTAAGGCTTGTGACCCACAGATATTGGGATAGTATATGATTAATCAAGTCATTAAGAACTTGTGGTATTATTATTGTTTCAAGTGATTAGTATTATTGTTAGACATCATGTCTACATTAGAATACTTCATTACACAAGGGAAATCCCTTGATAAAACTGGTCTACAATTAGAAGAATGGGCAGTTGCTCAATATGACAAAGCATTAGCTGCAGAAGAGAGAAAAGCTGCTGCAGAAGAGAGAAAAGCTATGGCTGAAGAGAAAAGATTAGAAAGAGAAGCTGAGGCTGCTGCTGAACAAAAGAAATTGCAGATGCAGGTGGAGCAAAGGAGATTTGAAGCTGAACAAAAAAAATTAGAAAGAGAAGCTGCTGCTGAACAAAAAAGATTAGACAGTGATGCTGAACAAAAAAGATTAGACAGGGAAGCTGAACAAAAAAGATTAGACAGGGATGCTGAACAAAAAAGATTAGACAGAGAAGCTGAAGAAAAAAAAGCAATAAGAGAACATGAATTTGAGTTAGAGAAATTGAGATTGACAAGTATGAGTAATGTTAATCAGGCATCTAGTGGTAATGGTAAACCTTCTACTTACAAGGTTAAGGTTCCACCGTTCAATCAGTCCAGTGACGATATTACATTCTGGCTGGATAGATTTGAACGTTCTTGTCGTACACATAATGTGGATAAATCACAATACGCTAATCAATTAGCAGAAAACTTGAAAGGTGAATCTTTGACTAGATTATGCCTTGTAGGAGAAGCAGATAAGGATAATTATGATGTCATTAGGGCGGCTTTGATAAAGAAATACCAGCTAAGTGAGGAAGGCTATCGCCTTTTATTTAAGACGATGGTGCCTGAGACAGGTGTAGAATTCTCAGAATTCACTGCAAAGGCACGTCTCACAGTTGATCGTTGGATTGAGCTTTCCAAAACAGAAAAAACGTATGAAGGACTTATGGATTTGTTGCTCAGAGATTAGATTATGTCATGTGTTAACAAACCATTCCTGGAATTTATACATGAGCGTAAACCCAAATCTCTAAAGGAAATGGAAGAATATTGTTCCCAATATGTCACTGCACACCCCGACGTGACTTTTGGCAACACTAAGATTAAGGAGAGTATGCCAGTTGCTTCAGCAACACCATACAATCCCAATCATTCACACAGATTTCAGGGACCTCAAAACAGATTTGATAAAAAAGGTAACCATAATAGTTATCAAAACCAAGGTAACCAATCATTTCAGGGTTCTTCTTCAAAGAACTGGAGACGAGCTGATAGCTCTCGACACAGGGGTGGTCATAATTATAGGAATTTCCGTAGAGGAAGTAATTATAGAAACTATCCGGGTTATCCGTCTTGGAGTCAACAAGATCATAATTACAGAGATACTCATTATAATGAATATGATAATGGTAACCAAGGGAACTATGACTCAAACCCAAATAGGGGTTACAATAGAGGTAACAATAACTACAGAGGTGATAATAACCGAGGTAGATCTCAAAACAAAAGACATAAACCACATTTTCAGGCAAACTCTGCACAACAAGAGTCCCATGAAGCCTATAAACAGAGTAAAGATAATAATGATGCTAGTAATATGGCATGTGCCGCTTTTGATTTTGGGAGAGCATCTCAGTGCCCCCAATGCAAAACATTATTTGAGCCAACCACAGTGTCTACTTTAAGCTGTGGCCATCCTCTTCCTGCTCTTCCTGCATCAGTCGCGCATGATGGAAGAGGTTCTCTTGTCTTACATAAGGGTTTAGTAAATAACAATCCAGTCTCTGTGCTATTTGATTCTGGATGCACCACAATTGGTGTTAGGCAGTCACTCGTAGATCCTTCCCGTGCCACTGGACAAGTAGTCAAATGTGTAACATTTGGCGGCACATTAGAGAAATACTCTACTGCTATCATTAGGATTGCTACTCCTTTCTTTACAGGAGATGTACACGCATGTCTTCTTCCGAATCCGATCGCTGACCTCATCATCGGTCGCATTCATGGAGTCAAAGAATGCACTCCGCAACAAATTTCCGCGTGGGAAAGGCAAAACATGCAGATTGCTAACGCTGTAGTCACTAGAGCGCAGGCTCTTAATATGCCTCAAACTTCATCTACTGAAGATAATGAAGTGCATAACCAAGGTGATCCCTTGGTAATTTCTCGTGACTCGTTTATAAAACAGCAAGAAGATGATCCCACTCTGAAATTCTTCATTCTTGCAACTAAAGGTGATCCGAATAAAGACACAAGTCGTAAATCGTGGATTACAAAGAAGAATGGCGTACTTGTACGTATGGTTCAAGACTCCATTACGTCAAGTCATTCTCAAATCCTGGTTCCCAAGAATTTGAGAGTTAAAATTTTGCAGCACGCTCACGACTCTCAGTGTGCTGGACACATGGGTTTTTCCCGTACTAAGTCAAGAGTCCTTGCGGCTTTCTTTTGGCCATTGGTAAACAAGGACATACGGATTTATTGTCGATCTTGTAAAGTATGTCAGGAAGTTAAATCCAAAGGTCCACGGCATGCTGCACCCATTCAGGCGGCGGACATTCCTATTCGGCCGTTTCAAAAAATGGCCATATACATTATTGGTCCATTTAAGATCAAGTCTGCCAGAGGACATCAGTTTATCTTGACGTGTGTTGATATGTGCACACGTTGGCCAGAGGCTATTCCTCTGAAGAGCATTACTACTGCTGATATTGCAGATGCTCTTTGGCTTATATTTTCTCGTCTGGGGTTCCCCGGAGAGATATTGTCAGACCATGGCACCCAACTAATATCAGATACCATGTCTCAAGTAATGTCTACTCTGCAGATAGATAGATCTTTAAGTAGTATCTACCATCCAATGTCTAATGGTATGGTCGAACGCCTTAATAGAACACTTAAAAACTTACTAGGGAAGATAACTGAGGATCATCCTCAAGACTGGGACAGAGTTTTACCTGCGGCCCTCTTCGCTTACAGAGAGGTACCCAATGAACATACAGGATTTTCTCCCTTTGAACTCGTCTTTGGGGCGCGTCCGCGTGGCCCTGTGTCGCTGCTTCATGATCTCATAACAGCTGACAATATTGACGATGACACAAAGTCATCCTACGAATATGTCA
Organism: Oreohelix idahoensis; assembly: GCA_024509875.1. Lineage (NCBI taxonomy): Eukaryota > Metazoa > Mollusca > Gastropoda > Stylommatophora > Oreohelicidae > Oreohelix > Oreohelix idahoensis. The sequence continues at coordinate 842,634 of JAMPIV010018044.1, read as the reverse complement.
TCGCGTTGAGACAAAAGATTATCGAAGCATGCAAATTAGCAACTTCTTCTTCTGAATTTGCGAAACAGAAGGCAAGGCAATTTGCCAATAAGAAGAGATGCTTACGACAACTTTGTCCTGGTGACAAAGCATTTGTATTACTACCTTGTAGGGAAAACAGACTACTTATTTCTTGGAAAGGTCCGTACGATATAATATCGAAAATTTCCGATGTCGACTATATTGTCAATATTGATGGGAAGCATAAAACCTTCCACATCAATATGCTTACTGAATTCCATGAACGTCCGGATTATTTGCAACCCATTTTCCAAGCAACGGACAATTCTCCAGTACAACATGGTCATTACTCATCACTGTCCGTGATACAGGATGAGGAAACAAGTTTTTCAGATGTAAATCTTCCTCTTCCAATGATCCCACTTCATTCTAGTGAATCATGGAAGAACGTTACTGTCTCTCCTGATTTGTCTCTAGGAGAACAGCGACAAGTTTCAACTATGTTGCAAACATTTCAGGATGTACTCACTGACATCCCTGGACAAACGCATGTCATTGAACATGACATTGTTCTAACTGACCATACTCCTATTAGGGTTAGACCTTATCCTATACCTATACATTTTCAAGCACAGGTTGAGAAAGAGTTGGATGAGATGATAGATTTGAAAATAATCGAACCATCCACCTCTGCATATTCTTCGCCGATGGTTATTGTTCGTAAAAAAGACAATAACATACGTCTTTGCGTTGACTATCGAAAATTGAATCAAGTAACGAAGTTCGATGCCGAACCTATGCCTTTACTGGAAGAGCTACTTACTCGACTCTCCAAATCTCATTTTTTCACTAAACTTGATTTGTCTAAAGGATATTGGCAAGTTCCTTTATCTGAACGCGCCAAACCTCTCACGGCTTTTTCAACACCTAGAGGTTTGTTCCAATGGAATTTTATGCCTTTCGGTCTTATGAACGCACCAGCTACATTCGTACGCATGATGCGCCGAATCCTATCTTATCGGTCAGATGTCATTGCATATCTAGACGACATCTGTCTTTTCAGCGATACTTGGGAAGATCACTATTCAGGGTTAGATGAATTGCTGTCTACTTTGCGCGAGCACAACCTGACAGCGAAACCCTCTAAAGCCTATATTGGTTTTAGCGAAATTTCTTTCCTAGGCCACCGAGTTGGTCATGGTTTCCTAAAGACAGAGGACCATAATACTAGTAAGATACTTAACATCTCGATCCCTAAGACTAAAAAACAGGTAAGAAGTCTGTTAGGTCTTATTCAATTTTATGGCAGATTCATTCAGAATCTATCCTCTATCATGGCACCTCTTTCTACACTTCTAAAGAAAGGTTCGCCTAATATGGTCCACTGGTCTCAGGAATGCCAATGCTCTCTGGATAAGATTAAAACATTGTTTTCAACACCACCTATTTTAGTGCTACCTACTAAAGATAAGACATTCGTTCTTCGTAGTGACGCTTCATCCACTGGGATTGGAGCGGCACTAATGCAAGAGTACTCTGGAACTCTGCATCCTGTAATGTATATTTCCAGAAAACTTAATGCGGCAGAAAAGAATTATTCGGTTTTAGACCGTGAGCTATTAGCTATGGTTTGGTCGATCCTCAAACTACAGAGATTCCTTCTAGGCGCACATTTCATAGTAGAAACCGACCAAAAAGCTCTTACTGCTATACAGAGTAAGAATTTGAAGAGCTCGAGGTCTACTCGATATGCAATTGCTCTTCAACCTTTTCATTTCTCTGTGCGAGCTATTCGTGGATCAGATAATGTGATGGCAGACATTCTGTCAAGATGCCCACATGATTCCACATAACTATTAGGGCTTAGAATTCTTGATATGTCTAGTTCTATAGTAGTTCCTTTTCTATATCATAATAGATACACATTTGTAATTTAATAATATAATGATTGTATCACTACATAGCGGTTCATTGATGTTTATTCACCGCTGTGCTTTGATGATTTTTCTTCATAAATCATAAATGTAAGATATCTAATACGAAACTATGGTATGAATTTTTTAGGCATCGTGTAATTGCCAGAATTGTATTATACTTTGATGACACCTTCCTGGAAAAATATACTTGTAGAGAAATAATTTCTCTCAGTTTATGAGACACATTCTCACCAGTCGCTCCATATGTCGACTTAGCCTCATATTAGGCGTTATATTTATTCCTGATATTTTCATCTACGCATTATTCATGCGTTGTGAGCCTATTGTACGTTGCTCCTAGATGTATTTCAAAAAAAAAAAAAAAAATGTTCCATTTTTTTTTCCCGGGAGGTGTGGTAAGACTGTTACGTGCAGTCTTTGATATCTTACAATATTATACATTGGTATACTTGTTTTGTAAACAAAATAGATATTTTTTAGTGCTTAAGGGAAAGTCATTATTGAGTTACTTCCCTTGAAAGTTGTGCCGTCTCTTTCGATCGAACTCCGCGGATGAATCCAGTTTTACTGCGATTTATTCTTTGTTTGGGTAGTAATAGATTGTTCTTGCTTCAGAATATCTATGGCCTCAATTTATGTGTATTGTTTGGCTGAGTAGGACGAGTCTGTCTTATATCTGTATATCTTTACATATCTAAGTCGAACTATATGTTCTTTTGTCTCTAGAGAGGTCAAAGGCTGTTCGGCGGATGTGTCTCTAGAGAGGTGTGTTTTGGCTTCGCCCTGATCATGGGGGCTGTGTTTTGCTATGTCGGCTTGTCGCCGGGAAAAAGTGATCTCTATATTTATGGGGAAAGTGATAGTTGTCTAGACCTATCGTGTATGCTTTACCCCAGTGTTTATTCTTATTGCCAAGGAATGGCAGAATCATATTTCTGATACCCAGGTAATAAAAGATACTCTTTTGAACTCTCGTACGAAGCCACCGTTTTTCGATAGGTACGATTTTGTACATCTGAGAGGATGCATTTAACTAGATGGAAAACGACTCTGATTCCTAGCAGCACTATATCCTGTAGAATGCAGTCAATTGTATCATGATAGAATCTACAGAGCAATGAAACATTTAATGAATGACTAACTTTAAGACAGATTCATTATCTGTATCCAAACGTGAGTGACAGCTCACGAGAGAAGCCATCTTGTAACCAAACATTTAGTGACTTTCAAGAAGAGAAAAGGGATGCCCGTATTATCGCTTGATTAGTCCAGAGATCACTGCTACACATGAGAACCCATTGCTAGCGGTTCAATTTGATTATATGGAAAAATCTGTGCTGGACATTATGTTAAGGAATCTCCACTAGACGAGGTTAGGTCTAGAAGCCATCTTGGATATTGTTTATAATCTGACGTGCTTTGTCAGTAAACTCAGATGATATATATATGGGCAATACTGAGTGCTTGGCTACTGACAGTCCATTATACTATTATTCTACATGAGTGCCCATGTAACATTGCAAGACCATTTATCCACTGTACCATGATGTATTATGCCAACCTGTGATTTGTCACTATCTGTGCTGTCGAGTGTGTACGTCCAAATTAAACTGTAGTAAAGGTACACAGTCGTTGGTGTCGATGACTTCCAGCCATACATGAGTGTGAGAAAAGAACATTTGTCAACACCACGAACTCTTCTTATCATTCGCATGTTATACACTCAATCTATGTCTACACACCACTGCGTAGGTCAAGTTGACATTCCATACTCAAACCACGAGCAACACAACAACACAGTATTTAACTCTGGTGATGTTCGAGTGAGCTTCAGATTTTTTCAGCATGTCTCTTGCTCAGGGCAAGGGTCTTGTATTAAGAGTTTATCAACTGATGATGATGACGTCCATCCACCTTACGAGAATTTATCAACTGATGATGATGACGTCTGTCTTCCAAACAGAGACTTTATCAGTATGTCTGCATGTATGTCTGCCCGCCCGCCCGCCCATTCATCCGCCTGTCTGTCTGTTTATCGGCCTGCCTCTCTGTCTGTCTGCCTGCCTGTTTGCATATCTGCCTGTCTCTCTGCCTGCCTGACTGCTCGCCTTTCTATCGCAGCATCCACTGACAATTATTGCTGAATTCAACATCCCTGCTTTATGTTTGATTCTGTATTCAATTCCGTCTCTTATCCGGATATTCATAGTGGGAGTTTTTGCAACCCTATATTCAGTACTTAGCTATTCCGTTTTCCTCACTGGGTGCAATTTGACCGGTTTCTACGTCATTCGCGGTTACTGCAAAATTCGATTTAGTATTTAGAACACCTCAATTTCACGAGCTTGCTTAATTTTGAAAACGATGACGCAAACTGCTTCTGTTTCGTCACCATCACAACATCCCACGAGACACGTAACTTTTTCAGTGTACTCGCTTGTTAGGTCTATGGTTCTCAATATTTTTTTTACTACCACGGCCCAGATTTGACAGTTAGTGAAACTGGCGACCCAAGCACCAAAAATTGACAGGTAAAAACGTAATGACAGTAATTCAGCCAAAGGCAACCAGATTACAAATTCGCGTAGAGGGATAGGCAAAGGAAGCGAACAATTGCAATATTTCCCACAAACCAATTTTGGGTCGTGACTCATAGTTTGAGAATCATTGCGTTAGAATCTTCTCCTTGCAAAATCACGAATGAATACTCCATGTTTGTTTGATTTCTTTCGCGACCTCATTGCGTTTTCCATTTCTTCCATTGTTAACTTGTCATCATGTGCTCTTCTGGTGCAAGTTGTCTGTTGTCATGACTCTTTGTTTTATCACTGATGACCTTTTTCTTGTCTACTGGGACACCAATGTGGTTTGCACCAACATAGTGTTCCATGAGTGCATTAGCAGCTTTTTCCATGAAAGCATACTGTTACCTTGTTTGATTGTGATATGGTTGTTATAAGGTGCTTCATTAATCAAAGCTCTAACTAGTTTCCGCAGTTTGTTCTCTTCTTTATCTAGATTGAGATTTTCTGTTGTTTACTTCCAGTAGTCTCTTTTTGTTTAATTTAGTGTTCTTTTGTATTTTGCAGTGACTGCTGAACATATTCTTCACAGGCGCCCAACATATAAGGAAGAGAGAAATCGCTATGGCCATCACCAGTTCTATTCCTGGAAAAACTCTACGGAGAGGCCAACAGCCTCAAACTGACCACTAAATGTTGAACGAAAGGTTGAACATATTATTGACATCTGAAAATTAACGAAGAAGTTTGATTTCTTTACTTCATCTATGAAATAGAGTTTCTATTGTAGATTGCGGAAACAGCAGGCGACGCAGCTTCTCAAAAACATAATGTAGAATTAAAATGGACAAAAAGGTATGCAAAGAAGACGCAAGTGATGGATAGGACACTCATTTAGGAAACCTGCTAATAGCATTACAAGGCAATCCTCGTTTTGCAATCCTCAGGGTAAGAGAAATACAATTAGACAGAAAGACACGCGGAGAAGAAAAACTGGAGACAGAAATGATAGGGGTGAGGAGGAAATGGTGAGACTTTGAGCTGATGGCATGAGGCAGGAAAACTTGACATGAGGCAGGAAAACTTGACATGAGGCAGAAAAACTTGACATGAGGCAGGAAAACTTGGCATGAGGCAGGAAAACTTGGCATGAGGCAGGAAAACTTGACATGAGGCAGGAAAACTTGGCATGAGGCAGGAAAACTTGACATGAGGCAGGAAAACTTGGCATGAGACAGGAAAACTGGACATGAGGCAGGACAATGTGGCATAAGGCAGGAAAACTTGACATGAGGCAGTGAAACTTGACATGAGGCAGGACAACGTGGCATGAGGCAGGAAAACTTGACATGAGGCAGGAAAACTTGACATGAGACAGGAAAACTTGACATGAGGCAGGAAAACTTGACATGAGGCAGGAAAACGTGATATGAGGCAGGAAAATGACATGAGGCAGGAAAACTTGGCATGAGGCAAGAAAACTTAGCATGAAGCAGGAAAACTTGACATGAGGCAGGAAAACTTGACATGAGGCAGGAAAACTTGACATGAGGCAGGAAAACTTGGCATGAGGCAGGAAAACTTGACATGAGGCAGGACAACGTGGCATGAGGCAGGAAAACTTGACATGAGGCAGGAAAACTTGACATGAGGCAGGAATACGTGGCATGAAGCAGGCAAACTTGACATGAGGCAGGAAAACTTGACACGAGGCAGGAAAACTTGACATAAGGCAGGAAAACTTGACATGAGGCAGGAAAACTTGACATGAGGCAGGAAAACTTGGCATGAGGCAGGAAAACTTGGCATGAGGCAGGAAAACTTGGCATGAGGCAGGAAAACTTGGCTTGAGGCAGGAAAACTTGGCATGAGGCAGGACAACTTGACATGAGGCAGGAAAACTTGGCATGAGGCAGGAAAACTTGACATGAGGCAGAAAAACTTGACATGAGGCGGGACAACTTGACATGAGGCAGGACAACGTGACTTGAGGCAGGGAAACTTGGCATGAGGCAGGACAACGTGACATGAGGTAGGAAAACTTGGCATGAGGCAGGAAAACTTGGCATGAGGCAGGACAACTTGACATGAGGCAGGAAAACTTGGTATGAGGCAGGACAACTTGGTATGAGGCAGGACAACTTGGCATGAGGCAGGAAAACTTGGCATTAGGCAGGACAACTTGGCATGAGGCAGGAAGACTTGGCATGAGGCAGGACAACTTGACATGAGGCAGGAAAACTTGACATGAGGCAGGAAAACTTGACATGAGGCAGGAAAACTTGGCATGAGGCAGGAAAACTTGACATGAGGCAGGACAACTTGGCATGAGGCAGGAAAACTTGGCGTGAGGCAGGAACACTTGGCATGAGTGTATTGAAGAGATAACTGTCTGGCAACGTCGTTATGTAAAACAAATTGTTACAGAAGCCACCGCTACAAAAGCATATGAATGCTTGTGCAAGTGTTATATAAGTAGAAGGGGACCAGATACAGCAGTGGTTCCGAGCTCCATAAAGAGTGAAAAGAAAAATGATGCGAGGAACTGGCCAGAAATATAATCCCTGTGTTGATTAGTTCATTGACAACTTGGGGAGGGATGGGAGGTCTCAACGTTAATTTAACTCTCAGGGCAAAATGGTTCAAACTTGCGGTGGCGTAACTACCGCCAGGGTGGACCGGCTACGTCCCGGGGGCTCCAGGACAGACTGCGCTCCGGAAAGTAGTGTTTGAAAGCGACCAGACGTCCCACATTATTTATTTTTCTTTACAATAAGTTAAAACATTAATTTTAATACTTTTTTATTAACAGTAATTTGTTACGTAGCAAATATAATCTTTTCTATACGTATCTGCCAAGTACTGGATTATGGTTGCTGAGTCCAATATATAAAGAAGGGTCCCACTTAATTTGTGCCAGGGGGTCCCTTCTTTTCTAGTTACGCCACTGACTCCTTAACATTGGTGACCGAATTCTCTGGACGTGACATGGCCTGAGGCTTCTGAGACAAAATAAAATTACTTCCTGACAGAACAATCGGGCAGCTGTTAGTTACACGGAATAGATGACGTACAGAGTCGGCGATGTTCAACAAGTTGAAAGTGCTCTCACTGTCACGTCATGTAAGGTTGTCCTATAGCAGATCCTGCCGTAAGGGAGTGAGTTGTTAGAGACTTCACTATATATCCTGAAATACGTTCGTTCTTTTTTTTTTTTTTTTGATCTCTCTCTTCACTCTGGTATTATTATCTTCCACTCTTTCTACGTGCTAATTCTTCCAATATTTATTGTTTACGTTTTCATAGTTCAAAGTTTTCTTATCATAACTTTTACTAATCTTTTACTCCCTTACTAATTACCTTGATCGCATGCACTATTTAGATACAACATTGAGTTTGTTTGTGCAAAGCGAAGTTGCCACACTGACTTTTCGCTTATCGCCAAATCAAGACGGAGTAAAAATCTACACTGAGCGACATTCCTATTGTTAACCCAGACTTTTTTCCTGGGAAGATTTACAAACATGTTGTTCACAGTGGTCCAATATGGATGGACATACGTTATTTGGAGATCAGGCGGCATTTAGCAAATATCATCATCTCAACCCGTAACCCGTCATGGGTCGTAGGGGTTCCTTGGTGGAAACATCAGCAAAACACGGTCCTCCGCTACTCTCTATCCTCAGCAATGCGTACAAGTGTGGAAAAACCATGCAAATAGGCAGTACCCAAAAACACGGTCGATGACAATCTTGGTAAAGATTAAGACACGGACAGTAGGATAACAAATGTGATTTTTGGAGCACGGAAGATACATAATCGCTTCCGCCCAGACCTTTTTTGTGATCAATAATTACAAAAAGTGACACCTTGATAGAAGTTATCAGTAATATATCTATGAAACTTTGAAATGTAAACATGATATATACCCACGGAAGTAGCTAGACCTTATAAGGTAATGGAGTTTGAAAACAATATTTTATGAATCATGTAGAATGTTCTAGATGAGAGATACGAGTGGGAGTTGAACCCCTACCAAAATCAGACAAGTTATTTACCATTGGTTTGGCTTGTGAGATGCAAATATAGGCTGCTCTTAATTGGACTTCTCGTCTTCGAAGCAATATGGGTGTATGAGCAAAAATATTCGTTTTAATCTAGCGCCTTGTAAACCCTACTTTTTACTTACGTAGTCGTTCTTCTTCTACCGTGAGGTGTGGTGGTTTGGAAGAGAGAGCACCATACTATCCTATCGGCTGTCTTCCTACTGGCCTGGTTCCATTCTAGTCCTCGGTCCTTCAGAGATTGTCTAGTATTGTCCTCCGAGCGGACTCTGGGTCGTCCTGAAGGTCTGGATCAATGACTCTTAGCCTCACATACCTGCCACGTAACTGATCTTCTGCAAACTTCACTGATTTCAAATTTCTTCAAGGAGAAATCATAGACAGCCAGAAACACAGAATATCAGGACCCAAATATAGGGCAGGCCAGAGGACTGAACGTGAATTCTAAGATTAGAAGAGAGGAACCCGGGAGAAATCATTTTGTGCCCTAAGTTCTAGGATCCTAGTTCTTCTTCTTCGTCCTGAAAAGGACGTTGGGTGCGTTGTGTCCGTTTACAGCGAAGCTGCGATATTTGCGCCTTTCGGCCACACATCCAACTTCAGCACGGCATTTTTTGGGACCGGGTTAGCCTTCCCTCTTGGATCCCTACTCACTCAGCCAGACTGCAGTGATGCAGCCTGTTTCCAGGACCACCACTTGGAGGAGGAGTAGGGTCTTGGTCAGCTCTGGTTCACTGACCCTGACGCATGCAGTCTAGCTATGGGTCGTTGAATAGTTCAAGTGGTACAAGCTAGACACATGAAGAGACAGCATCTTAAATCAGTTGTCCGACAATATTCGAACGTTCTTTATGCAACAAGTCTGTCTTTAATTCGCCTGAAAAACTCGGAATAAGTTGTAATGTGTTTTTTTATCATGTCAAAGATTGCATTTTTGACAGGTATAATTTGCTTGTAGATGTACAGTGGCAAATGAGGCTGACAACCTCATCAGTGTAATTAACGTGACACATGAACCACCCCTGCAAGAGATGATGTAACTGCATCGTGCGGGTTTCCTCATAAAGAACCAACAGCAATGGTGGCCCCAGACTCCATAGAGAGCAGGGAGTGTGTGACGGATCGTTTTTTATGTGTGGCAGATGATGATAGTATAGAAGACTAGACAAGAGAATTTAGTCTAGACAGGTATACCTCAGTCTCGGAGAAGAGCACTGGTGTAAGGATGGCACAAGTATAGCTATACCTGTAAAGAGCACAAATCTGGATGGTGCTAGTTTATATCAAGAGCTCTAGAGTGCTACCGTCACCTAACTATACTAGGACAACAATAACTCAGCAAAATATAACTGTCAACAATAAGAAATTTACAAGTCTTTGCCTTAACACTGCTTTATTTTATCTCAGTTTTTGGCAAAGATTGACCTGAGGTCATAAAGTGACGTCATTTAAGCTACTCTATCATCCTACAAAATATCTTACAGTTATCCTGGAGTTATCCATTATATGAGAACATATTTTCCCAAAAAAATAATTTTGATTGAAACGTTTGTTGGATTTTAATTATATTAAGTCCAATCACATTTATACTGCTTTATTCCATCTCCTGATCTGCCAATCAAACTAGTTGTAGTCATCACGTGAAGTTGTGAATCACTATGAAGACGCCAAGAAACAAATTCGCCGCCGCCTCAGTTTTAAAGCTGATCTTGGGAAGGTTTAATGCAGGGGGGGGGGGGGGGCTGAAGTGATTGTTGCATGCTCTTTAAGAGGAAAAGGGACATGGGGTGGGGAACTGCACAGCCATAAGTGTCCGAGTGTGGGAAGTATTTTGCTTGAACACCTTCGGTATCTCACTGATAAGGGTGGATTTAGGCTGACTACGGGCCACTAAAGATGATAGACCACAAATCTGGCCACTATGGACGTTACAGGTATCAGTCCGAAGTCGTTGGTAATTAGCAGCCCAGTAGAGTACCACCCCTATAGACACCAGGGATATAATAGGTTGAAGTGTGAGGTGTCTTGTCTGATTTGTTGTTGCTTGCTGTGAGTGTGGGTGATGTGGTTTCACAAGTTCACAACATATGTGGTATGACATGGAAAGTCATATAAAGGTGTAAACGGCAATTGACGTTTTCCATCGTTTATTTTCTGACGCCACAAGACAGGTAACTGTACATCCATTTCACAATAAACCATAGTCATGACAGTTCACGAAATTCAGCATAAGTTATGTTCATCAATGCATCTGGCATATATTCAAAAAATGATATGGCGCCAAGGGGATTATACTGTTGGCTCCAATATTACAAAAGTGCATCAATACTCCTCTCACTGATCAGATGTGCTAAATGCGTCTAATCATAAGTCGCACGAGGATGGTGTTCCAGGAGTATAGGTCAAGCTGACCTTTACAGGCATTCCTAAGTCTAACCTCGACGTAGGTGCAATCGCTGACATAGCGACGTTCATAGAACATAGAACTGTCCTTCGGGCTAAGTATGACCCGTGTACATATTAATCTCAGGTATGAAGATACCTGGGGCGTGACTTCTAGTAGAAGAACCTCTCTTTCTGTAATTCGTAAGTGAGCAGAGATCGACCATTGTCAACATAAAGTTAGATTACAGATTTGAAACATAAATGAGGTATTACCTTGCTTCGAAATCAACACCACAAAACACTCGCCTCCGGGCGTTTTGAATCATCAAGGGAAGGACCTTGTAAGCTAAACTAACTCACAATAGGACTCCTAATTCCCTATCAAAGAATCACAGACGCAAGAAGCGTCCTCTCTGCTTCACAACTTTCATAGACTCTCCGACAGGAAAGCTTCTCAAGCACACCTAACGTCCTGACATGCGCAGAACGCATACACCTGAGTAAGAATCAAAACGAGACGATGTAGGAGACATTCCAGATAAAGAATTGTAATAAATCGCGCCTTATATGGACAGGAATAAAAACCTCAACACTGGTTTCAATCATTCCAAGAAACAGTTGACCGATACTACCATATAAGGAGAATGACCACACATCGTTCAAAAAATGGACCGACGCGTCCCGTCACAAGAGAAGGTAACCATCATTGAAAATGGTAATCACAGTCAAACAAGGGTTATCTAGCTTTGACCGAAAAAAAATTAAAGTGTACAATTCAGACAAGTTAATTATACAATGTCTTTAGAAAATAATTATACAATGTCTTCGGAAAAAATTATGTGCGTAACAGATTACCGCACCCCCGGAAAAAAAGAAACATTTTTTTTTTTGAATCCTAGAGCTAGAAAAAACAGGCTCCTAACGCACGTGTCGTAGATTTTCGATAGGAGAATTAAGACTTGGGTTGGTCCCTTCTGAATAGCTTGGAATGAGTGAGAGTCCCAGTGTGAGTTAGTAAAGGAAATAGATTCCCCGAGTGACATGATAGAATAGTGATAGAGGCTGTCTCTGAGATGCGAGAAAATCTTCTCTCTCTCTCTCTCTCTCTCTCTCTTATCTTCTACGACAGATTTTAAGCATGTCAGACAGTCTACCACATATACATTAAATATATGTATACCAACCGATCTCTACCCACTCACGTGCACGCACATACAGTGACGACAGGTAGACACACAGACGTGGGGAAACTATAACAATGACTGTATAGATATTTAGAACGAGCTGACCAACACGCTGATTAATTTATCGTTAAGTTTATTTATCGTATTAAACTTACGACACAACATATATAATTTACATCAAAAGAAAACATATACAAATAGTCATCAAATTCAAAAAAAACTACAAGGATGATAGACCCGTTATGATCTGCCCGCTAGGTTTAGCCCCCAGTCCCGTTTAGGAAAAAGATGATGGCCCAAAGAGGATCAATGATACATTAGCGGTAATCAAATGATTTTCCCCTGTTAAAGGTATGGATAGACTTAGATATACTCTGATCTATTCTAAGGGAAAATATGGTTAGCAATACTTGCATAAGGACAATTAGAACAGCAAAATGGGTGCCAAATTTTAACAATGGAGAAATCCCTCAGTCCTACATTTGCTCTAGACATTCAGCCGTGTACACGTGCACATACTCACTGTTTTGGTAGACATATCTGGGAAACACAATTTTGTTAGGACATTCACATACAGAATCACCAGAGGTAGTCGTAGCCAAGAAAACCCCAGCTCCACAAAGTCAGATAGAATTCACTGCTTCGGGGAACGTTTCCTTGGTATTTCGTATTCTAGGATATCTGTCTATGTCACATTAAAAAAAAATCGTGTCCAGGCACGAAAGTTTACAGTGAGCACCGTGTCAATAGCTTAAGTTTTCTAGTAATAGGAATGTCAGGTCGGTGCCTTCTCTCAGTATAGGATTTACTTTGGTCACACCACAGATTTGTCCACAAAATAATCTAGTCGGACAATGTTAATGTTATTTCTTGTAATATTCACGCCGCCAGGCAGAAAATTTACGTAGAGTTTATGAAAGAATTTAAGATCTGGCGCAAAGGTCCCGTATTGATCATTACAGTCTTTGAAACCCGTTAGTGGGATATAGTATTTCTGTCTAACTCTGTTGGCATATGCACTGTCAGACCAGTGTTACTTGAGAAACCCACGTGGTTCAAAATAAGGACTGTCTATTTCTTCACAAATATGAAACTCTTATTAAACGCTGGTAAAGTTCGGGTCACCCCAGTATTTCCTGAATAAAAGGAAAAGCACATATAAATCATTTACATATTATGTACTCAATATAACTTACATTTCAAACAGCAAGCCGACCACTTGACTTATTATTTAAACGTCCGGTGAAATAAGTTATATTTAAATCAATCATCAGGAATTAGGAATATCTGCGTATTCCGTCAATATTCACTGATGTCGCATCTAGCATTTATGAGTTAGTTTAAAAAAAAATACTCGACTGAGTAGTTAGCAGTTAAATTAAATTAATTATAGCTACATGTTTGTTACGCTAGAAATATAATTTATTCTGCTTTCCACTGTATGCGTCACTAGAAAAATAATACAAACTATAAATTAGTTGCTCTGCACCAAATCTAACTAGGGAAATAGCTAAGCGATTAAACACTTTAAACCCTACACACAATACTAGATATATAATATTAATATACCTCGACACAGAATTACTAAGAACTAAACCACTTCGACCAAACTAAAGGCCATCTCTATTAACAGAGATATTTAGAAATCGAACCAAGGCTTGTTCTAGTCTAACTGCGAATTACTGAGTGCCTGAAATCAGGTTTGCAACTCTAGTTATATCTATGAAACGGACAAAGAATCCCACTGTTTCGAAACCACGAAACAGCGCCCGTCTCTCCCCTTCTCTAACACCCTACGTCAGCTTCCCTCATGTCGTAACAGCCATCAGTGACCGGGAGCGCGCGCGAGTTGCAAATCTCAGACAGCCTGTCTGCGGTGCGGAGCGATTTTTCACGCTACGCCGGGTTATTCTGACGACGACTCTGAACTGACACTCATACTACTTCGCACCTCACGCTGACCGGGGCCCATAATGAGCCGTGTCAGCTGGGATTTCCAGACAAATGTCTGAAACTGCGACTCTAAGGTGTAAATATTCGCTCCTACTTAAGCGTTCGGCCGATGCAACTCGTTGTTGACCGGTGAAAAATGCAGACGGATGTCGGCTCTCTCATAGCCTTCTCACGCGTTTACATCGAGAATCTAACTCAAGAGTGTCGTGTCATCTGAAGGTGCAGACCCAAGTCGGCTCGATGTCTGAGATAGCTGCAACTTAATTGCCCTTCTCGTCTGACTGACATCTAAGTAATAGAATTACGTATCCCAGTATGAGAAAAAAACCCCGGTAAAGTTTGAGAATACTGAAGAAAATATTTTTCGCAAACGAGTGATGCGAAAAATACAGGAAAAACAAGTAAGGAAAGATAATAAAATAAAGGATGCGGGTGAGAGGATAGGAAGAAGATGTAGGCAATTTAATGATATAAAGACCTACGTGACAGCACGTATGATGCGCGGATATAGTGCCTAATATGAGGCTAGCTCGACGCATGGAGCGAAACTGAGATTATATCTCAAATCCTTAGAGAAAATATTTCCCTAAGTGTACACGTATATTCCAGGGAGGTGCCACCAACATACGCCACAGTGATGGCAACATCATAATGTAAGCAAAATTATACTAACATAAATACAAATATGATATCATAGTATGAAGTGTAATGAACTACACATTTTAAACCAAAAATACATTATACAAGCACAATAATATCATGCTACAATGCATTACTAATCAATACTAATAAATCAGCTGTTCCTCGTAGACATGGATATAATTCGTTCCAAAGTAGGTAAGAACTTGACATACTTCATGGTTGACATAATGTCCATACTCTCGCAGACGTCAATGATGTGCTGCGAAAATATCAATAACACAAATCTTTATGGTATATGCTAAATTTCTTAATACAATAATCAAAATACAATATATAAATTGTGGCCATGTGAACTTTTGGCCCATATATTGCTAACTAAGCCTTCTTCCGTTATGACAAAATCGGTAACAGAAAAAGGTGATATATCATTATAGTAGAGAACTGTATATCAGGAAATATATATGACAGAAGAATTAAGTGGAATCGTGTGGGCATCTGGACAGAATGTCTGCCATCACATTATCCGAACCACGGATAGCTCGCACCGTAAAATGAAATGGTTGAAGAGCTATGGCATATCGAGTGGACCTCGAGCTCTTCAAGTTTTTGCTCTGAATAGCAGTAAGAGCTTTCTGGTCGGTTTCCACAATGAAATGTGCGCCTAGAAGGAATCTTTGCAACTTGAGAATTGACCATACCATAGCCAATAATTCACGGTCTAAAACCGAGTAATTCCTTTCTGCAGCATTTAATTTCCTAGAGATATACATCACCGGATGCAGAGTATCAGAATACTCCTGCATAAGTGCTGCCCCAATCCCATTAGACGAGGCGTCACTTCGAAGAACAAAAGTCTTCTCAATAGTAGGTAACCTAAGGATAGGTGGAGATGAAAATAGAGTTTTAATCTGGTCCAATGAGGATTGACATTCTTGAGACCAGCGGATCAGATTAGGCGATCCTTTCTTCAGTAAAGTAGAAAGCGGTGCCATAATGGAGGACAGATTCGGAATGAATAGTCCGTAAAATTGTATCAAACCTAAGAGACTCCGTACTTGTTTCTTCGTCCTAGGGACAGAAATGTTTAGTATTTTTGAAACATTGTGGTCCTCTGTCTTTAAAAGACCATGACCAACACGATGACCCAGGAAAGAAATCTCGCTAAATCCTATAAAGGCTTTAGAGGGTTTTGCAGTTAAGTTATACTCGCGAAGAGTAGACAGCAATTCGTATAAACCCAGATAGTGATCTTCCCAGGAATCGCTGAACAGACAGATATCGTCTAAGTATGCTATGACATCTGTACGATATGAGAGAATTCGACGCATCATGCGTACGAATGTAGCAGGGGCGTTCATAAGGCCGAAAGGCATGAAATTCCATTGAAATAAACCCCTAGGTGTAGAAAAAGCGGTAAGAGGTTTGGCACGTTCAGTTAAAGGAACTTGCCAATAACCTTTAGACAAGTCTAGTTTGGTAAAGAATCTAGAATTAGAAAGTTTGTTTAGTAGCTCTTCTAGTGAAGGCATAGGTTCAGCATCAAACTTCGTAACTTGGTTCAATTTGCGATAATCAACGCAAATGCGAATGTTATTGTCTTTCTTTCGAACAATAACCATAGACGAAGAGTATGCTGAAGTGGATGGTTCGATTATTTCTAATCGTATCATCTCATCCAATTCTTTCTCGACTTGTGACTGAAAATGGATAGGTCTTGGATAGGGTCTGACTCTGATAGGATTATGGTCAGTAAGTACTATGTCATGTTCGATGACATGTGTGTGTCCCGGGATGTCTGTAAGGACATCCTGAAATGTTTGCAACATCGAAGAGACTTGTCGATGTTCTTCAGCGGAAAGATTAGGAGAAACGGTAACGTTTTTCCAAGATTCCGTAGAATGAAGTGGGATCACAGGAAAAGAAGATTGACATCAGAAAAAGTAGTTTCCTCATCCTGTATGACTGACAGGGATGAGTAATGACCATGAGGTACTGGAGAATCGTCCGTCGCCTGGAAAATAGGCTGCAAATAGTCTGGTCGCTCTTGAAATTCCGACATCATATTTATGTGGAAAGTCTTATGCTTTCCATCAATATCGACAACATAGTCGACTTCGGAAATCTTGGAGACTATTGCATATGGACCTTTCCATGCAATAAGAAGTCTGTTCTCCCTTGAAGGAAGTAGGATGAGTGCTTTGTCACCTGGACAAAGTTGTCGTAGACATCTATTCTTATTAGCAAATTGCCTTGCCTTTTCTTTAGCAAATTCGGAAGAAGAAGTTGCTAGTTTGCATGCCTCGATGATCTTTTGCCTAAGAGCAATGACATACTCATAAGACGATTGAGTGTCATCGCTAATATTATCGGCAGTGATAAGATCGTGAAGTAAAGACATAGGGCAGCGCGGTCGCACGCCAAAGACAAGTTCAAAAGGAGAAAATCCTGTGTGTTCATTGGGGACCTCTCTATAAGCAAAGAGAGCCGCGGGTAAAACCCTGTCCCAATCCTGAGGATGATCCTCAGTTATCTTCCCAAGTAAAGTCTTGAGTGTCCTATTCAAACGCTCAACTAACCCATTCGACATTGGGTGATAGATACTGCTGAGAGACCTTTTAATATGTAAGATAGACATTACCTGTGACATAGTGTCGGATATAAGTTGCGTGCCATGGTCTGACAATATTTCTCTGGGGAATCCCAAGCGAGAAAATATCAGCCAAAGAGCGTCTGCGATATCGGCAGTGGAGATGCTTTTCAGAGGTATAGCCTCTGGCCAACGTGTGCACATATCGACACATGTAAGGATAAATTGATGTCCTCTGGCCGACTTGATCCTAAAAGGACCGATAATATCTATCGCCATTTTCTGAAAAGGTCGAATAGGAATGTCAGCAGCCTGGATAGGCGCAGCATGTCGTGGTCCTTTAGATTTGACCTCCTGACATACTTTGCAAGATCGACAGTAAATACGTATGTCCTTACTCACAAATGGCCAAAAGAAAGTCGCAAGAACCCTCGACTTTGTACGGGAAAAACCCATATGTCCAGCACATTGTGAGTCATGTGCATGTTGCAATATTTGCAATCTCATACTCTTAGGCACAAGAATTTGAGAATGTGCAGACGTAGTCGAGTCTTGTACCATACGCACAAGTACGCCGTTCTTCATAGAAATCCAAGACTTTCTATTTGTATTTTGATTCGGATCACCTTTTTTTGCTAGAATGAAGAATTTTTGTAAAGAAGGATCTTCTTCTTGCAATTTTATAAAAGAGTCACGTGAAATAATCAAGTGACTATTTTGGCTATTTACTTCATTATTATCAGGTAATGAAGTTTGAGGTGTCTCCAGAGCTTGTGCTCTTGTTACCACTGCATTGGTAGCTTCAATATTTTGTTCCTCCCAAACAGCAATCTGTTGTGCGGTACATTCCCTAACTCCGTGAATACGACCGATAATAAGGTCCGCTATAGGGTTTGGAAGAAGACACGCGTGGACATCTCCCGTAAAGAAGGGAGTAGAAATATGTATTATGGCAATAGGATATTTTTCCAAAGTGCCACCAAATGTGACACATTTGATGACCTTTCCTGTAGCACAGGATGGATTTACAAGAGATTGCCTAACACCAATAGTAGTACATCCAGAATAAAAAAGGAGTGAGACTGGATTACTATTTACAAGACCCTTATGTAGGATAAAAGAACCTCTCCCGTCATGCGCAACAGCAGCAGGAAGAGCGGGAAGAGGGTGACCACAGCTTAAAGTAGTTACGGTAGTCGGTTCGAACAAAGTACTACATTGGGGGCATTTATTTGCTCTACCAAAGTCAAAAGCAGAACATGTGATAGCATTAGGGTTTTTATTATCATTAACCTGTTTATCTGCTCCCTGAGACTCTTGTTGTACAGAGTTTGTCTGTTACGTGAGGGTGCACAGTCACATACTGGCAACAGTATTCTTCCATTTCTTTTATGTTTTTAGGCTTACGCTCATGAAGAAAATAAAGAAAAGATTCATTGACAGAAGACATAACCTTGTCTCTAAGTAGTAAGTCCATAAGTGCTTCATATGTATGTTCTGTCTTAGACAGCTGAACCCATCGTGAAAAAGTAAGACGTATCTTTGAAATGAATTCAGAGAATTCAACTCCAGTATCTGGCAACATATTTTTAAATTGAAGACGATAGCCGTCTTCGTTAAGTTGGTACTTCTTTAACAAGACTGCCCTGATAACCTCATCATTGTTCTTGTCAGGCTCATCTACCATACTTAACATACTCAAAGTATCACCTCTAAGTAAATTGGACAACTGATAAACATACAGTGATTTACCTATGTTATGTGTTTTACATGCACGTTCGAATCTATCCAGATAAAACGTTATATCGTCACTGGAAGCATTGAATACAGGTAGTTTAATCTTAAAAGTACTTGCATTGAACTTATCTGACACCTTATTTGCATCATTAGCATTACCAGTGTTCAACAAATTCAACTTTTCTAACTCCAAAGCTAAGAGTTTTTCTTCATGCTCCATTTTTGCTTTTCTCTCATCAGCCTCTTTTTGTAACCTTCTTTCTTTAGCCTCTATCTCTAGTCTTTTATTTTCGGCCTCTTTTCAAGTCTTTTATTTTCAGCTTCAGCTTCTCTTTTCTGTTTTTCCATTTCCATTTGGAATCTCCTTTCATCCACCTGCATCTGCAATTTCTTTTGTTCAGCTTCCATTTCCATTTTTTTCTCTTCCGCCTTTAATGCTTTATCATATTGAGTAGTCGCATATTCTTCCAATTTATCACCAGTCTTACCAAGGGATTTCCCTTGCTCAATAAAGTACTCAAGTGTAGACATGATGTCTAATATTATGAGTCCAAAACCTGAAATAATTAATTATCTTATTTCAACCTTAATAGCAACAAGACTTAAATAAAGTACTTGTATAATCACAATGTTTACCCCAATCATTATATATCGCCTTTATAGACCTCACAAAAGCATTCGACCTGGTTAGTAGGGATAGACTCTTTAAAATCCTCCTGAAAATAGGCTGCCCTTCTAAAATGCTGGAAATGATAAAGTCATTCCATGACGGCATGAAGGGAACAGTCCAATATGCTGGAAGCATGTCACAGCCCTTTGATATACGAAGTGGCGTTAAACAAGGCTGTGTTCTGGCTCCGACCCTCTTCGGAATCTTCTTTGCCTTACTCTTGAAACATGCATTCAGAGATGCAACTGAAGGAATATGCCTTCACACTAGGTCAGATGGCCGTCTGTTTAATCTTTCAAGGCTGAAGGCAAAAACAAAAATCAGAAGGGTCACTATAAGAGACTTGTTGTTCGCTGACGATGCTGCAGTCGTCACTCAAAGCCAACAGGAGCTTCAGAGCTTGATGAATCGCTTCACTAAAGCATGCAAGGACTTTGGCCTCACAATAAGTCTAAAGAAAACAAATCTGCTGAGTCAGGATGTGGGTGCTGCACCAGTTATCACTATCGATAACTATGAATTGGCAGTGGTGCACCACTTCACATACCTAGGGTCTACCATCAATGACAAACTCTCACTGGATACAGAAATCGACAGCCGCATTGGCAAAGCTGCAGCTACCTTTGCCCGCCTCACATCGCGTGTTTGGGGAAACTCTAAACTCACAATGAAGACCAAAGCTGCGGTATATAATGCCTGCGTCACCAGCACACTCCTATATGGCAGCGAGACCTGGACGACCTATGCTAAGCAAGAAAGAAGGCTCAATACCTTCCATTTGCGGTGTCTACGCCGCATCCTCGGCATCTCGTGGAAAGATAAAGTGACAAATGTCGAGGTGTTGTCACGTGCTGGCCTTCAAAGTATGTATACGCTGCTTAGACAGCGCAGACTTCGCTGGCTTGGCCATGTTCGCCGCATGGAAGATGGTCGCATCCCAAAAGATATCTTCTACGGACAATTAGCAGATGGCAAGAGAACAGTTGGGCGACCACAGCTGAGATTCAAAGATGTGTGCAAGAGAGATATGAGGGCACTGGACATGGATCCAGCAACATGGGAGGATGAAGCTGCCGATCGCACTAAGTGGCGATGCTATTTACGGCGCCACCTCAGATTGGGCGAAGAGAGGCTCACACAAGAAGCAGAGGTGAGGAGAAAACGTCGAAAAGAGCACCAGGAAAATAAGCAGCTGAGGGCTGTCACCTCAGGGGCGCATTCCCATAGTCAGTTATGACTGAAGGGGCTATTATTATTATTATTATTACCCCAATCTCTGTGGGAAACAAGTCTTTGACAAAGAACTTGTATTATCAAATGTATAATAATATCACCAGTCACTTCTTAATCATAAGGGCACTACACATCTAATAGTGCATAACCATCACAACTAAAAAAGAATAGCAACAGATGTCGCTTAGCAAATTTCACTATAGGAAATTTGCAAAGTCCCTAAAGAAAACGCTCACAGTAGAAACCTCTATCACGTGGTATATTCTACTGAAAGACACCACCCAACCGAGACCCGCTGAAATATAAACATATAAATATAACAAATAACATATAACATATAACATGTAACAAATAACAGCAAGAATGTGAAGAAATACAGAAGGCTCAGTTAGAGTATAAGGGCACAGTTCACAAACAAAACAGGCCACTTAACTTCTATATATCCAAACGTCAGCACGGTGCAGAACAGGTGATGATCAGCATTCTAAGGATGGTGAACCAACGTTGATCGACATCTGAACTTGCTTCCATAAACAGTAATGACGCAGGAAAACGAGCTTCTGATTCAGGAATGAAGTTTCGGAACTTGTCACAGCAAAACGAATCACTCGGCACTTGACCTTCTAAATGCAGCAAAATTGATTCAAACGGCACTTGACCTTCTAAATGTAGCAAAATTGATTCAAACGGCACTTGACCTTCTGAATGCAGCAACGCCGGGTACTTTAAAAATATTCCATGAAGATGTAGAATCTTGAAGGTAGTGCAGTTCAAAATTGATTGATTTTAGCTGTATGGGTTTGTTGACCCCGTGAGTGCTGGTACCAGACGAACCAGTTATTGGCCACCAAAAATGATAAGGGTGGATTTAGGCTGACTGCGGGCCACTAAAGATGATACACCACAAAATCTGGCCACTATGGACGTTACAGGTATCAGTCCGAAGTCGTTGGTAATCAGCAGCCCAGTAGAGTACCACCCCTATAGACACCAGGGATATAATAGGTTGAAGTGTGAGGTGTCTTGTCTGATTTGTTGTTGCTTGCTGTGAGTGTGGGTGATGTGGTTTCACAAGTTCACAACATATGTGGTATGACATGGAAAGTCATATAAAGGTGTAAACGGCAATTGACGTTTTCCATCGTTTATTTTCTGACGCCACAAGACAGGTAACTGTACATACATTTCACAATAAACCATAGTCATGACAGTTCACGAAATTCAGCATAAGTTATGTTCATCAATGCATCTGGCATATATTCAAAACATGATATGGCGCCAAGGGGATTATACTGTTGGCTCCAATATTACAAAAGTGCATCAATACTCCTCTCACTGATCAGATGTGCTAAATGCGTCTAATCATAAGTCGCACGAGGATGGTGTTCCAGGAGTATAGGTCAAGCTGACTTTTACAGGCATTCCTAAGTCTAACCTCGACGTAGGTGCAATCGCTGACATAGCGACGTTCATAGAACATAGAACTGTCCTTCGGGCTAAGTATGATCCGTGTACATATTAATCTCAGGTATGAAGATACCTGGGGCGTGACTTCTAGTAGAAGAACCTCTCTTTCTGTAATTCGTAAGTGAGCAGAGATCGACCATTGTCAACATAAAGTTAGATTATAGATTTGAAACATAAATGAGGTATTACCTTGCTTCGAAATCAACACCACAAAACACTCGCCTCCGGGCATTTTGAATCATCAAGGGAAGGACCTTGTAAGCTAAACTAACTCACAATAGGACTCCTAATTCCCTATCAAAGAATCACAGACGCAAGAAGCGTCCTCTCTGCTTCACAACTTTCATAGACTCCCCGACAGGAAAGCTTCTCAAGCACACCTAACGTCCTGACATGCGCAGAACGCATACACCTGAGTAAGAATCAAAACGAGACGATGTAGGAGACATTCCAGATAAAGAATTGTAATAAATCGCGCCTTATATGGACAGGAATAAAAACCTCAACACTGGTTTCAATCATTCCAAGAAACAGTTGACCGATACTACCATATAAGGAGAATGACCACACATCGTTCAAAAAATGGACCGACGCGTCCCGTCACAAGAGAAGGTAACCATCATTGAAAATGGTAATCACAGTCAAACAAGGGTTATCTAGCTTTGACCGAAAAAAAATTAAAGTGTACAATTCAGACAAGTTAATTATACAATGTCTTTAGAAAATAATTATACAATGTCTTCGGAAAAAATTATGTGCGTAACACTCACAGATACGACTCAACTACTTCTATACAAAGTTAAGATGTCTTGATACAGGCATACCAAAGTCATTTGTGAGAAGGTAAAATGCAAACAGAATTGATGAGGTCACCCTCCAAGAAGGTTAGAAAATGTGTTCACACTCCGGAAATGTGGTGTTCCCATTTTTTTCACAAACACAAGCTGTGACATTCAGCCTGACTGTCACTTTGTCATTGACAGGGAAATCTTACTTTGCTTTGTAGCATGAAATAGGAAATGTGGGATCTGGAAACAATTTGAGAAAGTTATAGGATATCATCACGAACTTACAGAGATGACTCTTTGGTCAGATGCTTGTGTACCACAAAATATGAATTCTATAATGACTCTAGCTCTGGAATTGTTTCCTTAAAAACATCCTCAAATTAAACTTCTGATTCAGCAATGAGAAGAACCAGCTCATAGTTCCATCCAATAAGTGGATAGCGTCCATTATGTGATTCAACGACACGTCAGGCACTATGAAAATTAGTCCTCTAAGTTTGATGAAAAGACCAACAGAAATGAACAACACGCTATTATGCAGGAAAATACATTCTTTGACTATCAAGAATGTGAAAAAAAAAAAAAAAAAAAAAACGAACAAACAAACAACAAAATTACTCTTTACGAACTATCCATTTACATGCATAAGACTGCTGCAGATATGCTCATCTGCGTGCAAATGAATACAAGCTGTGTCATTCAGCCACAGAATGAACTGCAGTATCACTAAGATCTCGCAAGGAGATCCACTGGAGCATTCGTGTGCAAAATGAAGTAGCCCTAAGGAAACTGAAAGCGTGACCTATGGCAACAGAGAAAAAACAGATCTGAAGAGCATGTTCAAATACATACCACAGTTGTACAGAGATTTCATGAGTACCCTGCTTAAATCATGATTTCTCTGTAGTATTTTTCCTCATATTCTTATTATGTGTAAATGTGTAGCAAAATGACTTACCTGAAATATCAGTATAAAATTGTGTTAATTTAATTCAGTAAATAATATACGCATAAACATGGCTCCTTTGTCTTTTATAGTTGGCCTGCTGGAACGAGCATGTTAAAGTGAATGTTTGTGAGAGGAAGAACAACCTTACCAGGAAATATCCTCCAAACTCTAACCATTTTGCAAAGACGTGTAATCCTAAAGAACATAGACATAATATTTTTTTTAAAGCAAATGAACATCTAAGAAGAGAACGTAAGAATTAAGCTATAGATTTGAACTGAAGTTCTCTTAACCCGCCACGGGCTGTCTTCACCAGGACACTGGAGATGGAATAATTAGGCACGTATATGAAGATAGAATTAAGAAACCAACTAGGAACTGAATAATTATGTTGGCACATTATTCTATCTCCAACCGGAAGTTGCTTATAATTATTTTTTGAAAAATGTTTTCCACATTCTAATTTTTTATTTCAAATGCATTAAAGTTTCGATCATCGTGCAAAATTTCATTTTAATGTGATAACTCCTTCATGTTCAACTGATACTTCAAAAACTTTGGATGCATTTTTCTCAAAACATGCTTCAGGGGAGATGGTATAAAGCAGTACTAGGGGGACGAAGTCATAGAATGACAATTTACTGAATCATTTAATTATATACATCTATTTTCTTGTTTCTCTGTTGGAAGTTGAAAAATCTCAAAGAAATGTAAAAATCGAAATTCACACTTAAAAATTATGAAAACTTTTTACATAAAGTTTATATGCTGAAGTTAGTCTTAATGTCTGTTGCCTGCACTGAGGTAACACAGATTGCACGTTTTCATCACTACACAAGGGACAGGTTTCTAGAATTCTTACACATAGGACTGTGGCGTGAGGTTTTATTTGGCTCACAGAAATAGAATTTCTGCAGAAAATGGTGAAGTCCCAGTGTCTGAGAGGACTACTGGTATCACAAATTAGTTACGGCTGTGAATGATCTGATCTCGAAACAATAGTAGAGAGGAGACCGACATAAAGTGCCACCTCCGCTGTGTAACTAACTGTGATATTAAAAAAAAAGGAAACAGATTTTACTTAACAATGATAAAATTGACAAGTCGTTCAAATACAATTTCCTTATTATTTATTTAGTATATACACTATCTATTCTTGTGCTGAAGGGTGAATGTTGAAAATGGAATGTAATGAATTTGTAAGTTTACATATGATTTACAAATATTTATATTTATATAGATATGTAAATATATTATAACAAGTTTTCCAATTATAGGAACAAAAATTATATCAGCTGTGCTGTTATTCAATTATAGTACATGTATCAGCTGTGCTGTTAATTAAGGATATAACGTTTATCAGCTATGCTGTTATTTACGTATAATTTATCCACTATGATCTTATTATTGTCTCTTGCTACGCTAATTCACGTTTTCTTCATTGACTTAGATTTTGCTCACAATGCCGACAGAAATGGTACTAATGTGTACTCATCTCTTAGAAGTGCTGTCCTTCTTGGCTTGGTTGACACAAAACACCAGCTGTTGATCGTTTCGTTAGCCCACCCAAGACTGAGGGGGACTAAAGATGTAGAGTCTTGACAACCTCTATGCTCCTGCGGAGTTCCAGGCAGCTGGATTGACGACCCACGATCTCAGTTTTTATGACACGTATAAAACCTGTAACAAGCAAAAATAGGGGCTAATTTCTGTCCTCAAGCCCACCTATTTCTATTGTATATGATATGAGCGTGTCTCAGTGTCTGCATGAAGGATGAATGACAACATGGCTCAGTATGATTTAGCAATAGCGAGACAAGACAGGTATCTACTTGCAAAACATTCTTTCTGATAAACTAATACATGGATAGCATTCAATAATATAAATTCAATGCATGAATACATTCAATAATATAAATTCAATACATGAATACATCCCATAATATAAATTCAATACATGAATACATCCAATAATATGTACACCTAGGTGTGATACAACCATTTCCTTCCCCCTATAATTTACCAGGCCCTCTCTGTCAAGTGCTATAATATATCCTAACAATAACGTTATGTTCTTATGATAGGAGTATATGCGACGAGGACTGTTTGGTGATATATCAGGTTGGAGTTATATGGGACAATAGTTTGGAGTTAGATGAGACAATAGATTGAGTCCTAACAAGGACTGTTTTGGTTATATTGCAGTTGGTCTGAGATAATAGATTGAAGTTATAGGAGACAATAGATTGAGTCCTAACAAGGACTGTTTGGGTTATATTGCAGTTGGTCTGAGATAATAGAGTGAAGTTATAGGAGACAATAGGTTGAGTCCTAACAAGGACTGTTTTGGTTATATGGCAGTTGGTCTTATATGAGATAATAGACTGAAGTCATGTGAGACAATAGATTGAGTTATAGGAGACAATAGATTGAGGTATGAGTCCTATTAGTCTTCGTCTATTCAATCATAATAGGAAATACAATCATTATACTTAATTCCCCCAAGATACAATCAGTAACCTGGTAGGTAGTATAAATGACACACAACAAATACCAACATTATAGACCTGCTGAAAGCCTATTTTCCTAAAGGTTATTGTAAATATATTTATCGTCTAAGATTCAAACCGGCCAGATTTTGACTCGACTTAGCAAAGCAGGCTGCAGGTCATTGCACTCCAGGTAAGCTATAAATCAAGGTGACAGCTTCTCCTCTTCAGTCGGTCGGTATCTCTGGCGTCGTGTCGGTGATGTGTGATTATGCATAAAATCCGCCCGATTATATAGGTAGGTGAATTCTTAAGCAAGGCTTTTGGTTGGTTCCTGGCGGAGCAAGCTGATTGGTTTCCTGCAGTTTAGTACCTGGTCTCATACAACCTAATTTTATTCAGTTTTATTCCGCCATCTTGCGTGAACAAGATGGCCGTTAATTTATTCTGTCTCAGAGACTGGTGAACGTGGCTCGTTGATTGGGTGAAGCAAATCTGTATCTCGACACAGTGATTAACAAAGTAGTGGGTTACACTCGTTTCACGACATAGCCCCCTCCTTTCCTAGCTGTGACTTGTCATAGCTGACGTGTAAACCCCTGCTGTGGTTAATCCTTTTGCGTCTGTCCTTCCAGAGTACTAGGGTGTCGACTTAAAAAATCAGCTCCTACATTGTCTCTTCCCGGAATGTAATTCACGGTAAAGGAATAAGGCGCCAGAAGCAGACTCCACCTTAACAATCTCGAATTTAACTTTTTAGATGCAGCCAAGAATGTTAAAGGCTGATGATCGCTTTGGACAATGAAGTGTGTCCCATACAAGTAAGGTGAAAATTTGTTGATGGACCAAATTAGAGCCAAACATTCTTTCTCTATGGTCGAGTAGTTCAACTCAGCTGAATTCAGCTTCCTACTGGCGTAGGCGACTGGTAAAAGTTCCTCCGGCTGGGCTTTTGATTTCTGCAAGAGAGTTGCACCAATACCTATACTGCTAGCGTCCGTCCTTAATACAAATTCCTGTGTGATATCGGGTAGTGTAAGGATTGGTTTGCTGGTGAGTTTTTCTTTTAGCTCTGTGTAAGCTTTTTCACAATCAGCATTCCATTGGATTTTATCAGGCTGTCCTTTCTTCGTTAAGTTAGTTAATGGTGCACACAGAGAGTTAAAGTGGGGTATGTACTTCTGATAGAACCCACATAATGACACGAATGATCTCACATCTTTCTTCGTTTGAGGTCTGGGTGCCTTCTTTAACTTCTCTATATTCTTTGGGTCAGGAGACATATGACCTGTAGAAATCGTGTCACCTAAGAATTCCAACTCCTTACAACCGATATAGCACTTGGTTGGACGTGCAGTCAATCCAGTGGCTCTCAGTCTGTCAAACAACATGGAGAGCGCTACTATATGCTCTTCAAATGTGTTTGTAGCAACAAGAATGTCATCCATAAAGTTAGTGATATGGGGATTTTGTAGAGGTTCCAGTAATTTCCTCATCATTCTTGAAAAGATACTTGGAGCATTTTTCAGCCCAAAGGGTAGTACATTAAACTCGTAGTGTCCGTCTGATGTACTGAATGCCAGTATTTTCCTAACTTCTGGTTTCACTGGTATTTGGTAGTATCCCTTGCTTAGATCTACCTTCGATAAATACCTAGCCTTACTCAGTGTAGAGAACAGCTGGTTGGTGTCAGGTAATGGGTCCACCTGAGATTCTGTGATCGCATTAAGCTTCCGGTAGTCAATACATAACCTGTGTTCACCACTCGGTTTTCTCAATAGCACCACACTTGAGCTATAGGGAGAGTCTGACTTCGAGATAATTTTCTCCTTCAACAGATAATCAACTTCCTCCCTTAGTGCTTGGGCTTTCGCATAGGGTATAGGGTATGTTCTCATGCATACTGGGGTAGGGTCGGTAACCTTCATGTCGTACTCTAACAGATTCGTCCGACCTGGCTTATCTTTGAGCACATCAGAATGGGTTTCCAACACTTTCTGAACTCTCTTCTTCTGCTCTGGAGTTAAATGTTCACTAATATTTACTTGAACATAATCCTCTGTAGTTGTGAGTGGATACTCCATAGAGTGAAGTGGTTCACCGTGCATTTCTGTTGCTATGGCTAGGGTCATGATATGTGCAACTTCTGATGATTCCTTGTCATAGTATTTTTTAAGAAGATTGACATGATATACCTTCTCCTTTCCTTTCTTGTCAATCTTATAATTGGTCCTGGAAAGTTTCTCCAGTATGACATAGGGTCCCTGCCACCCAATCTGCAATTTATTATTGCTGCTTGGCAACAGTAATAACATCTTTTCACCCACCTCCAGTTCCCTATCCTTTGCTTTTTTGTTGTAGTAGGCAGCATGCTTCCTCCTGGCCTGTCTTAAGTTATCATTGGCCAGTTTCCAACCTGCTTTCAATCGAGATGTCAACTCGTTGACGTACTGGTATGAGGAAGTCACTGTTTCCTCTGCCTTTTCATCAGTCCATGTCCGCAGCAATGCTTACAGTGGACCTTTTATTGGTCTTCCAAACAACAATGTAGCTGGAACCAATCCAGTTGAGTTGTGGGGTACTTCCCTATATGCAAATAGTGCAGCGGGTAAGTATGTATCCCAAGTATCAGGTTTTTCACTCGCCAGCTTTCTAAGGATTGAAATTAGCGTACCATTGAACCGCTCTACTTGACCATTCCCTTGAGCATGGTAGGGACTACAATGATAGTGCCTGGCTTGAAATATCCTGAATACTTCTTGTGTTAGCTTTCCCTTAAACTGAGACCCATTGTCAGTCAATATCTGATGCGGGAAACCTAATCGGGTGAATATTGTCAACAGTGCCTCTGCCACATGCTTTGAATTTATAGCTGACATGGCCACTGCTTCTCCCCACATAGAGCAAGTATCAACCAAGGTTAAGATATATGCATTTCTCTTCTTGGTCCTAGTGAGGGGTCCAACAATATCCACTGCAACACGTTCAAACGGGGTTCCCATAATAGGCATTTCTCCCAGTGTTGCTGGTGCAGTCCTATGCTTATGAGCTACTCTTTGGCATTCTGGACAGGATCTTACATATCTTTTTATGTCCTCTGTAATTCCTGGCCAAAAGTAGTGACAGGCTATCCTTTGTCCAGTGGCCCCTATTCCCACATGTCCACTGAAGGGTATAGCATGTCCTAGCGTCATAACCTTCTCCCTGTAAGATTTGGCACTACAAGCTGTCCATGCCCTTTAGGTCCAGTTCCAGCTTTTCTGTATAGTAGGCCATTCTTCATATACAAGTCTCCTTTCTCTGGAGGGTTATGGGCTTTAGGCAATTTGCCAAAACAAGGCTTCAATGTGCTGTCTGCTGCTTGAGCCTTTTTCATCTCTTCTGGATGAGTATTGATAGGATTCTCCTCCATTTTCCTGGAGCTTTCCCTGGTCTGGACTGTTGCCATAACTACAGGTTTTATAGGTTCTCCAAGGAAAACATACCTACACCCCAAAATCAAAGGGTAAATAGGGTCGTCCATCACTGCTGCTTTGATTTCTCCTTCCACATAGCGAGAACTTATGTTGGTTCGAGCTATGGGTAGTGTCATGGTTCTTGCTCCCTTGATCGGTCCTTTGATTTCCACTGTTTCTGTGGTTATCTGGTCAGGACTCACTAGAGAAGAACACACAACTGAATCAAAGTCCAATCCTGTGTCATATAAACACAGTACTTGAGTGCCATTCACGGTCACTCCCTCACAGACAGGGGGATGATGGAAGTCTTTCTGACTTACTGCCATTTCCTTCCTTCCCTGATTCCCTGTTGTAAGACATGCAGCATGATGAGGAGGATTCTTCCTTCTGCAGTCCGCAGTATTGTGGTTACTCATTAGACAAGTTTTACACCATTTTCCTTCCTTCTGGTAAGGTGTCTTATCCGATCTTAGAGGATTTTGTCCTTTTGGTCAAACCTTTGTTTGTTCCTTGTGGTATGGTCCTTTTGTTCATATTTGGTATAGTTTTGTGATGATTTGAAGTTTTCACCCTGCTTCTTCTTATTTCTTAATAATTCTGCCTGAGCTGCTTGATATCTCTCAGCAACAGTTACAATATCTTCCAATCTCTCTGCTCCTTGTTCCATGATAAACTTCCTCATTTCTTGAGGCATGGACTCTTTCACTTGCTCCATCATTATCATTTCTTTCAGATCCTGACACTTTCCTAAACTACTCCATTTTTCCAAATAAGTTTCCAGTCTAGCAGAGAATTGGTGATAGTTTTCTCCTGGAAGAAGTTTAGCGGTTCGGAATTTCTTTCTATATGATTCTGAGTTCTTTTCATATCTCACAAGCAGTGCCTGCTTCAGGATTTCATAATCTTCCTGGTCATCTCTTGAGAGCTTCAAATATACATCGTAGGCAACACCTCTCAATACCTGAGATAGTTTAAGACTCCACTTTTCTTTCACTAAGCCATAGGTAGTGGCAAGTCTTTCGTATCTATCCAGGTACGACTCAATGGCGTCTTCTTTCTCAACAAATGGGTCCAGATGAAAATTCATGGCCCCACTTGAGGTGCTCTGGATGGAGCTATTCTCAGAGTGAGGTGAGCTACCACCATTATTGCCAGTATTTGCCTGAATTTCAAGCTCTTTTAATCTCAACTGATGGTCCCTCTCTGCTTGTAATTTCCTTTCTTCAGCTTCAGCCTCCCATTTCTTGGCTTCAATTTCTAATCTTTTGGTTTCTCTCTCAGCTTCCAGTCTTTTGTCTTCTCTCTCAGCTTCCAGTCTTTTGGCTTCTCTTTCAGCTTCCAGCCTTTTGTCTTCTCTCTCAGCTTCCAGTCTTTTGGCTTCTGCTTGCAACCGCCTTTCTTCAGCCTCTAATTGCAACTTTCTTTCTTCCCTATCCATGTGTTTGTCCACTTCTGTTGTGACATACTGAGTGAGAGCATCACCTGTCATATTTAATTCCTTACCCATCTGCATGACCGCAGTTCTGAACTTCACTAGATCAGCCATGGCGTTACTTAGATACGGTATGTATATTTACTATAACCAAATTATTGTAATTAAACTTAATTACTTTAAATGAACAAAAGATTTCCGTGCAACTTTGTGAGCATCAACTATTTACTGAGTACTAAATGGTACTCCTCCTAAAAAAATAATTTTTAAAAAATCCTAAAATAGAATTTTTTTTCCCAAAAATCTGTTTCTTATGTTATCTATGGGTGGCACAAGATAGAATGTAGATAGATGAATAGACTAAGTATGGCTCAAGATATACAGAAATATCCCAGGAACGAGCCCCCAGTGTGGCGTGAGGTTTTATTTGGCTCACAGAAATAGAATTTCTGCAGAAAATGGCGAAGTCCCAGTGTCCGAGAGGACTACTGGTATCACAAATTAGTTACGGCTGTGAATGATCTGATCTCGAAACAATAGTAGAGAGGAGACCGACATAAAGTGCCACCTCCGCTGTGTAACTAACTGTGATATTAAAAAACAAGAAAACAGATTTTACTTAACAATGATAAAATTGACAAGTCGTTCAAATACAATTTCCTTATTATTTATTTAGTATATACACTATCTACTCTTGTGCTGAAGGGTGAATGTTGAAAATGGAATGTAATGAATTTGTAAGTTTACATATGATTTACAAATATTTATATTTATATAAATATGTAAATATATTATAACAAGTTTTCCAATTATAGGAACAAAAATTATATCAGCTGTGCTGTTATTCAATTATAGTACATGTATCAGCTGTGCTGTTAATTAAGGATATAACGTTTATCAGCTATGCTGTTATTTACGTATAATTTATCCACTATGATCTTATTATTGTCTCTTGCTACGCTAATTCACGTTTTCTTCATTGACTTAGATTTTGCTCACAATGCCGACAGAAATGGTACTAATGTGTACTCATCTCTTAGAAGTGCTGTCCTTCTTGGCTTGGTTGACACAAAACACCAGCTGTTGATCGTTTCGTTAGCCCA
Organism: Oreohelix idahoensis; assembly: GCA_024509875.1. NCBI lineage: Eukaryota > Metazoa > Mollusca > Gastropoda > Stylommatophora > Oreohelicidae > Oreohelix > Oreohelix idahoensis. The sequence goes on along the minus strand of JAMPIV010018044.1, from coordinate 810,034 downwards.
CCCAAGACTGAGGGAGACTAAATATGTAGAGTCTTGACAACCTCTATGCTCCTGCGGAGTTCCAGGCAGCTGGATTGACGACCCACGATCTCAGTTTTTATGACACGTATAAAACCTGTAACAAGCAAAAATAGGGGCTAATTTCTGTCCTCAAGCCCACCTATTTCTATTGTATATGATATGAGCGTGTCTCAGTGTCTGCATGAAGGATGAATGACAACATGGCTCAGTATGATTTAGCAATAGCGAGACAAGACAGGTGTCTACTTGCAAAACATTCTTTCTGATAAACTAATACATGGATATCATTCAATAATATAAATTCAATGCATGAATACATTCAATAATATAAATTCAATACATGAATACATCCCATAATATAAATTCAATACATGAATACATCCAATAATATGTACACCTAGGTGTGATACAACCATTTCCTTCCCCCTATAATATACCAGGCCCTCTCTGACAAGTGCTATAATATATCCTAACAATAACGTTATGTTCTTATGATAGGAGTATATGCGACGAGGACTGTTTGGTGATATATCAGGTTGGAGTTATATGGGACAATAGTTTGGAGTTAGATGAGACAATAGATTGAGTCCTAACAAGGACTGTTTTGGTTATATTGCAGTTAGTCTGAGATAATAGATTGAAGTTATAGGAGACAATAGATTGAGTCCTAACAAGGACTGTTTGGGTTATATTGCAGTTGGTCTGAGATAATAGAGTGAAGTTATAGGAGACAATAGGTTGAGTCCTAACAAGGACTGTTTTGGTTATATGGCAGTTGGTCTTATATGAGATAATAGACTGAAGTCATGTGAGACAATAGATTGAGTTATAGGAGACAATAGATTGAGGTATGAGTCCTATTAGTCTTCGTCTATTCAATCATAATAGGAAATACAATCATTATACTTAATTCCCCCAAGATACAATCAGTAACCTGATAGGTAGTATAAATGACACACAACAAATACCAACATTATAGACCTGCTGAAAGCCTATTTTCCTAAAGGTTATCGTAAATATATTTACCCTCTAAGATTCAAACTGGCCAGATTTTGACTCGACTTAGCAAAGCAGGCTGCAGGTCATTGCACTCCAGGTAAGCTATAAATCAAGGTGACAGCTTCTCCTCTTCAGTCGGTCGGTATCTCTGGCGTCGTGTCGGTGATGTGTGATTATGCATAAAATCCGCCCGATTATATAGGTAGGCGAATTCTTAAGCAAGGCTTTTGGTTGGTTCCTGGCGGAGCAAGCTGATTGGTTTCCTGCAGTTTAGTACCTGGTCTTATACAGCCTAATTTTATTCAGTTTTATTCCGCCATCTTGCGTGAACAAGATGGCCGTTAATTTATTCTGTCTCAGAGACTGGTGAACGTTGCTCGTTGATTGGGTGAAGCAAATCTGTATCTCGACATAGTGATTAACAAAGTAGTGGGTTACACTCGTTTCACGACAAGGACGTAGCTTAAGAGTCCTGGACACAATGTCTGGTAACACACGAGTGTAGTTGGAATACAGCTTCTAGGATCTTGTGTTTGGCTAGCCAAGGAATGATGGAGCCAAAACACTGGAACTCCCTCACATACAGTGTACTTTGAGTGGATGGTAGTTCATATCAGGCTGTTCCAGACTAGGACAGTAAACCTGCAATACATGTAGCATGTGGCTAGTCCTTGCATGGTGATTTCCTACAGGTCTACGTGTCATGAGATTGATGTGTTCAGCGTATGCTTATGTAGGTATGATATAAGTTATGTTTCAATGGCAGTGTATAGGCAATGACATGTCTAACTGATTACATTTTCAAAAATAAATAATACAATTACTGTACACAATCATGATGCTGCAGTCGCCATCTACAGTCGTCTATAATTGCAGTAATCAACAAAGCAATGTTATAACCACATAGGCCTTTCCTTAGTTCTGCCTTTCCATTCCCACTCATCTCTTGTAAGCATCGTGGTCCTTGCATCATTCTCCATTTTGAATTAAAATGTTGTCTCACAGTTTAATTTAATTATCAAACCTGTAAAAGAAGTATTTACATACATACATTCGTAATATTACATACCCCTTTTAGGATAAATCAGAAGCAGAACTGACTGAAGGCTTTGCGAAGGCTCGAACTGCCTAACATACAAATGTTTGAATACGCTTGACCAGGCGTCGCTCTCTCTCTCTCTCTCTCTCTCTCTCTCTCTCTCTCTCTCTCTCTCTCTCTCTCTCTCTCTCTCTCTCTCCCCCCTCCCTCCCTCCCTCCAAAGTCGTCTGCGTTCCGAATTTTAAATTTGGCGTGTGGACGATTTCCCACCCTGTCCCAGCTCTATTTGTAGACTGGCCTTGGCTAACCGAGAACGCATCTCACGCTGGTTGCTAATTTTTCTGTATCAATGGCTGGTTTCATGTATTTGTGTTTTTCTGATTTCTTCATCCTTCTCGTTATTTCCATCCATTGTATGGATTACGTGTGTTGATACTTTATTTTAATTGTACAATCAACAGCTTTCTTTCCATCCCATAATTTCCTCTATTGGGTTTGACTTTGAATTTATATAATTTTCAAAAGTTGCTCAACATGACAAAGTATGACGAATACCACTACTAAGAATTTGTAAGGCATATTTTTTCCACAATGCGACAGAGTGGATGATGATATCATTGGTTACATAGTTATTATACAAGCACTTTACTAAACGTCATATATATATATATATATATATATATATATATATATATATATATATATATATATATATATATATATATATATATATATATATATATATATATATATATATATATATATATATATAATATATACCACTATATATATATACATATATATATATATATATAATATATATATATATATATATATATATATATATATATATATATATATATATATATATATATATATATATATATATATATATATATATATATATATATATATATATATATATATATATATATATATATATATATATATATATATATATATATATATATATATATATATATATTGCAATTGTTGTCTTACGCTATCCAAAAACCACTTTCATCCGACTCACTTTGGCTAAACTTAACACTCAGGAAGGGTCAAATATTCTGACAAAGGTGGATGTGGTGGATGGTAGCGAAGGGCGCCTGATGCTCATATCAGGGACCCAGTACTCACAAGAAAAGTTTGTTTTTCTCCTAGTTTGTGGTACAAGTTTGTGGTACAAGTTGCCAGCAGCCGACACTAGACACTAGCATCAGACGGGTCTTGAAGACGCTTGACAACTTATGTGATTACCTCATACTCATACGTGCTGCATGAGATGTGTTATAGCCACCAGACTTCACTAATGGAAAGAGAAGTACAGTCCAAAGCGCCAGTGGTATGTAGCAACAACAACAACAACAACAAAAGAAATCAATGAACATTCCAAAAGTTTTCCACCACAATATAAACCATCCGAGGATGATACGTAAATATAATCGTTTCTTTTTCTAAACCAAGTTATTTATTTTAAATCTTGTTAAACTCCAAGTGATTATTACACCTGTTTATCTGTAACTTTAAAGCTATAGTTGGATTAATCACTATTGAGTAAATTCTATGTCTTCACCCGTATGACTCATATTGTTTTTAAATATATAAACATAAAAAGCTAAAAAAAAATAATAGTTGCTGAATCACCTTCAGCTGGGCGCTCAAAACCCCGAATAAAAATTTCCTCATAGAAGGGGCGGGAGAATATAATTACATGACAGTTTAGATTATCTCACTTGTTACGCTTGCTTTTCTTTAACATCCTATGAGGTCCCCGTAAATAGCAACACCATTCTTCTATTTATATCTCTGTCAAGAAGGTTGATAATTTTGAATACCCTCATCATTGTATACTAAGTTTGGCCATTGTTGGACCACTACTGCCACACTATACTAGGCTGAGCTTTTTATGAGGGTGAGGTGGTCAGTTCTCTTCCTCGCTGTCTTTGCCGTCACTAACTCAAAAGCTGAGTCAGGTACTTAATTTAAAAGCTGAGTAGACTGGAGCGTGACGCTGTCAGGATGAACACAGAAACTTTGCCACGAGAGGAAAGCATTCTACCAGCTTAGCCAATCAGACGCGCGTCATATCACGTCCATGTGTGAAATGTAATATAAAAACGCGGCTTTACGAAATATGACTGTGAGATTAGTCTATAACGCAGCTCGGGCGTTGGCGTAGCTGGCGAGTCCTTTGTAGGGCTTTATGCTAGCAGATAGATAATGTTAGTCCTTTTCAGGACTTAGTATCTATCTACGCTGATCGGGTTAGCAGTCAACAGAGTTGACTTTTTTTGGGATGGTAAATGCGCTCTGATATAACCAAATAGGTTGAAAGGAACGCGCCTCGCCAGAAGAAGGCAAAAACCAAACAAAAAAAAAAAAAAAAAAAAAAAAATGACTGAGTAATTTAGCTGTTCCTTCCCATGTATCGATAAGCATCATAGGAGATTTTGTTTTAATTCCGGTACCAGCATTGTGTATATTGTTACCGTTGATCAGGATCGACGTCATTGCACTCTGGACAAACCTGTAGATGGTCAGTCTTCCTCAGCTCATGTTGAAGGGTATAAATGCTAATTGTTCCTGTAGCGTGCTGGTTGTATACACGAATGATGAATCCTCTAATACGTTTGTACCTCCTAGTCTTACGCTTGATGCCAAATTCCAACCATTTTTTCATCGATTGCAATTGTAACCGAGCTGGTTACGGCATCAATTTGAAGATATGTGCCTGCGTCAGTTGAATGCGGCACTAGTAGTTATATTGAATTTATTTAGTCAGAGTTAATCCTTCATATGTCGTTGTGGCTCAAGTGCTAACTGGCCTTTCGCCAGAGATGGTAATACTTGACCTTTACTCAGTTTTTCAACTCAGGAATGTTCTTCCCTTTGAGTTTGGTGATAAGCAAAACAGTTTCAGCACAATAACGTATATCCACAAGAAATTATTGTAAAGTTCCACAAACAGCAATGTAGAAAATTTCAATTAGAGTTTATTGATGTAATTAGACAAACACTGTAAATTTCACAAATGATGATTGGTTATCCAAGATGAAGAAATATGTAATCCAACTGAATAATATATATGTAAATCCAAATAGAATAATTTACTGATTTGTCTACTCAAAAACTTGTCTTGGTATCCTCAAAGACGAAGTTCACCTAACGCTATCTGTAAAAATCCTCTAGTCTAAAGTTATGGTTTCATTAGAATCATAAATCCTGAAATCTCTGCCTATCGCCCACAACTCTTCTATTTATACTATTTCTTCTTTTTTCCCGTCTTTTTTCACACGACCCATCCTTTTTTCACACGGTACAATAATTAACATTTGCACTCCTCTCCTCAGCTTTTCGACCTTTTTGCACACGACATTCTGTTATTTCGACTTTTTTTCACATGTGTGATCTTTTCCAACTTAACAATAGGATTTTAAAAAAAAACCAGATCACACAAACATTCATTTCCCACTTTCGCGCTTATAAAACCCATTCATTATTTTCTGGGACTGACCTACGTTTGCTCTGAACTTCGAATGAATACTGCGTTTTGTGTAAAAACGTCTTATTTGCTTTTAAGGTCTGGCATTCTTACATGTAGCATCTTCTAGCACATATAAATGCTTAGCGTGGAAGTAGGAGGGACAAAGCTAGCGTGAACGGCCAAGCGGTCACACAATGTCTTTCTTTAACAGGCAATCGTTAATTGTTCTTAGGGAGAAGAAGTCCTGTTTTTTTTTTCTGTCTGAACATATACTATCATTGTTTTTCCCTGTAGTCTTTCGTTTCGCTTGATTTTCCAAATGTCCTCATTTCTTATTTTGTCCGGCTAGTCAATGATAATATCCAGCCTTATGTCACTCTTTCTTGATGGCACGCGCCATCTTTGTGCAGTTCTTTGAAAAATAAACTTGGAAAGTTACCAAACTAAATTCACACCACCCCACCATACACATAAACGAGCGCGCGCTCAAGCTCGCTGACAGTCGTAAAGGAGTCTCTTTATATCTGGCTGGACGCACGATTTAACAACAGCGTTGTAAGTGGCAATTACTGCTGCGCAGTCCTGGAAACGACAGAATGGATGCGCCACTAGCAGATGGATGCCTTATGGACAACCGGACTGAGGGCGAGATAGACATTTCCTGGCCGGGTAATGGATGTTGTACGCCCCTCAAGATAAGATGCTGTGGCAGGAAGTGAGGCAGATCGCTGATCTTACTTGAAAAGGAAGATAGCGAGGAGAAAAAAAACAAACAATTCAAATTACAAACATTGTGTAGTCATTAATGCTACATTCACATTCATTACTTCATGAGACAATGTACTGATTCATATAAACTGGAGAGATAAGGGCTGAAACACTTGTTTAACGGAGGGGACAACTTCTGAAGTTCAGATTGCTTCCTGTTGTAACACTCCATATAAATTGTCCGTTTATTTGTAATAGTAAACGATTGTGTGTCCGGTATAGCTCCCGTATATGTCCCGTATAGCTCCCGTATATGTCCCGTATAGCTCCTATGTCTCTTACGACACAAAGAAATATGGGACTACTGCCCCCTAATGCATGCCGTACAAGGCCACTAATATGAGGTTGTGCATGAGACTGACAAACTCATTATGTAAATCGAATTGCTGCAGAAACCACTGCTGCAAGAGCATGCGAGTGCTCTGTGCAGGCTTCCTGTAAGGGAGCCAGCTGCAGTGGAGGCTCCATGCTCCATAGTGAAGGACAAGGAAAATGATGATGATGAGATTAGAGTGTCTACATTAAGAAGACATTGAAACACAAATAACCCAGAAGACATTGAAACACAACCCAGAAGACATTGAAACACAACCCATTTTATCGTAACAGAAAGCATAACTTTACAAATACCAGAATATGACTCACTATATATATATATATATATATATATATATATATATATATATATATATATATATATGTATATATATATATATATATATATATATATATATATATATATATATATATATATATATATATATATATATATATATATATATATATATATACTACTGGACAAAAGTTAAGGGCCACCTAGAAAAACTCCACTATGGACCAATTAAATGCAACCAGGTGTAAACAATTTATTACAAAATAAAGTTGATTCATCCGTGGAAAAGATCAGTCAAGTTTTTTTTAATAATGTGTGACTTACTAACAAAAAGAAATTCAACTCAGTTTTTCACCTTTTGAACTAGTAGGGCGTGTTGCAAAAACCACCAGTTTTTGCAGCAACAATGACAATTTTCACGTGCGGGTTAAAGTGACCCAGTTTTTTGGACATTTAAAAAAAAAAATAACTTAGTGCACACAGAAATGTGCATATCTGTGTGCACTAGGTTATATATACCATTGTTAAAAATCAACACAAAGCGATCTGCTACCAAACCGCCTGCAGCAGGTTTCGAACCTGGTATATCTGGATTATGAAACTGCGTTCATATCCATTAGGCCACAGACGCCGACATAATTGTATAGATGAAAAAAAAAATATATATATATATATATATTTATGTATATTTAATCAATCAATATCTTTTAGCTCCCTCAGGAGTATTTGTCTTTAACAAACACATGCCAGGTACACGTCTCATGTCACGTGTCATCAGCTCAAGTTCTTTCCACGTGTTTCTTGTCGTGGAATATTCTAATCCACATATATAAATTAAAAGGTAAATGTAAAGCGTAACAAATAAATTCTAATAAAGAAAAGAGCAATGGTACAATAACAGTGCTGTCACAAGGAATGTACTCGAAATCCCCTTTGTTTTATGCTTCGTCTGCAAATTGTAACGCTTTCACGTTGATAGTAAAAGCCTACTATATTATTACCCGCTTTCTTCAATGAAACGTGTGCTGTATTTCTTGGAAAAACATTGAGAGGCAGACTGCGTAATGACCTAAATTAATCCTAACATTAATTATACTGCGTTACCAAAACGAACGAACAGATGGACTCAAATAGAAAGAGAGAGAGGGAGGGCTGAAAATCAGGAACGCATGCAACACGCGTCGCGCGATACACAATTACTACTATCACGCGTGTAAGGCCACATGCACTAACTTTTTTTTCAGACGGACAGTGATAAATTCACTACCCTTCCCAGAGTTAGGTTTTTAAATCCTGAAAAACTCTTATTAGAAAGATGACAATAGATGGGTTTACGTTTGAAAACATTACAGTACCCAGACAGCACATCTTCGAAACAGGAGGTAGAAGGAATTGCATATTTTGAACGCAGCATATTAGCTCTATTGAATTTGTATATTTGGGTTCCTTAGGGTTTGCTGACAAAGAATATGTACAACGTTATGCAAATAGTCTAGGAATTAACAAGTTATAACCAAAATAAAATATTGGGGATGCCTGACAGCATGAAATCATTTCTGCTCATAAAATTTTTTTATAACGTGTTTGAAAAAAAAACCTTGCGTACGGAAATAGCCTACCATGTAAACTCCAAATTGATTGGAGCGCAACAAATATAAGACTAAACACGATTGGTCGAACTATAAATACTATATTTGGTTGTTAGGGGAGACGTAGGAAGTTAAAATTTTTTCAAACCCTTGTCGAAACGTGGCTCCATTGGCCAGACTCGCTGATATACTCACTTAGGAGCGTTAGTTCGAGACCACTAGTTCAAATAAGCTTGATAAAGCAACAGTGCGTTGAAGCCAGCTCACATTTTTGCTAAAATAAAAGCCTGGAACATAAGCAGATGGGAATTTGTGCCAGTATTTGTGCCAGAATTCATTGCTAATCAACGTATCTGTGTTTGTTTCCATGAATTGTGGTAAGCTTGAAACATTCAGTATCTTTTAATGAAAATTGAATGTGAATTGTTAATTTATGCCTGTATATATGTGTAGTTCAGTAGCAAACATGATGTAAAGCCTATAATGCTCCAGCCTGAACAGAAGGTGTCGGAGGAAAGTAAAACTGCATGGAATGGCCAAACAGTACACTGACACCTAGATTATTGATTAGACAGAAATAATGCTGGAAGTGCAGAGGCGTAGTAACCATTAAGGAGGTTAATGCTGGTATAAAGTATTTCAGATGAAGCTGACAGTTGGCCTAATGCTCTGAACTCAATGTTTGTGATGTATTGTGCTCAGTGTAAAAAGAGAGTATCAATTAGTTATGAAGTAGAAGGTACATCCTTCTTGTTTTCAGGGACCGTGGTCTTGATGGTATTGAGCAGCACCTGGTCAGAGCTTTGCTGAATCCAGAGTCGGACAGCATACTCCTTGGTCCATTTAGCTATCAGTGAGGTGTCTCCAGAGCACAGGGGAGAAATCGAGCAGAGGAGTCTTTTCCTGCCGCCATCACGCAAGATAAGCTGATGTGGCCAGCTGAGCCCAAAATTATGTACCCCATCTTAAAATAACATTGTAACATAAACTTAAGAGGGGAAGTAAATTGTTTTAATAACAGGAACTGAGAACATCTCCAATACTAGCTCCCATAAAGATAAACTATTGAAGTCATGATGACAAATACCAACAGAGCTTGAACAAAACAAAACCAGTATTACCTCATATTACTACTACACAACTGACACACATAGGATACTTTTAATAATATATGTCACTACAATATTCATATTGAGAAATTCTGTACATATAACTTGTAATTAAAATTGATTGTGATTCCTGGTTCCCTTTGTATTTGAATCAGGACACATATTCATTCATTCATAACAGCAATGAATACATATTGTTATTTGAAAAGTTATCAGTGACTCCTTTAAGATATCCTTTAGAGTGTTATATGTATGTGAGTGTCACAGTGTTGTCAAGTGTGGTGGAATAAATTAAATTGTTTATCTGTCTGTTGTTGTTATGACTTACACTTCATCATACACATACCCTAGACATACAACGTAGTCATCACACTATTCCAGAATAATTCTGACTGAGATATATATATATGTGGCAGCAAGTAAGGTTATCTATAATACACTACTCTTATTAGATATAGATACCTTCACAGCTGATCTCAGTCAGTACACTAAGTCCCCTATAAATATTTATAACATCCCACTTCACCACATATATTGGGGTCTCGCTCTTGGGATTTTGAATCTTTCACTATTAAAAATGTTGGGGGTAACTCACTTCAGGGAATAATAAGAATTAAAAGGTATCCTTGGGTGGAATTAAATAAGGTTGAGCTCACGGTGCCTGTGTTGTCCATTAGATATATGGTTAGAGATTGAATTGTTGGTTAGACATTGTATAAATTTACCTGATAGACAATGGCGGACCTGGCCAAGTTTCGATCTGCTGCTGTTCAGACTGCAAAAGAGTTAGGATTAGGTGGGCAAGTTATGGTTGCCTATGTCACTACGGAATGTGACAAATTTATTGAACGCGAAGAAAGAAGATTAGAAAAAGAGGCCGAAAGAAAGTTAGAGGCTGAAAGGGAAATTAAGAAGTTACAATTTGAGGCTGAGGCTGAGACTAAGAGGTTGCAGTTTGAGGCTGAGGCTAAGAAATTGGAGGCAGAAAGAGAAGACAAAAGATTGGCTGCAGAAAGGGAAGCAGAAGAAAGAAGATTGGCTGCAGAAAGGGAAGAGAAGAAATTAGCTGCAGAAAGGGAAGCAGAAGAAAGAAGATTGACTGCAGAGAGGGAAGCAGAAAAGGAGGAGAAGAGATTACAAAGGGAACATGAGTTACGACTAAGGGAGTTTGAGTTTCAGGGCCATGCTCCTGAAAATGGTGCCAGTCCCTTTGCCTCTGATGCCACTGCTAGCCAAGGAGCCTCAACCTCAGCTATGAATTTTCATTTAGATCATTTTGTTGAGAAAGACGATGATATAGAGAGCTACCTAAATAGGTATGAACTATTAGCTACCACGTATGGGTTAGAGAGAGAAAGGTGGAGCTTAAAGTTATCTCAAGGACTTCGTGGGGCAGCTTATGAAGTTTTTGCAAAAATGAGCAGAGGTGATCAGGAAAATTATGACATGCTAAAGCAGGCTCTTTTGTTAAGGTATGAAAAGAATGCAGAATTCTATAGGAAAAAATTTAGGAATGCTAAACTACTGTCAGGTGAAACCTATCACCAGTTCTCTGCACGAATAGAGACATACTTGGAGAAATGGACTTCTCTGGGGAAAACCCAAGATCTTAAGGAAATGGTCCTTATAGAGCAATTAAGAGAGTCCATGGCTCCAGACCTGAGAAAGTTTCTCATGGAACAAGGTGCAGAGAGGCTGGGTGAGTTGCTAAATGTTGCTGAAAGGTATCAAGCAGCTCAAGCAGAGGTAACAGGTAATAAAAAGAAACAAGTGGATAACTTTAGGGCACCACAGGACTTTAATAAATTTGATCCTAGGGATCAAAACAAAGGTAAGCACCAATTTGATAGGCCACGGTATGAAAATAAAAATAAATTCCCACAATTCGATGAAAGGAAATATGATGAAAGAAAATCTTTCAACCAAGGAAAAAGGTGGTGTAAGAATTGTCAGATGGACAATCATGACACTGACCGTTGTAGAAGGAAACCTGTGTATATGGCAACCCTTCAGGTCAGGTCGACCTCAAGACAGGAGGAGGATATTATGTTAGATACCACTCCAGAAGAGATGAGGAAGGCACAGGCTGGGGATAAAACACTCAAGCCTTGTTTCAGAAAATTGTCAACTTGTCATACAACTCCAGGCAAGGGAGATTTTTACATGAAAAACAAGTTGATGTATAGGAAGAATGGAGCTAGATCCAAAGGTCAGGGACAGCTGGTACTTCCTAAAAGATATAGGGCAGACTTAATAAGGAGCCTACATGTGAAACCAGATGGGGACCATGAGAAGATAGGTACCATCATTCAAAAGGTGGCTAACAATTATTATTGGCCCAAAGCAAGATGGGACATTGAGAATTTTGTAGAAAGGTGTAGCATAGCACATGAGGGAACACCCACAAGTGGGAACATGGATCGGGACCTGGACACGCCACGGGGCAAAATTAGGCCTGATAATAAAAAGAAAAATAGATTTGATAAAGTGGACCAAATGGAATGGGAAGCCCCTTTTCACGGACAAGCTTCACTTAACTGTTTTACAATGGCCACTATGCGGAGAGTGCAAAAAGATGTCTTACCCCAGGATAAGCCGACAATCCCTCAATCGGACTTAAACAAACTGGAGGAAGAAGATGTAGAGAGGAAATCTCTCATCAAGAATTTTAAGTGGGGAGAAAGCCCCAAGAAAAGAAAAATTGGTAGCGGTCGTTTTGTGAATGATAATTCTGGGAAGAAAAATCATCACTATAAAGCTTCGAGTGGAAGAGACCATACCGGTGCATGGACAAATAGGTCCACAAAATTAAAGGTCCATATGTAGCTTTGTTAAGAACGTGGACTGATGAAAAGGCAGAGGAAAACATTACATCTTCATACCAATATGTGAATGAGCTGACCACTCGTTTAAAAACTGGCTGGAAACTTGCCAATGAAAATTTGAAACAAGCCAGGAAGAAACATGCTGCCTATTATAACAGGAAGGCGAAAGACAGAAATTTGGCTGTGGGAGAGAAAGTACTGCTTCTTTTGCCCGGGAGTCAGAATAAGTTACAAATTGGATGGCAGGGTCCATATACAGTTTTAGAGAAGGTATCTAGAACAAATTATAAGATAGATAAGAAGGGGAAAGAAAAAATCTATCATGTGAATCTCCTGAAGAAATATTTGGAAAGAGAACATCAGGAAGAGACACACTTGTTGACCTTGTCCATCGCCATGGAGATGAAAAAGGAACCACTTTCATCATTTGAGTATCCATTACACCCCTGTGAGACAGCAGCACAGGTGAAAATCAGTACACATTTAACGAAAACTCAGAAAGAGAGAGTGCAACAGGTTCTAAATAATCATGCAGAGGTGTTAACAGACCGACCAGGGCATACAAACCTATTGGAATATGATATGAAACTGATAGACCCCACACCTGTCTGTATGAAACCATATTCGATTCCGTTTGCTAAGGAGAAAGCTTTGAAGGAAGAGATAGACTATCTATTGAAGGAGGGAATTATTTCACACAGTGAATCCTCATATAGTTCCGGTGTTGTACTCTTAAGGAAGCCCTCTGGAGAACATAGACTCTGTATAGATTACAGGAGACTGAATGCTATTACAGAAGGACAGGTGGATCCATTGCCGGATACAAATCAGCTGTTTGCCAGACTAAATAAAGCTAAATATTTCTCAAGGGTGGATCTGAGTAAAGGATACTATCAGATTCCAGTAAAACCTGAGATCAGAAAAAATTGTTGGATGTAAACATTTCGGAGGAACGTAATGAATCCCTGAGTTGCCTCTTTGATTGAGGATATTCCGAATGTTTCATACAGGATAATAAGAAGATTATGGGATCCACTACGAAAACTCTGCTATCCCCAGGTATATGTTATCTCCTCATAACGTACATTTTGAGGGAAATATAATGTTCTCTGGACATGTCATTGCGCAGACTCAGAGAAGAAAAATGGTGAATACGGGTTGCGAAGCAGCATTAAGACAAGCACTCACACTTGCGGCTGTTCAGTAACATAACCGAAATATATTATTGGTTGTAGAAGTCTGAGGCAGATTTCATGAGTAGTGCCTACTCTGAATGGACCCAACTACATAAAACCATGATAGCACCACAGCAGAGTAAAGTCAAGTTGACTTACATTTATCTATGTGTATATAGAATAAAGGACTGACATATAATGTCTGTTTTAAGAGGGGAGATGTCGTGGAATATTCTAATCCACATATATAAATTAAAAGGTAAATGTAAAGCGTAACAAATAAATTCTAATAAAGAAAAGAGCAATGGTACAATAACAGTGCTGTCACAAGGAATGTACTCGAAATCCCCTTTGTTTTATGCTTCGTCTGCAAATTGTAACGCTTTCACGTTGATAGTAAAAGCCTACTATATTATTACCCGCTTTCTTCAATGAAACGTGTGCTGTATTTCTTGGAAAAAAACATTGAGAGGCAGACTGCGTAATGACCTAAATTAATCCTAACATTAATTATACTGCGTTACCAAAACGAACGAACAGATGGACTCAAATAGAAAGAGAGAGGGAGGGCTGAAAATCAGGAACGCATGCAACACGCGTCGCGCGATACACAATTACTAGTATCACGCGTGTAAGGCCACATGCACTAACTTTTTTTTCAGACGGACAGTGATAAATTCACTACCCTTCCCAGAGTTAGGTTTTTAAATCCTGAAAAACTCTTATTAGAAAGATGACAATAGATGGGTTTACGTTTGAAAACATTACAGTACCCAGACAGCACATCTTCGAAACAGGAGGTAGAAGGAATTGCATATTTTGAACGCAGCATATTAGCTCTATTGAATTTGTATATTTGGGTTCCTTAGGGTTTGCTGACAAAGAATATGTACAACGTTAAGCAAATAGTCTAGGAATTAACAAGTTATAACCAAAATAAAATATTGGGGATGCCTGACAGCATGAAATCATTTCTGCTCATAAAATTTTTTTATAACGTGTTTGAAAAAAACCTTGCGTACGGAAATAGCCTACCATGTAAACTCCAAATTGATTGGAGCGCAACAAATATAAGACTAAACACGATTGGTCGGACTATAAATACTATATTTGGTTGTTAGGGGAGACGTAGGAAGTTAAAAATTTTTCAAACCCTTGTCGAAACGTGGCTCCATTGGCCAGACTCGCTGATATACTCACTTAGGAGCGTTAGTTCGAGACCACTAGTTCAAATAAGCTTGATAAAGCAACAGTGCGTTGAAGCCAGCTCACATTTTTGCTAAAATAAAAGCCTGGAACATAAGCAGATGGGAATTTGTGCCAGTATTTGTGCCAGAATTCATTGTTAATCAACGTATCTGTGTTTGTTTCCATGAATTGTGGTAAGCTTGAAACATTCATTATCTTTTAATGAAAATTGAATGTGAATTGTTAATTTATGCCTGTATATATGTGTAGTTCAGTAGCAAACATGATGTAAAGCCTATAATGCTCCAGCCTGAACAGAAGGTGTCGGAGGAAAGTAAAACTGCATGGAATGGCCAAACAGTACACTGACACCTAGATTATTGATTAGACAGAAATAATGCTGGAAGTGCAGAGGCGTAGTAACCATTAAGGAGGTTAATGCTGGTATAACGTATTTCAGATGAAGCTGACAGTTGGCCTAATGCTCTGAACTCAATGTTTGTGATGTATTGTGCTCAGTGTAAAAAGAGAGTATCAATTAGTTATGAAGTAGAAGGTACATCCTTCTTGTTTTCAGGGACCGTGGTCTTGATGGTATTGAGCAGCACCTGGTCAGAGCTTTGCTGAATCCAGAGTCGGACAGCATACTCCTTGGTCCATTTAGCTATCAGTGAGGTGTCTCCAGAGCACAGGGGAGAAATCGAGCAGAGGAGTCTTTTCCTGCCGCCATCACGCAAGATAAGCTGATGTGGCCAGCTGAGCTCAAAATTATGTACCCCATCTTAAAATAACATTGTAACATAAACTTAAGAGGGGAAGTAAATTGTTTTAATAACAGGAACTGAGAACATCTCCAATACTAGCTCCCATAAAGACAAACTATTGAAGTCATGATGACAAATACCAACAGAGCTTGAACAAAACAAAACCAGTATTACCTCATATTACTACTACACAACTGACACACATAGGATACTTTTAATAATATATGTCACTACAATATTCATATTGAGAAATTCTGTACATATAACTTGTAATTAAAATTGATTGTGATTCCTGGTTCCCTTTGTATTTGAATCAGGACACATATTCATTCATAACAGCAATGAATACATATTGTTATTTGAAAAGTTATCAGTGACTCCTTTAAGATATCCTTTAGAGTGTTATATGTATGTGAGTGTCACAGTGTTGTCAAGTGTGGTGGAATAAATTAAATTGTTTATCTGTCTGTTGTTGTTATGACTTACACTTCATCATACACATACCCTAGACATACAACGTAGTCATCACACTATTCCAGAATAATTCTGACTGAGATATATATATATATATGTGGCAGCAAGTAAGGTTATCTATAATACACTACTCTTATTAGATATAGATACCTTCACAGCTGATCTCAGTCAGTACACTAAGTCCCCTATAAATATTTATAACATCCCCCTTCACCACATTTCTCATCATTTTCACTTCTGTCTCCAGCTCTCTTCCCCATGTGTTTTTGATCTACCTTAGGCTCTGTTTTACCTGGCGGTTCCAGAAGAAAGACAGGCTTGTAATGCTATTAACAGGATTCATCAATGTGTGCCCTATCCATCGCCACGTCTTCTTCTCCTCACCACTACCTTAACCTCAGCAGTTAGGAAAATGTATAATTAATAAATCGTCCTAATTGCTGAGGTTATTGTAGGTTCCCTTCCTCGCTCACTTTGCCTTAGAGCAGAGTCGGGTACCCATTTACAGCTGGGTAGACTCCAGCGTGACGCTACCTGGTTTTTAACCCGGTAACTTTGCCTGGAGTGCCAAGCACTCTAACAACTTTGCCAGTCGGACTCTCTAATTGTTGAGATATTAATAATTTTTATGAACTTAAAATATGTAAATAGGAACATATATTTTAGCCGTGCACGTAGTTTAACTCTTAAAAGTGGAGCGACTAGTATTCAGGGCCGATTTTCCTAGGGCTCATGAAAGCAGCCAGTTTTTACGACCTGTGTGTTCGAACTAAGTTTTTTTATTTGTTTTCATCATTCAGTTTCATTTACGTCAATGTATAACATTTTCATACTTTAAGAACATTTGGAAAGAACCAGCCCTTAAACTTTACTTACTACTATACGAAAACTCAAAATGACAGAAAATTCCTAGCGCCAAGCATGGGAAAACCCCTCCCTCAACTAAGAGTTACAAATTTAAAAACAAAAATAAATTACAGTGTTTTTTATGTCGCTGGAAACTTTTGGAATAGACACCTTCTTCAACTTCCGTCTAAGAATAATTGGCATCCATACTTGGCATCACTGTAACAGCATTGTTTTTCTGAACCCGTACGTGAATGTGAAATTAATTGCAACAACAGCTAATAGATGGTCGGGACTTGACAGACAAGTAACACACAAAGATAAACGAAGAAGAGCATATGTAAAGGAATGTCAGGTGATTGAAACGCCAACGCTTTTCGGAAACTCCACCTCCACCAGTGAGTAAAAGCTAACTGGTTGCCAGCCAGTTCTTGCAGCTTTAAGAAAAAAAGTAATAATACTAATTTAACCAGCCCTGGATATAAAATTGTATGAATGCGTCAGGTCCACCAACTTTAGAATATCGTTGTCTAACTCTTACATTCTTGGAATACCGCTACAATTAAAACTGATATGGTACGAGAATAATTCAAAATACATGATTTAAACAAACAAGGGATTTCTTTTTAAACCAAAAAAAAAAAACAAAAAACATATTTTTTTTGCGATATGAGTTAATTTCGTGTGAAAATCTGCAACAGTTTTAAGAAGAAAAAAAAAAAAGCCAATAAGGAGCTAGCTTCTTGTCTCTTTTTGTAAGAGAGGTAGAGGAAGAACAAAGAAGGCATAGAAAAGAGAACTGGATACAGACCAGAACATGAGGTGGAGGAAGACGGCACGGAAAGACCTTGAACTTATGGCACGAGACAGGGGAAACTTGTCATACGTTTTTTGAAGGCCCGTGCTCCTTTGGGAGTTGAAGGATGAGAGGTGAAAGGTGAAAGAAATAAGGCGCACTGAAAGTTTACTGACACTAAAAGATGAGAAAGAACTAGTGTGCACACCTCAAGTTTCAACGGCATATTTTCAATTTCATAACATTTTCCTTCGCGCTGCTAACCGATTATAGAGCCATCACAAGTGGCCCCCTTGTAGGAGGCCTGCACCAAGCATTCATATGCTTCTGTAGAGAAGAATTTTCTGGCTAATTATTTTACGTGATGAGGTTGCCAGCCCATATGCATAACCTCATTTTTATTTTATTATTATTTTTGTTAACGTACGCCCGCTATTACTCGAGGCAAAATCTCCGGTTAGTATACTCATGGAAAAAAGTAAGTGTGCAGCACTCAACAGGGCACTGTGCGTGTGTTCTTGGGTGAACTCAAATGCAAGTTGGCACACATTTCTGTGTGAGTGTTGTTCACTTACCCGTGCAATTACAATTGGATCGCACTATTCATGGGGAGATAATCACGGTGCAAGATAAATCACGTGAATAGTGCCGTAGGGGAGAATTTATCACAAATAAAAGGAAGGTAAGTGTGTAGCTCTAATCACAAGCATGTGAAAACGTAATTGTTGAAATAGAGAGTACCAAGAGTCCAACAGAAACATCTTTTTTGACAATGCCAAGATTGAACCAACAACAGCGAGCAATAGCTATAGGGATGTTAGCTGCTGGAGCGACTATATTAGCTGTATCACAACATTTCAATGTTCACAGGAACACTATATCACGCATTCAAGCTCGTTTCCACCAAACTGGATCCACTGCTGATCGCCATAGAAGTGGCCGACCACGAGTTACCACCCCTGCACAAGACCGTTACATACGCCTTATGCACTTGCGTAACAGGTTTATTCAGGCAACATGGACTGCCAGGAACATTCCAGGTTTAAGACCCGTGTCGTGCAGAACAGTGCGGAATAGGTGAACATACACGGTACTGAAATCAAGATTTCATATTTTCCTGGGGATGCCACACTGACTTTAGTTTTGATCTTTCTTTCATGACACTTTCACTAAAATCAAAGTGATCACTTGGTCTTTTATTCAATATTCAACCACATTGTGTGCCAACTTTTATTTCATTTCGTCCATGAAATCACGCACAGTGCCCTATAAAGTGTTGCACACTTACTTTTTTCCATGAGTATATATCTAGCCTGATTTTACGTGAGTATCGTATTTTTTCTGTACGCTGACAGGTGTCCTCTCGACATTCAGGCAGATACTCGCCGTCTTCGGAGGGAACCCATTAGAGTTGGGTCGCCTCAGGAGCCGTTCAGGTTATTTCAGTCCCTGGTCGACGACACTCCCTCTCATGGATCACCCGATCGCAAGCGCAGTGTGGTAACCATTACACCAGCGCGGCTCCCGTATATAACCTCATATTAGTCGTCTTCCACGAATGCGGCTCCCGTATATATATATATATATATATATATATATATATATATATATATATATATATATATATATATATATATATATATATATATATATATATATATATATATATATATATTCACAGTTAAGGGTTCTTCCAGATAAAGAGAAAAAAAAATGTTAGAAGCTCCTACACGAAAGCAAGTGCTGCGAAACGCGGCTGTATTTTGTGAAAATATGGACACGGACCGAGTAAACAGAAGACAGAATTGGCGATCTTGAAACCATGTGTATACAGGACTGGCATTTCGTGGAAATATATACAACACAAACAAATAAAGAAGTGCTGCATAAATAGACATAAAATGAGAAGTAATGAAAGAGAGATCTGAGAAAAATTTAACATTTTACAAATTATAAAAAGATTGATGCATTTTTGTAAACTATAGTAGACGGATGGGCGAGGGTTATTAGGCAAGAATAGCACATCGCTGTATCTGGGAGGTGGCATCAAGAGAGAGACAGGCAATATAACTGGCCACTATTTGCCATCAAGACAAGATAAAGAAAATGCTAGAGATTTATGTATTTATTTTTATTGCTCCCCCAATATCTCTAAAGTCGTTATTTTCTGTTCCTATCTTACGTTTAGGTAAAAAAGTAAAAGATATTTTTTTTCTTTTTACTCATGATATTTCAAAGTCTGGTGTAAAGTTCTTCTCTCACAAATTATTCTGTTTTATTCTTCTTCTTTGGTCTTAGGCCACTGGCTGACACAGCAATCAGTAACCGTCCCGCCTGGTGACGTCTTGTAGGGCAGCAACAAATTGTCCTCACTTGCCCGGTAGGATGTCATCCTTCGTGTGGTGCACCAGCTGTGCCTCATGCTTTGCATCTCTACTTAAAAAATCTCCTCCATGTAGCTTTTGGCCGGCTTCTGTGTCCCTTTCCCTCTGGAGTCATGGCAGTTCAGGTGATAGTGTCAGGGACTCTTCAAAGGATGTGGCCAACCCAATTCCATAATTTACCCGCAGTGATGGTGCGCATGTCTTCTTGGTGGCTCCGAGTTAAGCAGTTTTTGGTTGGTGATGATGTTCGGCCAGAAAATTCGAAGAATGTTCCCCAGGCAGGTTGTGTGGAAAGTGGACTTTGGACATTTCCTTTTCTGTTAATCTCCAGCGTTCTGCACCGTACAGAAGTACAGAAATTACGCAGCCTCCGTATATATTTATCTTTGTGTTTGTACTGTACTTGAAAGATTCCAGATGT
The DNA here is from genome assembly GCA_024509875.1 of Oreohelix idahoensis. Taxonomy (NCBI): domain Eukaryota; kingdom Metazoa; phylum Mollusca; class Gastropoda; order Stylommatophora; family Oreohelicidae; genus Oreohelix; species Oreohelix idahoensis. The sequence goes on along the minus strand of JAMPIV010018044.1, from coordinate 789,536 downwards.
TGTTTAGATTGGCAAAGGCTATTCTGGCTTTTTTTCATTCGGTTACTGATGTCTTTGGAGCCGCGGTAGCATAGTGGTTAGTGCACTGGCTTCCTAGCGCAGTGGTCTATGGTTCGATCCCCAGATGAGGTGGGATTTTTTTAGGCCACAGACGGCTCCTGGGTCGACCCAGCCCCAAATAGGTACCAGAGCAACTCTGGGAAGGTTAAGGCGGCCGGCGTGATGCTGACCACATCACCCCTAGTGTGCCGATGGTCGAGAAAATATGGGCCTAACACCATATTCCCAATATGCCTCAATGGGCGTGTAACGGGATCCTTTTCTTTACCTTTTACTGATGTCTTTGCTTGTTCCGCCTTCTGAAGTTACTATAATTCCTAAGTATGCTAATGTGTTTGTATTTTCTAGCTCTTGCTCCCTTATTTTTATGAGTGCAGGATTTCGTACACTGAGTGTATGACTGTGGCTTCTTGTGATTAATGTTTATTCCCACCTGTTGGCTATATTTATTCAGTCTGTCTGTTTGTTTTTCTTGGATGTGTTGATATGAATGTGCGAATAATGTTATCTGCATATTCTAGATCTTCCACTGTATAGAGTGATGTTGTCGTAGATTTTATTGAGATACGTTGAAGATGTTTAAGGTCCCGTCTGAGCAGAGGAGTTAATGGTAAACTATGTGATAATAAGGGGTAAAAAATAGCTTTACTTTTTCACAAGGGTGAGAGTGTAAGAGAAAGGACAGTCTCTGGATTGAGTAATTGTTCCAATCCAGCCTATCTTACGACAGTATTTAACTAGACGCACTTTCTCTCCTGATACATATATCAGTTATACTACACTTACATATACACAATTCTGTGACATAATACGTACAGACGTGAAAACGAACTATGGTTAACATATAATGGGCGGGGGTTTGACCAACACGATAACTTAAGGTGTATGATGTTTATTATCTCTATAAAAAAATCACAACATCAATCATCAGAAAGTATAGTTTACAGACACAAAAAATGCAAGACAAATTATTAACCTAATAGGCCCTCCTCTCTGGTAAAGGAATCCCAAAGTAGGTCCCGACAGCGGTAATTAACCCAAAAGATTACAGTTAATAAAAAAGTATATGGATAGACGATAAAGTAAAAGAACCAAGTCTCTAGTTAATCTATCCTGAAACAAAGAAGAAAAGAAATGATATAATAGTATTTTCGAACCCGAAAAAGACTGAAGTGAGTATAATGATTATACAAAATATGAAATATTCATTTCTCTTTCTTACAATCTGTCAGTCTGTGGCCACACGCTCTCACACTTACCTACTACTCTTGAACATACCTGTGTATCTTTGACATATTTTAGGGTGGTGCTATCCAAGGGACCCCAGTTCCTCCAAGAATGATTAATTTTTCCTAATGGGGAACGTCCGCTTAAATAGTGCTAATTGTATGTGTCAAAAGTTCACGTCAGGTAGTGCAGGTAAATATATATTGCGATCAAAATGTTCACCATGGGCAGCTCAAAGAAGTCCGATATTTAAGGAAAATGTCTGGTGGGTACACTGTTAGAAAAAACCAACAAGGATAAGCAAAGGATCTCCTATCTGTTTTTATCTCTCACTGTGGGGTTGGGTGCCGGTTATGGACCCAAGTATTCCTTTTGTCTGGATAAATCCACTTGAGAAAAGAAAAAAAACTACGATAGTCAATATTCTGGACACAAATGTTTATATATAGATATTTGGCCCCCACAGGCGGATCAGATTTGCTGTGAACAATCTGGGTAATTTCTTGTCCAGTTCTGGTGTTTTATTCTTTAAATGTTTATATGTGGGCACTCTCTCTCTGTAAGAAAACAAGAGAACCGCACAGGTCCAAATCTAAGACCCAATAATATTTTAAGAATGTTTCTGGAGCTATTCAGACCGCTAGATCGCAGGGTTGATCGCCTAGATGTAGAAAAAAACAAACATTTTAACAATGATATCATTATTATATTCTACACTCGTTAGGTAAGACTCTAGATCACTCCGGTATTAAATTATATTTAAAACCCACAAGAGTCTAGCTAGTATTATCGCGCTTTAACACGAGATATAAACTCTAGTAATTCACAAAATTACGCATGATGAATAAAAGTATATTTATCTCTAATTATCAGTCGCCTAGCGTATATTAATTAATTTAAATCGTCTCTTACTGGGGGAATAACAAGAAATTAAATTTACTTATTACTAAGTTATTTAATATGCTTATTTAATAAACACACTTTAACACGTTAAGACACTCCAAAATTCTAATATATATTATGGTTACGCCACGCAAGGAAAATGACCCTCTCCACGAATCTTAAGAAATTATCTCTATATAAAACTCCAAGATTCGCGCTAGCAGATGTCAGCAATTCCTGGGGCAGACTCATAATGAGTTTTCTAAAACTGCGCATATATACTGAATCGGCCCGATGTCCCCATGTCTGGCAAAACGCACCTCGAGCGAATTCAGTTCATTCTATTATCAGTTGTTAATCAGAGGTTTCAGACCTCGGCTCTGACATCGTAACCTGATCGCTGGTGCCCCGCCCTGCTAGCCCGATAACTTATGGCATACCAACCAGCAAGCGTGGGAATGACTCGAGTTGTTTTTTATATTTTTTTATAAAAGGGAAAGGGGTGACTGAGGGATTAAAGAGAGGCTCGATTTTCATCGTCACAGATGTCTATCTTATTTCTGTAGGGGCATCCTCTGTTGTTTGGCGCGACACTCAGTCTATAACAATTAAAAAGAATGATTGATAAGGGGCATCCCTGCCGTACTTCTGTTTTCACCTCAAAAGTTAGGTTGCTTTGCCCAACACTGCTTAATTAGTGTTTGCATAACGTTGAACCATTCATCTTTAGTTTCATTACGGCAATTTTGAATGTTACTGCCTGTGTTCCATGGCTTCTCATTCTGTGTGTCTTCCATGCTCCATTTGACAACTTTAGTGCAACAACTTCCTTGTGTGGTGAGCGTTTGTCCTTCTGTCCTGAGCATGGTACTACTACCGATGTTTTCATTTGTTTCTTTTCTATTCTCTTCCATATTAATTCGCACAGGTCAATGATATAAATTTCAGCTTGCCTTCAGTGCAGAACCCGCACTTAAACCCTTCTGATCTTATGGAATCTGACACCTGGACTAGTCTGACGATGAAAGACAAAATTTATTATCCACATGAAAGCATAGCACAAAGGACAATTAAGAATGACTAAAGGTACTCCTACTATTTGTAGGTATAACATAACTATATGTAAGTATAACATAACTATCCGTAAGTATAACATACCTATCTGTAAGTATAACATAACTATATGTAAGTATAACATAACTATCTGAAACTATAACATAACTAACGGTAAGTATAACATAACTATCTGTAAGTGTAACATAACTATCTGTAAGTATAACAAAACTATCTGTAAGTATAACATAACTATCTGTAAGTATAACATAACTATCTGTAAGTATAACTTGTAACATATTCAATCAATCACCCTTTAGCTCCCTAAAGAGGCACAGACCTTCAAAAACACGTGACAAGTCCTTCTATCACCTGCTATCAGCTCAAGTCCTTCTATCACCTGCTATCAGCTCTTCTATCACCTGCTATCAGCTCAAGTCCTATCACCTGCTATCAGCTCTTCTATCACCTGCTATCAGCTCAAGTTCTTTCCACGCCGTCCTCATCATTTTCACTTCTGTCTCGAGTTCTGTTCTCCATGGGTGTTTTGGCCTACCTCTGCCTCTCTTACACTAAGGGTTCCAGAACAAAGACTGCCTTGTAATGCTATCAACAGGTTTCTTCAATGTGTTTCTTATCCATCGCCAGCGTCTTCTTCTCATCTCTTGTTCCACTGGTACTTGTCTGGTCCTTGTCATCAGTTCTACATTGATGACCTTGTCATACCATTTCAGTCCTTCTATTCTATATGTAACATATTAAAGGGTAAAAAATCCACAAAGCGCAGGCAGAAAAGTTTTTAAAAAATACACACTTACACACACGCGCGCACACATATACAGAGAAAGACAGAAAAACGGTCAACAAGCTAACGAAAGACCGAAACTTAAAAACGTGAAGTGTATAGTATCATCAACCAGAAGCTACAATCAACGATGTAGATGGTGGTCTCTACGACTGCACCAATTAATCTTTGTCTTGCCTTAAAGATTTTTCACATCATAAAATTGACTTAATCAATCATTTCCAAGATCCCTTTCAGATTTTTTTAACAAGTCACATTCAAGCATTTTTTTAAAAATGTGATTGAACCGATCGATCTTTGTCATGCCTTCGTTATTGCTCACAAGTTACATTAAAAATGCAACTCCACGCAGATGCTTTTTTTTTCGTGAGCTTTTGAAAAAAAAATCTTTTATGAACATTTTATTGAACCTTCTCCGAGTCGAGATGTAACTCAGTTAGAATACTATAGTGAATCTTGGTGATTTTGGTGATACGTTACTCACAAAATTTAGAACCAACGAAAAAAAACAACAAACAAACAAAAACAAACAACAAACATTCTAGAGCATTTTGTTTCTCCAGTTCTCTTCTGTATGTTTTCTTTGGTCTTCTTCTTACTCTCTGGAAATTTCAGAGCTAGAACTGTCTGGTCAAACTATCAGCAACTTTCCTCACTGTGTGTACTATCTGTCGCAGGTTGTCTCCCTTGATCTGCCGTAGTGGTCCCCGAATGTGGCCAAAGGGTTATAGTGCAGGGAGACTTTATCAAAAGTCAAACCTTCGCTCAAGATTTACTCTTGGCAATGAAAGAAGGGTTATGCTCCTATTTTAGGGTTTCTCGCAGGTTTTTTTAGGATTGCAATAATAATAAAAAAAAACTGAGTTTTCTCGCTTCTTGTAAAATTTGTATCCCCCGTCCACTTCAGTGAGATAGGTCATTTTTGGTCACAATGTGACGCTTGACTCGTAATTAATGAGCCCCTAGCCAAATGTAATTCAGCAAAATAGTATTAATATGCTAGCTCTGTATATATGTATTTAAAATATGTCATATAGGTGCAGACGTAAAAATTCAATCAACCAAGTTATCAAGTCCAACTAAGGATATATATATATATATATATATATATATATATATATATATATATATATATATATATATATATATATATATATATATATATATATATATATATATATATATATATATATATATATATATATATATATATATATATATATATATATACTGTTTAAAAAAACGCATAGCTATCCGAGGGCGCGTTTTTATGAGTTTGTAGGTAAAATGTGGTGCTAGGGTATATAAAAACCAGCCTCAAATGTTCTTTACAGTGTCAAATGCACGTGTTGACCTGAAATGCGTTCGTTTTTGTAATCGTTACAACGCAGTGGTCAATAGTGTTTATGACGCAATTTTTGACCACAGCTCATGTTGCGCGCACGTGAAAGCAACACAATTTGGGGTGAACACTATTCACTGACTACGCAACTGAAACCCTATAAAAGGATAACGCTACACACACAAAAAATCAATTCATTTTCAAGCAGACATTTATGGCGTCTCTATCGATAAATTTAAGGAACATTGCTATTGGCCGACTGCATGCAGGCGAAAGTCAAAGTCAGGTTGCCAGGCATCTAAACGTGCATCAGAGTACCATCAGTCGACTTTGGCACCGGTTCCAAGCCACTGGTTCAGTTGAAGACCGGCGTCGCAGTGGTCGACCCAGAATGACAACAGCAGCGGAGGATCATTTTATTCGTCTTCGTCACCTCAGAGACAGGTTTACAACAGCTTCCTCAACTGCCCAGTCATTGCCTGCAGGACGTCATGTGTCTGATCGAATTGTCCGGAATAGACTGCATGACGCTGGACTTTGGGCACAAAGACCTCACCGAGGACCTGTCCTTACGCGCCACCATTGCGAAAATCGACTTCTTTGGGCCAACCAGCATCGTCCCTGGGCAGCTGACAATCAATGGAGACGTGTCTGGTTTAGTGACGAATCTTTCTTTTTGTTGCAGCGTCACGATAGACGGCGTAGGATCTACCGTAGGAGAAATAAACGTTTTGCCCAAAATTGCGTTGATGAAGCTCCGCCGCACGGTGGTGGAGGTGCAATGGTGTGGGGAATGATCAGTTACAACGGAAGGAGTCAATTGGTGCACATTGAAGGAGGCTTGAATGCGCAATGATACGTCAATGAAATTCTTCGACCCCATGTCCTTCCACTTTTGGCTGCCCAAAGGTCTGTGTTTCAACAGGACAACGCCAGACCCCATTGTGCACGGTTGACCACGCAGTTCCTGACTGCCAACAACATTCTCACCCTTCCCTGGCCATCCCTGTCTCCAGACATGAGTCCGATTGAGCACCTGTGGGATGAACTGCATAGACGTGTTTGTCGCCGAGACGTTGCTCCAGCCAATCGTCGTGATCTGTTCCAGGCACTCCAGGAAGAGTGGGCAGCCATCCCACAGGCCCACATCAGACGTCTGATCACATCCATGCCCAGGAGATGCCAGTCGCTGATCGATGCAAGAGGAGGCCAAACACCATACTAACGGGAAAGCCCGTACGCCAAAAAACTCTCGTGACCCAGATGCAAAACAACTGTCAATTGATTGGTTTAACACCAAGGTATTCTTGTGTGCAATTTGAACAATTAACTCATTAAATTTAAAAAGTTATTGAATGTCAAAATTATGGCTATGTGTGTGCCTTCAGTAGCTATGCGTTTCTGTTTTTGAACAGTATATATATATATATATATATATATATATATATATATATATATATATATATATATATATATATATATATATATATATATATATATATATATATATATATATATATATATATATATATATATATATATATATTAACAGATGTCTATTTATTTATGAAAATATTTTTTGAAAACAAGGTTAAAATGAAAGGAGTTGATTTACCACACAAAACCTAAAATAAATAAATAAAAAAGTTCATCCAGTTGTTATTTTGTTTTAGAAAATTATTCTTTTCACCCGTGGGTGGTGTGGATTATAGGTGGATATTTTGAGTACGGGTACAGTCTCTGTGTCCTGATTTACTGTCCAGGTGACGAAAATGGGTTGTCGCTGGAGTCTGGTGTAGCTGATGCTGGTTCTCAGTAAAGTCTTGACTGTTCCTTCAATAATCGAATGATTTTTACAGGCTTTTCTGTAACTTGCAACGTATGCCACCTTCAAATCTTGCAATCGATTTTTCGATCACTTCCAGATGAGCAATAGCTCTGAAAATTGGCGTAATGGTGTATTCCCAATGACAATACAACAATCAGTCGTAAACATAATAAAATGAATAACATTAAAATTAATATTAATTTTGTTTGTTTGTATTGTTTCATCAGTGAAATGTGCGATACCTGCAAATAATCTAGGTGTATTCTTTCCAACAAGATTGTCTTTCTTGAGAAAAATAATAAAACTTCTCCTCCCTCCCCCCTCCACACACACACACTATCGCACACGCGTGCCCAGACATACACGCAACTGACAACTACATTTTAAACAAAAAATGTAATTTACAACTCTTATCAAAATTTAAAAAAAAAATATTAACTTTCCATAAAATATACTGAATAATGAAATCCGCCTTCTGTGCTCTGGACTGGTTTATCGCAAACTGATGTTATTAGCGGATCGATTACATTTGACTTAAAATGTACAAACAACAAAAAAATAACACTGAAAAGAAGAAAATAAAAAATAAAATAAAAATATTTTAAACACAGGCTTTTAATGCACTAAAAAGCCACAAATAATTTTTCACGGAGTTTATAGCTTGCAGTCAAAAAATGTAACATCAAATTGACAAAAAGCCTGGAGCGCTGATTCTACATGAAATTAACTTCTGCTTTATACTTTATTAGACACTTATGGATAAAATATATGAAAGCGCTTACGCGCCCCACACTTTTTGTCAATTTGATGTTACATTTTTTGACTGCAAGCTATAAACTCCGTGAAAAATTATTTGTGGCTTTTTAGTGCATTAAAAGCCTGTGTTGAAAATATGTTTTAAATATGTTTTAATTTTGATAACGTTCGTTGCACGAGAAAATTTCACAAATGTTGCCGCTTCGAATGTTCTCTGGGCCATTCTCTTATAGGTGATGTCCAGGGCTGAGTACTAGTAACTAGTACCAGAAACTGAGTGAAATATAAAATTGAATCTCCAGTAAATCTTCTGTCTCCTTGTGTAAGCGTCAAGAGCCTTTCGCTTTCCTCCACCATTTCATCTTTCTCTGAATTTTCCCCGATGTATGAGCATGAAATCTCATTAAGGCAGACGACAGTTACTTCTTCTTTATCTTCAGACATACTTCTACCTTTGCAAGTTCACATCTATCACATCTGTCTTTCTTTGAGGATACAAAACTAATGTTGAATTCTGTATTGAATATTTCATCATGCTTATGTTTTTTGACATGCTGGATGCCGCTTTCCTCAAAGAGGATAACATTAAACCCATGCATCTTGTTCAGCTTAAGCCGTTTTTTCAAGGTACGCTTTTCGAGGTAGCTCTACAGTAATGTGAAGGTTTTCTAGGAAAAGAATTATGTGTTTCCGCCCTTCGTGCAGGGTGACCTCATGAATTTTGTGTGCATTTTTTCCTCTCACAAATGACTTTGATATGCCTATATCAAGACATCTTAACTTCGTGGAAAAGTGGTTGAGTCGTATCTGTGAGATATCAAAGGTGTTCAAGCAAAATACTTCGCACACTCTGACACTTATGGCTGTGCAGCCTCCCATGTCCCTTTTCCTTTAAAGGAGCATTCAACCATCACTTCAGCTGCTCACTTTGCATTAAACCTGCACCAGATCTGCTTTAAAACAGAGGCGGCAGCGAATTTGTTTCTTCACGTCTCCATAGTGATTCACAACATCACGTGATGACTACGACTAGTTTGATTGGAAGATCAGGAGGTGGAATAAAGCTGTATAAATGTGATTGGACTTGGAATAATTAAAATTAAAAAAATGTTTCAATTAAAAATAATTTTTTGGGAAAATATGATCTCATATAATAGATAACTGTAAAATATTTTGTAGGATGATAGAGTAGCTCTGCGGTTCCCAACCTTTTTTCACTTGCGTACCCCTTGGCAGCCCATGTCTATAAATTGTACCCCTAATATTAGCAAAATATTTGAAATTAATATAGTTGCTGTTATTCAAATTTTATAGATTATAATCTAAAATAAAGTGGCCAACCACGGGATTAAAAAACAATGTAATAAAAAGGTGAACAAACAGTGCATATATTTTTACATTTAAAAAATCAGAAGTTACAATAAAAATTAACACATTTAATTTATTAATAATAATAATAATAAAAACGTTGTTATTGTTAAAAGTTGAAATCACTTTTTATAACACACATGTCACGTGACCATGACAAATGTTCAGTGCGATCCTTGAGCTTGTTTTGAGGCACATAGTTTTTTAAAATCAGGTTCAAGTGATGTAAGATACAGTCTCAATTCTGGACCTGCATTCAGTTTACTACGGTATTTATATTTTTTTATAAAGGTATAAGAAGAGAAAGCCCTCTCCACCAGCTCAGTATTTGTAAATGGCAACAGAAACTTAAGCGCCTTGTCGGTCAGCTGTTCATATTCTCTGCTGATGTCTCCCCAAAAGTTAATAAGGAATTTTCTTTTGAATTCAGCTATTAAAGTAGTATCAGTCGAAAGTTCATTCTCTTTTTCGTTGATTGATAATGTGACTGCTTGGAAATATTCTTCTTCAAAGGGATTTACAATCCAGTAGTTCTCTTTCCAGGTTTCGGAAAGTACTTCTCCAAAGATGATTTTAACCCTTTCAAGTGTTCAATTATTTCCTCGCTCATTTCCTGGGAGATGTGCAGCTCGTTCTCAGATAGGAAATTGTGCAGAGTTTCAAATACCTCAGGTTGGCCTTTTTCAATTCACGACCTCCAAAAATCTAATTTTTTAATCATAGATTCAATTTTGTCTGAAGCATTGAAGATCGTTACCGAGCTATTCTGAAGTGCCAAATTTAGTTTGTTTATTTGTAGGAAAATATCCGATAAGTATGCAAGACTCTGAAGCCAATCACAGTCGTGTAACTTTGAAGTAAGTTGGAAAAAAAAGTTGGACATATGTATCTTTTTTCCGCCATTACTCAATTTTTTTCGCGTACCCCTGAACGTCCTGTCGCGTACCTCCAGGGGTACGCGTACCACAGGTTGGGAACCGCTGGAGTAGCTTAAATGACGTCACTTTATGACCTCAGGTCAATTTTTGCCAAAAATGGAGATAGAATAATGCAATGTTAAGGCGATGATTAGTCTGAAACAGAAGTGTTGACAAAGAAATATGTCCCACGATGTCATCATCATCCTCTTCCTGCTTCCTATGGAGCATGGGGCTACTTTTGCTGCTGGTTCCTTACGAGGAAAACGGCACAAACCAGTCACCAGCTCATACAGTTGTGGTGTATGTAGCAATTTATTTGGCATGATGAGGTTGCCAGCCTCATACCCAAGTTTACATAAATAAGCATTTCTATACATGTAAATACACATACAATTATAAGAAAACACATTTTAAGACTTATCCCTTTGTAGAAGGGTAGGTATCCAGACGCTATTGCACAGATTGGTCGATAGCAGTTCACTGCAGCCGTAGAGATGCAGTCTTCTCATGTGAGCTAATGATAAATACTAAATTACAACTCCTAGCTTTATCACTTGATTACGATTCCTCGGAAGCATAATTCTAATGATTTTGATAGTAGTTTTACACAGTTAATTTTACAAGTTACTTCTTAATCTTTATCACGTCCTATACGAAAATCTTTTACTATCTCTTCTGCCATCTAGTCCACTGTGAATGACGAGATTTGTAATCAGTGGGGAATCTTAAGACACTCAGATCTTATAGTCAGTAGTTCGCACCGATGAAATTTAATTTCGCTTAGTTTCTTTTGTTCAAACTAATAGCAATTTCTGCTAGTTTTTAATTTTTATTTTGAACCAGTCACCTTTTAAGGCGTCTTATTTAGTATATTTTACCTACGCATCTTTATAATTTAGAAGAGTGGTTCTTCGAACTACAGGGTAATGCTACGACTTACTGACATCGCCTGAAATTATTGCATGATATGTTTTGCCGTATTCCACAATATTTGTTATAATCAAGTCAGACATAAGATTGCCAGTTTTCTCAAGTCATCTCGGCAAGCTTAAACATAAGTTAAATTTAGGCGACCATCCTCCTAATTAGACAACATTTATTAGTCTCATTTACCTAGCTGGACGGAAGCAAATGTGTAATCCTAATGCGGTGTCAGATAACTTAACTAGTTATAACAATACACCAGTCTAACATCTGGGTTTAACTGGTCAAATACGCCTGGCTTGTTTCTAGCGACCAGTGTTACTCTTTTGTAATTGCCTTGCTGAAGACTTTTCACAATTAAAAAGATAACCATGCATGGCGCGGCTTAAGCTCTGAAATATAGTGAGAGAAGAGCACCTTTACTACAAGATAATTAATGGTAAATACTGACGTAAACAGTCCCAACTGAGATGGTTTGGCCATGTCTGCAGAATGGGAGATGATCGGCTACCACGGCAAGCATGGGGAACTAAGAGCCAGGGATCAAGACCTCCAGGACGACCCAAAGTCCGCTGGGAGGACAACATTAGACAATCCTTGAAGGACCGAGGAATACAATGGAACCAGGCCAGGAGGAAGACAGCCGATAAAATAGTATGGCGCTCTCTCTTACAAACCTCTACACCTCACGGTTGAAGAGGAACGACTAAGTAAGTAAGAATGCTAACGTAAGGGAATGAAGCAAAGATGAGCAAACCTAATGAACTCGCGAATATATGACGTAATGTTACACTATCCCTCTCTACTGGCACATTTCTGCTTCTTGTCATCAGTTCCACGTTGCTCATCTTGTTATACCTCTTCAATCCGTCTATCCTACGCAAGCACCCTGGCTTAATCACTACCGTAAAAGTGTACCAGCATGCGGGCTTCTTCACTGTCCTAAAACATGTTCTAGCCTGTTGGCGCATCTACTGTCGTGAAAATGTTCTAGCGTCATGTCTTATTTACTGTAGTAAAAATACAGACTCAAACACCATCTGTACAACAAAGTGAACATTGGACCGGCCGATATGTGCCTATGTGGGGAGGACAAACAAACAGTAGAACACTTACCCCAAAACTGTTAGTTCCACGAGAGGAGCAAGGCCTTCTTCTACTCAGTTGAGGGAGGAAATATTTGATGAGAAGCCTAAGACGGACTTCCAGCTTTATAAGAGAGATAGATATGGTTATTTGAGAACGAACGAAGAAGAAGAAGAAGAAGAAGAAGAGTGTCTACACTTGAAACATTATGAACTAAACCTCTACACTTGAATCATTATGAACTAAACCACTACACTTGAAACATTATGAACTAAACCTCTACACTTGAAACATTATGAACTAAACCTCTACACTTGAAACATTATGAACTAAACCTCTACACTTGAAACATTATGAACTAAACCTCTACACTTGAAACATTATGAACTAAACCTCTACACTTGAAAAATTATGAACTAAACCTCTACACTTGAAACATTATGAACTAAACCTCTACAATTGAAACATTATGAACTAAACCTCTACACTTGAAACATTATGAACTAAACCTCTACACTTGAAACATTATGAACTAAACCTCTACACTTGAAACATTATGAACTAAACCTCTACACTTGAAACATTATGAACTAAACCTCTACACTTGAAACATTATGAACTAAACCTCTACACTTGAAACATTATGAACTAAACCTCTACACTTGAAACATTATGAACTAAACCTCTACACTTGAAACATTATGAACTAAACCTCTACACTTGAAACATTATGAACTAAACCTCTACACTTGAAACATTATGAACTAAACCTCTACACTTGAAACATTATGAACTAAACCTCTACACTTGAAACATTATGAACTAAACGTCTACACTTGAAACATTATGAACTAAACCTCTACACTTGAAACATTATGAACTAAACCTCTACACTTGAAACATTATGAACTAAACCTCTACACTTGAAACATTATGAACTAAACCTCTACACTTGAAACATTATGAACTAAACCTCTACACTTGAAACATTATGAACTAAACCTCTACACTTGAAACATTATGAACTAAACCTCTACACTTGAAACATTATGAACTAAACGTCTACACTTGAAACATTATGAACTAAACCTCTACACTTGAAACATTATGAACTAAACCTCTACTTTCTTCCTTTATACCTCTACAAACTTGAAACATTATGAACTAAACCTCTACACTTGAAACATTATGAACTAAACCTCTACACTTGAAACATTATGAACTAAACCTCTACACTTGAAACATTATGAACTAAACCTCTACACTTGAAACATTATGAACTAAACCTCTACACTTGAAACATTATGAACTAAACCTCTACACTTGAATCATTATGAACTAAACCTCTACACTTGAAACATTATGAACTAAACCTCTACACTTGAAACATTATGAACTAAACCTCTACACTTGAAACATTATGAACTAAACCTCTACACTTGAAACATTATGAACTAAACCTCTACACTTGAAAAATTATGAACTAAACCTCTACACTTGAAACATTATGAACTAAACCTCTACACTTTGAAACATTATGAACTCATTACACTGAAACTATGAACCTCTACACTTGAAACATTATGAACTAAACCTCTACACTTGAAACATTATGAACTAAACCTCTACACTTGAAACATTATGAACTAAACCTCTACACTTGAAACATTATGAACTAAACCTCTACACTTGAAACATTATGAACTAAACCTCTACACTTGAAACATTATGAACTAACCTCTACCCCTTGAACGTTATGAACTAAACCTCTACACTTGAAACATTATGAACTAAACCTCTACACTTGAAACATTATGAACTAAACCTCTACACTTGAAACATTATGAACTAAACCTCTACACTTGAAACATTATGAACTAAACCTCTACACTTGAAACATTATGAACTAAACCTCTACACTTGAAACATTATGAACTAAAACCTCTACACTTGAAACCATTATGAACTAAACCTCTACACTTGAAACATTATGAACTAAACCTCTACACTTGAAACATTATGAACTAAACCTCTACACTTGAAACATTATGAACTAAACCTCTACACTTGAAACATTATGAACTAAACCTCTACACTTGAAACATTATGAACTAAACCTCTACACTTGAAACATTATGAACTAAACCTCTACACTTGAAACATTATGAACTAAACCTCTACACTTGAAACATTATGAACTAAACCTCTACACTTGAAACATTATGAAACATTATGAACTAAACCTCTACACTTGAAACATTATGAACTAAACCTCTACACTTGAAACATTATGAACTAAACCTCTACACTTGAAACATTATGAACTAAACCTCTACACTTGAAACATTATGAACTAAACCTCTACACTTGAAACATTATGAACTAAACCTCTACACTTGAAACATTATGAACTAAACCTCTACACTTGAAACATTATGAACTAAACCTCTACACTTGAAACATTATGAACTAAACCTCTACACTTGAAACATTATGACCGAAACCTCTACACTTGGAAAAATATGAACTAAACCACTAAACTAGAAACATAATGAACTAAACCTCTACACTTGAAACATTATGAACTAAACCTCTACACTTGAAACATTATGAACTAAACCTCTACACTTGAAACATTATGAACTAAACCTCTACACTTGAAACATTAGGACTCGTACCTCTACACTTGAAACATTATGAACTAAACCTCTACACTTGAAACATTATGAACTAAACCTCTACACTTGAAACATTATGAACTAAACCTCTACACTTGAAACATTATGAACTAAACCTCTACACTTGAAAACATTATGAACTAAACCTCTACACTTGAAACATTATGAACTAAACCTCTACACTTGAAACATTATGAACTAAACCTCTACACTTGAAACATTATGAACTAAACCTCTACACTTGAAACATTATGAACTAAACCTCTACACTTGAAACATTATGAACTAAACCTCTACACTTGAAACATTATGAACTAAACCTCTACACTTGAAACATTATGAACTAAACCTCTACACTTGAAACATTATGAACTAAACCTCTACACTTGAAAACATTATGAACTAAACCTCTACACTTGAAACATTATGAACTAAACCTCTACACTTGAAACATTATGAACTAAACCTCTACACTTGAAACATTATGAACTAAACCTCTACACTTGAAACATTATGAACTAAACCTCTACACTTGAAACATTATGAACTAAACCTCTACACTTGAAACATTATGAACTAAACCTCTACACTTGAAACATTATGAACTAAACCTCTACACTTGAAACATTATGAACTAAACCTCTGCACTTAAACCTCTACACTTGAAACATTATGAACTAAACCTCTACACTTGAAACATTATGAACTAAACCTCTACACTTGAAACATTATGAACTAAACCTCTACACTTGAAACATTATGAACTAAACCTCTACACTTGAAACATTATGAACTAAACCTCTACACTTGAAACATTATGAACTAAACCTCTACACTTGAAACATTATGAAAACTAAACTCTACACTTGAAACATTATGAACTAAACCTCTACACTTGAAACATTATGAACTAAACCTCTACACTTGAAAACATTATGAACTAAACCTACTTGAAACATTATGAAACCTCTACACTTGAAACATTATGAACTAAACCTCTACACTTGAAACATGAACTAAACCTCTATTGAAACATTATGAACTAAACCTCTACACTTGAAACATTATGAACTAAACCTCTACACTTGAAACATTAACACTAAACATAAAACAAAACTTACACTTGAAACTAAAACCTCTACACTTGAAACATTATGAACTAAACCTCTACACTTGAAACATTATGAACTAAACCTCTACACTTGAAACATTATGAACTAACCCTCTACACTTGAAACATTATGAACTAAACCTCTACACTTGAAAACATTATGAACTAAACCTCTACACTTGAAACATTATGAACTAAACCTCTACACTTGAAACATTATGAACTAAACCTCTACACTTGAAACATATTATGAACTAAACCCTCTACACTTGAAACATTATGAACTAAACCTCTACACTTGAAACATTATGAACTACAACCTCCTCTACACTTGAAACATTATGAACTAAACCTCTACACTCTACACTTGAAACATTATGAACTAAACCTCTACACTTGAAATATTATGAACTAAACCTCTACACTTGAAACATTATGAACTAAACCTCTACACTTGGAACATTATGAACTAAACCTCTACACTTGAAACATTATGAACTAAACCTCTACACTTGAAACATTATGAACTAAACCTCTACACTTGAAACATTATGAACTAAACCTCTACACTTGAAACATTATGAACTAAACCTCTACACTTGAAACATTATGAACTAAACCTCTACACTTGAAACATTATGAACTAAACCTCTACACTTGAAATATTATGAACTAAACCTCTACACTTGAAACATTATGAACTAAACGTCTACACTTGAAACATTGTGAACTAAACCTCTACACTTGAAACATTATGAACTAAACCTCTGCACTTGAAACATTATGAACTAAACCTCTACACTTGAAAAATTATGAACTAAACCTCTACACTTGAAACATTATGAACTAAACCTCTACACTTGAAACATTATGAACTAAACGTCTACAGTTGAAACATTATGAACTAAACGTCTACACTTGAAACATTATGAACTAAACCTCTACACTTGAAACATTATGAACTAAACCTCTACACTTGAAACATTATGAACTAAACCTCTACACTTGAAACATTATGAACTAAACCTCTACACTTTAAACATTATGAACTAAACCTCTACACTTGAAACATTATGAACTAAACCTCTACACTTGAAACATTATGAACTAGACCTCTACACTTTAAACATTATGAACTAAACCTCTACACTTGAAACATTATGAACTAAACCTCTACACTTGAAACATTATGAACTAAACGTCTACACTTGAAACATTATGAACTAAACCTCTACACTTTAAACATTATGAACTAAACCTCTACACTTGAAACATTATGAACTAAACCTCTACACTTGAAACATTATGAACTAAACCTCTACACTTGAAACATTATGAACTAAACCTCTACACTTGAAACATTATGAACTAAACCTCTACACTTGAAACATTATGAACTAAACCTCTACACTTGAAACATTATGAACTAAACCTCTACACTTGAAACATTATGAACTAAACCTCTACACTTGAAACATTATGAACTAAACCTCTACACTTGAAACATTATGAACTAAACCTCTACACTTGAAACATTATGAACTAAACCTCTACACTTGAAACATTATGAACTAAACCTCTACACTTGAAACATTATGAACTAAACCTCTACACTTGAAATATTATGAACTAAACCTCTACACTTGAAACATTATGAACTAAACCTCTACACTTGAAACATTATGAACTAAACCTCTACACTTGAAAACAAACCTTATGAAACTAAAAACCTCTACACTTGAAACATTATGAACTAAACCTCTACACTTGAAACATTATGAACTAAACCTCTACACTTGAAACATTATGAACTAAACCTCTACACTTGAAACATTATGAACTAAACCTCTACACTTGAAACATTATGAACTAAACCTCTACACTTGAAACATTATGAACTAAACCTCTACACTTGAAACATTATGAACTAAACCTCTACACTTGAAACATTATGAACTAAACCTCTACACTTGAAACATTATGAACTAAACCTCTACACTTGAAACATTATGAACTAAACCTCTACACTTGAAACATTATGAACTAAACCTCTACACTTGAAACATTATGAACTAAACCTCTACACTTGAAATATTATGAACTAAACCTCTACACTTGAAACATTATGAACTAAACCTCTACACTTGAAACATTATGAACTAAACCTCTACACTTGAAACATTATGAACTAAACCTCTACACTTGAAACATTATGAACTAAACCTCTACACTTGAAACATTATGAACTAAACCTCTACACTTGAAACATTATGAACTAAACCTCTACACTTGAAACATTATGAACTAAACCTCTACACTTGAAACATTATGAACTAAACCTCTACACTTGAAACATTATGAACTAAACCTCTACACTTGAAATATTATGAACTAAACCTCTACACTTGAAACATTATGAACTAAACGTCTACACTTGAAACATTGTGAACTAAACCTCTACACTTGAAACATTATGAACTAAACCTCTGCACTTGAAACATTATGAACTAAACCTCTACACTTGAAACATTATGAACTAAACCTCTACACTTGAAACATTATGAACTAAACCTCTACACTTGAAACATTATGAACTAAACGTCTACACTTGAAACATTATGAACTAAACGTCTACACTTGAAACATTATGAACTAAACCTCTACACTTGAAACATTATGAACTAAACCTCTACACTTGAAACATTATGAACTAAACCTCTACACTTGAAACATTATGAACTAAACCTCTACACTTTAAACATTATGAACTAAACCTCTACACTTGAAACATTATGAACTAAACCTCTACACTTGAAACATTATGAACTAGACCTCTACACTTTAAACATTATGAACTAAACCTCTACACTTGAAACATTATGAACTAAACCTCTACACTTGAAACATTATGAACTAAACCTCTACATTTGAATCATTATGAACTAAACCTCTACACTTTAAACATTATGAACTAAACCTCTACACTTGAAACATTATGAACTAAACCTCTACACTTGAAACATTATGAACTAAACCTCTACACTTGAATCATTATGAACTAAACCTCTACACTTTAAACATTATGAACTAAACCTCTACACTTGAATCATTATGAACTAAACCTCTACACTTGAAACATTATGAACTAAACTTCTACACTTTAAACATTATGAACTAAACCTCTACACTTGAATCATTATGAACTAAACCTCTACACTTTAAACATTATGAACTAAACCTCTACATTTGAAACATTATGAACTAAACCTATTTGTTGTGATATTTTTGGTATAAGACCTACACCGTTACAAAATAAAATCTAAGAATATAAACACATTTTGGACAGACAGAGTTAACAATGACATGTTTATGTGTTTTATTCATTACAATTCAGAATTTCACTGTTTATTTTATGTTTCTTATATGTAATGTTGCACCGTGTAAGCTCTTGGAAGTCTGATAAGACAAAGAGAACAGGACTACAGCTTCCTCGTGCATGTCGTAGAAGGCTACTAATATGACATTGTGGATGGAACTGGCAAAATTCATCATGTAAAACGAGTTGCTATAGAAACCA
The DNA here is from genome assembly GCA_024509875.1 of Oreohelix idahoensis. Lineage (NCBI taxonomy): Eukaryota > Metazoa > Mollusca > Gastropoda > Stylommatophora > Oreohelicidae > Oreohelix > Oreohelix idahoensis. The sequence goes on along the minus strand of JAMPIV010018044.1, from coordinate 769,919 downwards.
CCACTGAAAAAGCACATGGGGCTGTCTCTTTTGCAGTGGAGGGTCCTTGCTTCATATGGAGCAAACAAGAAAATACTGATGACGATGATGAGGATGTTGATTTATGATCGTCTGCCTGTGCTTTTTATAAATAATTTTTTTTTAACTTCTATTAATTTGTTTATCTTAATCTACTTTGCCCGAAGCATCCCCGTAATTGCAGCATACTGAATGTCTATGGAGAAAGTGATCTCAGTTTACATGAATCTCAAATTATGCGCACGTCAACGGAACTCGACACTCGTGTAAATCGCGAATGCACTGTCCTAGAATTTTAGTGTTACAACATGAGAACGCGCTGTTTTCTCCCAGTAACACGGATTTCTATAAACGCAAAATCCTGTGTAAGATATTTTCACCTTGTATTAGTGAAAGTATGTTTGTTTTCTCCCCCTGTTTTCCTGAACTCAGAGAACAGAGTGGAAAATAATAGCCTTGAACTAGTATTTTATCAGCATTTAGAAGGCGTAGTTGAGCGTTCGATTGGCAGATTGGTTAGAGATCTGGTCTCTCGTGGCGTAGGCACTGGGTTCGAAACAGATGGCGTCAGGCTCCAGCTTACCCAGATGGAAATACACTTGAGCGAGGGAAGGAAAAAGCAGCTAGGAAGGAAATGGGTCACACCACTTTTCGCAGCTGGACCTAGTATAGGGAACTCTATAACACTTCACTCCCTTACGGTAGGATCTGCTATGAGACTACGTTTACCCTTACTACGTAATTAGACACCCCAGAAGAAAAACAATTACAAGCACTATCCTGAGAGCAACCCTTGGTCATCCACATTGTTATATGCTTCTTGTTATTAGGAAAATCTGCCAAGCTACTTTACCAAACAGGCATTCTTCTTTCAAACCAAGTTGAAACACGTGCGGAAAGGTTTATTAAGGACAACGTAAAAGTTTAAGGACAACGTAAAAGTTTGTTAAGGACAACGTAAAAGGTTGTTAAGACAACGTAAAAGTTTGTTAAGGACAACGTAAAAGGCTGTTAAGACAACGTAAAAGTTTGTTAAGGACAACGTAAAAGTGTGTTAAGGACAACGTAAAAGTTTAAGGACAACGTAAAAGTTTGTTAAGGACAACGTAAAAGTTTGTTAAGGACAACGTAAAAGTTTGTTAAGGACAACGTAAACGTTTGTTAAGACAACGTAAAAGTTTGTTAAGGACAACGTAACAGTTTGTAAAGGACAACGTAAAAGTTTGTTAAGACAACGTAAAGGTGTTCAGGCCGATTATGTGGACTCATTAGCCCGTGTAGTTTCTAGAGGTCTCTGAGACGATAAAGCAAGAATTGGGAATCTTGGTCCCTGAGGCATGTCGTAACGGGCGACTAATATGATGTTCTCTTTTCCATAGAGTTGACAACCTCATCATGTAAAACAAATTGCAACAGAAGCAGCCGCTGCAGGAACACATGAATGATGTAGTGCAGCCTTCTGTCAAGAGGGCAAGCTCCCAGTGGAGCATGGAGGCAAATAAAGAGGAGGAAAATTGTGAACAAGTGGATTCAGTGAAAAAAACAAACATGAGTGACACGTACTGATTACTATTATCTATTTTAACAGCCTTGAAACTATTACTGTGATGGACAGAACGCCAGTCGTTGTTTGCTAGAAGATTTGTAGCTACACAAATATTGCCAAGATAATTTATCAGCATTCTGAAGGTTTAAATACTTTTAAACAATAATACTAAAAGAAATGCATGGGATTATAGCGAAAATAAGCGACATTGGAAGCTATAAGTTACTATAAAAAGTACAATGATATTACTTTTCGAATTCACATTCTCATCAGTCTTAGCAAATATTCTCTATTTTTGTTAATCAATTTTGTTAAACGTCACCTAAGTGTTATATACTAGCCGCGTTTCAGATCTGTTACGGTTAAAATACCTTATGTTCCACATATCGTAGAGAGCTGACACTTTGCTTGTAGATCCTTTTCAAGGTAAATTTAATCTTTCAAGTTTTGACTGGCATCGATCCAGCCGACTTTATATAATAACTAAAACAACGTAAAATATTGTGGCAATAACTCCATTAAATTATGGCTTTTAGGGTAAAGAAATAATGAACTGCGAAAACAGATTGTGTTTCGTATTTGAAGGAGCGGACTTCGGATGGTGAATGATCATGTGTCGATTAAATCAATGTATTTGTTTTAAAACTACTGTAAACGATGGATGGTCATTTTTTTAAACACAGCTAAATCAACGATCAGCTTCCTCATGAGTATTACATTAATGATTAAACTTAAACTGTGTTTTATTCAAAGAGAAATTTCACTAAACGCAGGTGACAAGGTTTTCGAAAAATTAATATTCAGTTATAACTTAAAATGATGTAATCATATTTAACTTAATCTTTTTATCAAAACCAGATGGAGCCACAAATGGGATGCAGAGCATTCATGTCACACACACACACATTGTCACGGGTTGCCTCCCCTTGCTCTCTGCAGTAGTGGTCCAACAGCGGCCAAAACCTAGAGTATCTAATGTGGGTCTTCAAAGGTGTCTTCCTTCGCACAAGATTACTATTAGCAGAGTTGTAGATAGAAGGATAATGATGCTTCTACCTCGAGGGTGTGTTCACATGGTATTTCAGAAGTCAAGGACAATGCTGAATGCGTCTGAGCACGTTAACTTTTTATCTGACCCGCCGCCTTTTGTGAAGATGTAAATTGTATGATTTAATTCGTTCAAGCCCTGAGCGAAATTCCTCTTATTAGCTCGATATATATATATATATATATATATATATATATATATATATATATATATATATATATATATATATATATATATATATATATATATATATATATATATATATATATATATATATATATATATATATATATATATATCACGGGTTGCCTCACCTTTGCTCTGCAGTAGTGGTCCACCAGTGACCAAAACTCAAGAGTAACTAATTAATTATTCTTGAACAGTTTAAAATAAATATGAAAAGATGTGTGAAATGTCGTAAAAGTCTTGTCTTCATAGAGACTTGATTGGGGAATTATCCAAAAAGTCCGTTGCCTTCGCCTTTTAATAAAAACGTAGGTCTTCAAATGCTTGAGTAATGCAGCAGGTATTTCGTCAAGTCTTTTGTGTTGAGGGCACGTCTCAACACAACTCGTCCAATGTAGGTGGTTAGTGTCAAATATCCACTCTTAATCACAAGATAGTGGCGAAGACTCTTACTTCAAACGGGTCTCGTACCACGAACAGTAATGTAGTCTCGTACCACGAACTTTAGAAACAATAAAAGAACAAATGTCTCTGCTAAGTACATTGTGGTCGGAAGATTAAACAGGGGCCTTTTCTCGCTGTCCACCCACCAATTATAGCCTCTCTGAATAATTATTCTCCCTGAGTATACACAGTATCACTCAAAGAATATGATTAGAAATCACAGTTATTCTTCTGGTTACTTTAATGGGGGAAATGTGTCTTGGCAGCGCGAGTGCAATGGCATATGCCTGAATTAACATTATCAAGTTACATATTTCTCACAAAATGATACTATATACACTATGCATATGTGATGTAATCATCACTCACGTACTCACTGCTCCATTCGGAGTCTGGGGTTACTTCTGCTGTCGGTTTTCTGTACGGCTAGCAAGAAGCAATCATCAGCGCTTGCAGTAGTGGTTTATGAAAATACTATTTTCATATGTTGAGGTTGCCAGCCTCGTATGACTTGTATAACCACTCAGTAAGCAAAAAAAAGTTACATTCACGTTGTAAAATATATGTTTACAACTTAACCCAACTGGGATCTACAATCTCCGTGCACAGATGAATTGACACAGCAACTTAGGTTAGATGCTTCGAACACTAGGTCTGGGGTAGTTTTAGGATCCCTCTTATGACGGGTGCTTTGATTCCTTAAGTCTCCAGTCTCTGTATTTAGAAAATGCGGGTTATCTTCTAAGTTTCAAAGATGCCCAAAAACTCTGATCTGTCACTTTATTTGGAATCTGGTCGTATTCTTCTCTGGTTCCTGGGAGTCGTTACTTTGACGTCTTTGCAAAAGCAGTCTGATTTCGTCTCAGAATTTGCTAGATTATATTCTCATTTCTCACTCCAAGTCCCACATGGTATTTCCGACAAACTTGCCAATCGGAGCTTTTGTTTATTTCCTGCTCTCTATTTGGTTCAATCCTAAGCTTAGATCTGGGTGTGGTCGGGTTGGTAATGTAATTCTTCCCCCTCGTGTTTAAAATTATTACTTTAAAATTTAAACTCGTGTCCTATCTTGCAAATATGGCATGCTTACTTCCGATTGCACTTGTGCAAACTTGCGAACACATCTGTGAACTCATTCCTCATTTATTACTTCTGCCAATATTTTCTCCTCTGACAGGTTATCTGTACTATTGATACAAAGACGGACCATCGGAAGCGATTACCTTATTATAGCCTGTGTTTTCGTATATCTCCCAGATGGATTTCTTAGACAGACAATCTGGCTTTCTTTCCGTCGATCGTGCGATACCACCTTGTGTCAACAATGATTTCCTGTGACCGTCTGCATTACACGACACTGGGCGATAAAATTATAATCTGCCAGCCGGTCTAATTAGCCTTGTAATACTACGATTCACATGGGAAAACGTAGACAAGTCTGGGAGTGACTAGGCAAAAATGCAGGTGCATAAAATATGCCAAATAATAGGACGATGAGTGTGAGAAGAAAAGGTCGGAAAAATTCTCGCACAAACGTATCGTCACAATATATATATATATATATATATATATATATATATATATATATATATATATATATATATATATATATATATATATATATATATATATATATATATATATATATATATATATATATAGTAGAACTCCATTTATCCGAACCCCATGGGACCGAGCATCGTTCGGATAATCAAATGTTCGGATAATTGGATTACATAATGTATCGAGTACATGTACACATATTTCTAAAAATAATTAACCATCACAAGGAAAATACACTATAAAACATATTTACTTGTACTGTAATAATAATACCCACACTGTATCACCAAAATCTTTTATTACACTGCAGTGCATGTACTAAAGTACTTGTATTAATTATTTTTGTTAAGAAAGAGAAATGTTTTCAAAATAACATTACAAACGATTCAAAACCAGGAGCAACTTACGTATATATGTACTTGCACAGATGTAGCCCACTATTTAAAATAATGAGGAATCCTCTTTTGCACCAAACTGGATAGTCTCCTTTTGGCTGCTAAGTCCCGCATTCTCTTCAACAGCAGAAGCTGTGTAGGACAGCTGTCATCTTCTTGCTTGTACCAAGCAATCGTTGTTTCTAGTGCTATAAAGGCCTCTTCAGGACTTGGTCGACGTTTTGGTTTTTCTTCATAATCTACAAGTACATCATGTACTTCTGAGGAGTCTTCATCATCGGTCACTACATGTATTTGGTTTTCTTCTTGCACAAAAGACAAAATTTCTTCGTCATTCAAAAACTGAAAACCAGAATCATTATCATCTTCTAGCCACATGTGTACATCATCTTTGTCACAGTCCGAAAATCCGGGCATTGCTTGAAACAGTTCCACAACTTCATTTATACAATCATCATTTGTGTCCACTGCAGTAGTTTCATTTCCTCCTTTTTTCCCAAGCAATCTACTCCAAGCCTTGTTGAGATTATCTTGTGACAGGGTGGTCCAAGCATCAGCTAACATATAGCAGCAGTCTTTGAGATTAAGCTTTTTGGAAAACGCCACCACACTTTCTTCATCTTCAGTCAACAATAAACGACGCAGGACTTCCTTCTTGTACATCTTTTTAAGCTTTGCTATAACACCCTGATCCATTGGTTGAATCAGTGCTGTTACATTGGGAGGCAGAAAAATTACTTTAAAATTTGCATCAACTGCATTCAATGTATCCGTCTCTGGATGAGATGGTGCATTGTCCAGTAGAAGAATTACTTTTTCAGTTTTCTTTTCTTGTTCTCTCAACCTCTTCACATTTGGGATGAACTGATTTGTATACCAATCAAGAAATATTTCACTATTCATCCAAGCACTCTTCTGTGCTTTGTAACACAATGGGAGACATGTCACATTCTTTAAACAACGTGGTTTTTTGGCTTTGCCGATCATTAGCACCGGTAAACGATGACTTCCACTGGCATTTGCGGCTACCAAAATTGTTACTCTCTCTTTGCACTTTTTAAACCCAGGGGCAGCTGCTTCGCGCTGAGATGCAAGTGATTTTTGAGGCAATGATTTCCAGTATAAGCCAGTCTCATCGGCATTATACACATCATCGAGTGAATAACCTTCTTCTTCCAAAAAAGCCAAGAATGTTTCTTTAAAATTTTTAGCGGCAGTTGCATCGCTAGATAAAGATTCCCCTTGAATCTCCAATTCTCGTATGCCATGACGAGATTTAAAGTTTCTTAACCATCCCTACTAGCCTTAAAGTCAGGAGGACCGTCAAGTTGATTGTTGAACTGAAATGCCTTTTCACACAACAGAGAACCAGAGATAGGTTCCCCTTTGCTTCTTCTTTGCACAAACCATATATACAAAGCCTCTTCCAATTTCACATCTTTCGCATTTCTCATGGTTTTACGTTTCTTCGACCCATTTTCACTATCAAATTTCGATGCAAAACTCATAATTTCTTCTTCTTCCTTGTTCGCCCTGAAAAGGATGGTGGTTGCGTTGTGTCTGTTTACGCCGTAGCTGTGATATCTGCACCTTTCGGTCGACACATCCGACTTCAGCATGGCATTTTTTAGGGACCGGGTTTGCCTTCCCATTGCGATCTGTACTCGCTCAGCCAGACTGCACTGATGCAGACTGTTTCCAGGACCACCACGTGGAGGTGGAGTACGGTCTTAGTCAGCTCTGGTTCGCTGACTCTGATGCAAGCAGTCAAGCTATGGGTCGCTGATTGCATTCACTATTGCTGCATCTTTGGGTCCCACTCATAATTTTATCCTTGTTACTTTTGATGTCAGAGACGGTAGCTTTCCCAACATTGAACATCCTCGCAAGTGAAGACACAGTTTCACCTTGTCCTAGTCTCTTGATAATTTCTGTTTTCGTTTCAATTGACAAAACATTGCGGTTCCTTTTATATGCTTTAGGCCTACTGGAAGATGCCATATCGCACAGAGAAATACTTGTACACCAAAATTATTCTGCTGTAGTAGCAGACACAATTATTTTAAGTTGAACTGTCTGTTTAGCCAGTGTTCTACCTAGAACGCACACGTACACTTTATTGGTAAACCAGATATTAACTGACTTTATGATCTAACTGACTTCCTGTACGTAAGCGACCGACCATTAGCCCATCCCATTCTCTACAAATTGTTCGCACACATTTGAAGTTTGCCGCATCAAAAGATTCAGAATTTTAGTCTAACGTGACTGTGGCATCTGATTTTTTTTTTTTTTTTTTTTTCTAGAACAAGTGTTCGGATAATTGGATGTTCGGATAATTGGGGTTCGGATAAATGGAGTTCTACTGTATATATATATATATATATATATATATATTTATATATATATATATATATATATTATATATATATATATATATATATATATATATATATATATATATATATATATATATACTAGAGGTTCTGGATCATACGTATGCCTTTCTCTCTGTAATGATTAATTCAACTATGAATTTGTCAAAATCAACATATACAAATTTAATGATCAATTACTTTGAAACAAATGTAAATAAAAATGACTTGTGATTGTGAAAAAAAATTAGGTTTCTTCACCGAAAAGTCTTTAGGCTTGATGAATTTAGCAAAATAAAGTTCGGTTGTTTTTGGCCTGTTAAAATTGGGACTTGCCAAAATGCTGAAGTGCCGATGCTGCTTTTCCGTAGATTCGTCTCTGTGGTGAGGGGCACGTTTCCAGATCAGTTCAGGAAGTAACCGCTCCGGGTCAAAGCAAGAATCTTCAGGTGTCCATCTCAAGCTTCGAACCACAGTCTAGTAGTACAGCAAATGGTCTCTCCGGGTCGTACCGCACTTAGTTGGGTCGCCTCATACTGGTACCACAAACTTTAGAGGGAATAAAAGAGCAATTCCGCTGCTAAATATCTGTTTGCCTGATATTAATCAGGCGCCTTTTCCCGCTGCCCTTCAGCCGTTTGTTTTCTCAGATTTTGTACTTACCCTGAGCGTAAATCATATCACTCAGGGCATGTGATGAAAAATCACCAGTAGATCAGTTAATTTAAGCAAACATTCGTGACTGAACAGAGGCAGTGCCTTGTGCCTGAAGGAACATATTAAATTTACATACATTCACCAAATGATAATATACAACTATTCACAAATTGATGTAACCATCACTCACTCCCTGCTCCATTCGAAGTATGGGGTTACCTCTGCTTTTGGTTATTCCTGAGAACTAGCATGAAGCAATCACCAGCGCTTGCTGTGGGGGTTCATGAATGTATCGTTTTCACATGCTGAGGTTGCCAGGCTAGTATGAATCTTTAACACCACTAGCAAGTATGAACATGTAAAATTCACAGCACAAAAAATATGTTACACTCACCTTAATAATTGAGAAATCTTACTTCTTCTCAGTAGACTTTTTGCTCAGTAGAATAGTCTTGACAACTTAACACAGATGCTTCGAACACACGTTTGAGGTATTATTTCTATTTCAGAATCCCTCTGTGACTTGTGAGTGGTCATGTAGAGCTATGGGTTCCGTATTAATATTGGCGAGTTTTCTACTAATGTACAGAGATGCTCTTATTACGTTTTGTCCGGTCCTATAAATTCAGAATCCAACTCTATTCTTTTCTGTGGCAAGCTCCGAGCTGTCTACGTTTGACGTTTTCAGGAATGCAGTGCCGTATGTCAAACTTTTTCTACGTTATCTCGTAGGTTCCCGGCCAACGCTTCCACCTGGTGTGTTCGACAAAACTCCCTATCAGCGCGATTGTTTATTGGCCCCTCTAATGCCAGCCAATACATTCAAAGTACATGTTGTGATAGCTTTTCCTCATGTAATATTTTCCATGTCTAATGCGTTTAAAAAATTCAAACGGTCATCGTCCATATATGGAGTTGTGATATCCATAAAATGTTGTCAAAGTTGACTTATATCACACTTCCTGCTCAATCTTCCAAATGTCTGCCAGGATTGCGTTTATTTATAATCACCTGTTCCAAACAGTCGAGTCGGAAGTGATTATGAAATCTTAAGCAAATACTTCATGCTCGCATCTACCTGGAGTCAACGTGTCACGTTTTAGTGATTCATTTAATCTCTCAGGGATGAGCGATACGTTTGTCTGGATATACGATGTGAAGTGTGACAAATGGAAACAATAACTCTAGCACGGAGTTCTGTGCAGCGAAAATGAAAAAATAATAGGGTGGGGAAGAAAAATTGAACGGTCCAATTTTGTGACACACACAATGATGCATATTATCAGCTCAGTAGAAGAAAACATGTGATACTCTTCAGACTCCGTACGGGCCTCAACAGATTGCAATATCACCTATTCAACAAGATAGGAACTACCGATGAGTGTAAATGTGGCACTGATAAAATGACTGCTGGATATCTACTTCACAGATGCCCAACATATGAGGAACATAGAAAGCACATATGGCCGTAACCAGTACCATTTTCGGAAGAAAAAAAACTCTATGGAGATAACATAACCTCATGCTGATCACAGCTTTCTCTGAAAACATTCAAGTAGACGTATGAGAGTATACGAAGAATAAGAATAAGAAAAATAATAAAACAATTACAAAAAAAAAAAAAAAAAAAAAAAAAGTTTAAGGGAACACTTTTATTATTATTCCCAAATGCATTAAATCAGAAAATAAATGTTCCCTGCATTCTAATGCATAGAATGAATGTTGATGGTCAGGTATTATTAATGAATAATTCTTCGTTTTGCTCACAAATCTATATTTAGCGTTTGAACGATATGGCGAATAACGATCACTGGTCATCAACTTTTATTCTAAGCAAGAAAATGTCTGGATGGTTTTTAAAAATTAAGGACCATCTTCATTGCACATGGACAACTCCATCAGTGCTCCGATCTCCTCCCTTAGATCACACAAGGAGGATCTCAGCTCAGTGCACGAACTCCGTAGCACCGGTGAGATTCCCAATGTGTGTATACAGGCATCACACGCTCTATAAATATTTTTGTGGTGGGTAGGTTTTCCCAATGTTGTTAATTTTGCCAGCGTAGCGGCCTAATGGCCTTTTCTTTACGATTTTTAACTGCCGTAGAATTTTTAACGTGCTCAACTTGCACACGGGATTTCCTATTTGTTTCGCCATTTTCCGAGAAGGTTAAGCATTTGATCTCACTACCCAGGAGATCACGGGGGAGTATGACATCCTTAGTAGCCGCTAGTTCTGAAAAAAAAAATCTCCAGTAAATATATTCCCTGGACTGGGAACCGAGCTCGATACCTTTAGAAGTAGACGTGGGCGCCATATCTATTAGCCACTCCAAATGTCTGGAACATTGATTTTATGTTTTGTTATGCCTTTGGTAATAATAATAAAGTAGATCCCTACATCTTTTTATTGTCTTTCCTCCTTCCAAGGTGCCTACGCAGCGGTTTAAAAACTCGTGACAGTTCTTGTCATTATACATTGATGCAGCTAAGAATACAGAACTTAACAAGACGAGAGTCCCGACATTTTTGTGAAGCTAAGAAAAGGATAAGAGATCTTGAAAAGATAACGATTCGTTGACGCAGAAGATACAGTTTGATTATAAGAATTTGATCGACCGATCTACGCTCTTTACCGCAACAGATCTGTCTATAGGAAGAACCCTTGAGATTATACTTAGTCCCAGAGTTCCCTTGATTTCCGTGACGCACGCATGCTTGTAGTCCTTGCTTTGATTTTCGGGTCGGTGGGTACAGTTTCTGACGTCAGTGGCCCCTTCGATTTACTGTGAATGAAATGGAAATGATTGCTGCTATCGGGCACACGTCTCTGGATTTTCAGATTGAAAAGAACCTATAGGAAAATGAAATATTGTCGTTTCTCCAGAGCTTTTATTCCCTTAGCAATATTCAATAAAGCATTACCACGTGGACGCTGCCAAGCACCAGACGACGGGGAGAGTAAACTACAATGTAAAAGGGGCCAGGGAATAGAAGTGTTAAATTTTAACAGGATGAGTGGCGATGATGTAAGCAGCCATTTTATTTGGTAAGTTGTGAGAGATGTATGGACATTGGCGCTATGTCTGTCTAAACTGTCTAGAATTTTATTGATTTTCCTTTCACAGCTCTGTACACATGCTTGAAAAAGAATAATGGAAAACATTCTTTATTCATTCCCAAATTAATAAGATTTTGGATTGAAAGGAAGACGAATGTCAGACGCAGGCAAATAACATGCGCGGTATTTGTTAGAATGAGTGTGTAAGATTTTTATGGTTTTTGAGCAGTTATTTTAAGAAAAGTTTAATAAAATAAAGTTATTGTGCTTGTGTGATTTTTTGTTATGTCGGCACGAATGAATTTAATGATATGTATTAACTTCTCAAGAAATAAATGTGTATTAGGTGATAGTTTCAATTAGTAAAAGGAAAATGTGAATCCAATGCGGTAGTGACTTAAGGTGGATGAACTGGGAGAGGGTAAAAAAATAAAATAGTCTGGCGACCACAGCTAAGGTTCAAAGATGTGTACAAGAGGAACATGAAGGGACTGGAAACAAATCCAGCAACCTTGGGAAAATTAAACTGCCGATCGCACCAAGTGACGATGTTCCCTACGGTGCCACCTCAGACTGGGCGAAAAGAAGCTCTCACAACAAGCAGAAGATAAAAGAAGACGCCGAAGGAAACATCCGGCAAAACAGCAGCTGACGGCTGTCACCCCAGGGGCGCCTTCTCATAGTTATGACTGAATGAGCTACTATACCATGTACTATAGTGACTTGTTATATCAGATAACTAGAATGCCGCATTGTGATTGGTTGAGGTAGAGAAATCAGATGTCTTGACTTAGTAGAGGCAAATCAGTTCTATACGAGCGGTATGCGAGAGAAGCTATCAAGTTCCGGTTAATTCTTTAAAATGTTAACATATTTCTTTTCCTCAAATGAGAAGTCAAGTGCAGTTTTATAAGAAAATATATGTGCTTGAAGGGTGTGCAGTGTGATGGGCCCACCATTTTTGGTCTGCTCAAAAAATTATTGCTATTCGCAAGAGTATCCAGTGTACTTTTATCAAGCGTTCAGATCATTCATGCATACCTATTGAGAGTTAGAAGGTAGGAATGCATTTGTCATATTGGGCTGTCGTTCACTGTAACAAGGTTCAGATCAAATACCTGGCACCCTTGCTGCTTTACATCATAAAGGGATATATGACAGCGCATACAGTTGTAAATGATTTATGAAAACTATAAAAAGTGTGAAGAGATCGATTGAATATATCATATTAATCATTCATTTTGCAAACAGAGCATTTGTTTGTATTCGAACTATAACACCAATATTTGATACATTACCAAATAAGTATGGTGTCTTGAGAATGAAAGAACACTTTATTTTTCAAGCAAACCTTTGTATCTCTTCATGCTTGGCATACTAACACCAAATTATGATTTTATGACAGCTGTGTACTTTCTGTGCTTTTCTATGGTGCGGAATGCTGAAGAGTAACAGAAAAGGAAATGTCGAAATTGTCCTCTGTCCACTCAATGTGCCTAAGGAAAATTTTCCGAATCTTTTGGCTGAATACCATCACCAATTAAGAACTGCTTACTCAAACATCAAAGAGGACATGCACACCGTCATAGCTTGCAGACGATGGAGTTGGGTTGGCCACGTCCTCAGAAGATACCATGATGCAATCACAAGAACAGCTATGCTATGGATCCCTGAAGGAAAGCGAAAGAGAGGCTGACCAAAAACAACTTTGTACAGAATTGTGGAGGCCGAGATGCAAAGCATGAACCGGACCTGGAGCACTGCACGAGGGAAGGCCGCCGATCGAGCAAAGTGGAAGCAGATTGTTTCTGCCCTACAAGACGACATCAGGCGTGATAGCCACTGACTGCTTTGATAGTCGGCGGCTAAGGATCAAAGAAGAAGAAGATGCTTGATATACTTTTAAATGTGTTGGGCCAAGTGAGGATATTCTTTATGCATGACGTTTCAATAGTCATCACAATGTTATAAATAGATTAAAGGTCCGATTTGGTGGGGGAGTTTTTTTAGTTTCTAAACTGTGCACAACGTTGTGAAATGAAATCACATTATTAAAATAAAGGTTAACACTTAAGTGTTATATATTATTATATTACATATAATTATGGCATCGATAAATAACCACTAAACCTTACAACGATTACAATAGGATATTGCTGATGCATGAAAGCTAATGTTCATCCCAGTGTTATGAATAGATAATAGCGCCTATTCGGTGTTCTTTTTTTTTAAACTGTGCGCAACTTTGTGAAAGGAAACCACGTTTAAATTTAAAAAGAAACAGGTCAGAATCACCCAGAGTTAATGTCGATTTGTTACGTACGCTTAACAAATGGGTTTGAGACTAATTGACTTTATCCTTCAGAGAATATCATAAATAATTGGTTTTATGTGTTGGAGGGCGTTCCATCCAATAGTTTACTGTCTTAGCACTCGTAGATAACATTAAGGGATGGACAGGAAAGAGTCTGTCAGAGTGCACCACCAAGACAAGAGCACGATGGAGATCCATTGCAGCTGACCTTTGATGATGATAATTTTGTATAGATGTGGCAGTAAGGGTAGGAAGAATGAAAAGTCTAACCTGAGTTGGTATAGAGGGGGTAGAAAAAGGGGATGCGCAAAAAGAGGGTTGCGCATAAGAAGGGTCAAAACAGAACAGAGGTTAGGCACGTTTTTCTCAGCAGGAGGAGAAGCGAGATCCAGGCCGAGCAGGACAGGTACTCAAGTAAGAGAGGTAGCCATGTTGAAGTCTATAGTGAAGTAAACAAAGTGCTGTGTAATTTCTTAAATGGACGGAGACAAGATTGGGTAGCAATAACCTAACATATTGATCTTATAAATTCTTGACAAGACTGAAGAACGAAGGAGCGAGTTAGGCTCCACTCAGAAAAGGGTACGTAGAGTGAATTAGTTAAGTCCATACTGTAGTCCTGTTACTCGGCTAAGTGTTACGTGCAGTCTGTGATATCTTACAATATTATACATAGGTAATTTTTTAGTGCTTAAGGGAAAGTCATTATTGAGTTACTTCCCTTGAAAGTTGTGCCGTCTTTCGATCAAACTCCGCGGATAAATCCATTTTACTGCGATTTATTCGTTGTTTGGGTAATAATAGATTGTTCTTGCTTCAGAATATCTATGGCCTGAATTTATGTGTATTGTTTGTCTGAGTAGGACGAGTCTGTCTTATATCTGTATATCTTTACATATCTAAGTCGAACTATATGTTCTGTTGTCTCTAGAGAGGTCGAAGGCTATTCGGCGGATGTGTCGCTAGAGTGTGGTGTGATTTGGCTTCGTCCTGATAGGGACTGTGTTTCCTATGTCGGCCTGTCGCCGGGGAAAAAGTGATCTCAGTATTTGTGGGGAAAGTGATAGTCGTCTAGACCTATCGTGTATGCTTTACCCCAGTGTTTATGCGTATTGCCAAGGAATGGCAGTTTCATATTTCTTATACCAAGGTAATCCAAGATACTTTTATGAACTCCCCATACTGGCCACCAGTTGATAAAATTGAATAAAGTTGATAATGTTGGATTTTTATTCCCGTTAATGATATCCACCAAAAGATAGATATAAGTGGATGGAAGCAGACATCATCATCATCATCAGTTGATAAGATCTCTATGGTGTTGTTTGCTCCACTGTAGTGTATGGAATGTCAACTTGACCTACGCAGTGGTGTGTAGACATGGATTGAGTGTACAATGTGCGAATGATGATAAGGGTTCGTGTTGTTGACAAATGTTCTTTTCTCACACTCATGTATGACTGGAAGTCATCGACACCAACGACATTACAGAGTTTCACAGAACAGTTGGATCAATTCTTGTCAATGTTAACAGGAAGACAGTATTTGTGAACTAAGAAGTCCTATTTTCATCGATGGATCTTCTTGTTTTCCATATATGAACTTTAATATTTAAGGCCAGAATGTTTAATTGAATAAAGTGGCAGTTTGTTTATTTTCATAAAAATAACTTTGCCATTACTGTAAAACTGAGCCTATTTTGCAACACATACTATCATACACATAATTTATATATATTTATGTTTACATGTTATTTGTTTGTATAGTATGTTAGTTTCTATGTCAGCGGGTTGTGTTTAAGGTTGGGCGGCGTCCTCACAACAGAATATCCCACGTCATAGAGGGTCCGTTGTGGGCGTTTTCTATAGGTGCAATTTTCTTGATTGAAAATTTGCTGCGACAACTGTTGCTTTTGTGTTAGCTGTGGAGTCTGTAATTATTGTTATTTTTGTAATATTTCTTTGTTCTTTAGTTTTGTTTTGATTTGTTTGTAATTTGTTGGTCTAACCTTTTCTATCTTTCAGTTCTATTCACAATTTATATTCATATATTGTGACGTCATTTGTGTTGTTATTCTTTGCAGATTCAGTGATTATTTTCATTGATTTCCCTATTTGATTTATTTTGATTTCTGCAAACGTTCTTGTATTGTCAGTCCTATTTGTACTTTATGTATTCTGTTGGTTGACATATGTTTTATATAGGTATATTTCATAAGACACAATTGCCTGTGCACTGCACTTGGATTATGGTATAAACCAGTACCTGATTATTATTACTATTATACAAGACCTTATTAAAGGCTTGTGACCCACAGATATTGGGATAGTATACTGATTAATCAAGTCATTGAGAACTTGTGGTATTATTATTGGTTCAGGTGATTAGTATTATTGTTAGACATCATGTCTACTTTAGAATACTTCATTACACAAGGGAAAGCCCTTGATAAGACTGGTCAACAATTAGAACAATGGACAGTTGCTCAATATGACAAAGCATTAGCTGCAGAAGAGAGAAGAGCTATGGCAGAAGAGAAAAGATTAGCTGCAGAAAAAAGAAAAGCTATGGCGGAAGAGAAAAGATTAGAAAGAGAAGCTGAGGCTGCTGCTGAACAAAAGAAATTGCAGATGCAGGTGGAGGAAAGGAGATTTGAAGCTGAACAAAAAAAAATTAGAAAGAGAAGCTGCGGCTGAACAAAAAAGATTAGACAGTGAAGCTGAACAAAAAAGATTAGACAGGGAAGCTGAACAAAAAAGATTAGACAGGGAAGCTGAACAAAAAAGATTAGACAGGGAGGCTGAACAAAAAAGATTAGATGCTGAAGAGAAAAAAGCAATAAGAGAACATGAATTTGAGTTGGAGAAATTGAGATTGACAAGTATGAGTAATGTTAATCAGGCATCTAGTGGTAATGGTAAACCTTCTACTTACAAGGTTAAGGTTCCACCGTTCAATCAGTCCAGTGACGATATTACATTCTGGCTGGATAGATTTGAACGTTCTTGTCGTACACATGATGTGGATAAATCACAATACGCTAATCAATTATCAGAAAACTTGAAAGGTGAATCTTTGACTAGATTATGCCTTGTAGGAGAAGCAGATAAGGATAATTATGATGTCATTAGGGCGGCTTTGATAAAAAAATATCAGCTAAGTGAGGAAGGCTATCGCCTTTTATTTAAGACGATGGTACCTGAGACGGGTGTAGAATTCTCAGAATTCACTGCAAAGGCACGTCTCAGTTGATCGTTGGATTGAGCTTTCCAAAACAGAAAAAACGTATGAAGGACTTATGGATTTGTTGCTCAGAGATAAGATTATGTCATGTGTGAACAAACCTTTCCTTGAATTTATACATGAGCGTAAACCCAAATCTCTAAAAGAAATGGAAGAATATTGTTCCCAATATGTCACTGCACACCCCGACGTGACTTTTGGCAACACTAAGATTAAGGAGAGTATGCCAGTTGCTTCAGCAACACCATACAATCCCAATTATTCACACAGATTTCAGGGACCTCAAAACAGATTTGATAAAAAAGGTAACCATAATAGTTATCAAAACCAAGGTAACCAATCATTTCAGGGTTCTTCTTCAAAGAACTGGAGACGACCTGATAGCTCTCGACACAGGGGTGGTCATAATTATAGGAATTTCAATTTCCGTAGAGGAAGTAATTATAGAAACTATCAGGGTTATCCGTCTTGGAGTCAACAAGATCATAATTACAGAGATACTCATTATAATGAATATGATAATGGTAACCAAGGGAACTATGACTCAAACCCAAATAGGGGTTACAATAGAGGTAACAATAACTACAGAGGTGATAATAACCGAGGTAGATCTCAAAACAAAAGACATAAACCACATTTTCAGGCAAACTCTGTACAACAAGAGTCCCATGAAGCCTATAAACAGAGTAAAGATAATAATGATGCTAGTAATATGGCATGTGCCGCTTTTGATTTTGGGAGAGCATCTCAGTGCCACCAATGCAAAACGTTATTTGAGCCAACCACAGTGTCTACTTTAAGCTGTGGCCATCCTCTTCCTGCTCTTCCAGCATCAGTCGCGCATGATGGAAGAGGTTCTCTTGTCTTACATAAGGGTTTAGTGAATAACAATCCAGTCTCTGTGCTATTTGATTCTGGATGCACCACAATTGGTGTTAGGCAGTCACTCGTAGATCCTTCCCGTGCCACTGGACAAGTAGTCAAATGTGTAACATTTGGCGGCACATTAGAGAAATACTCTACTGCTATCATTAGGATTGCTACTCCTTTCTTTACAGGAGATGTACACGCATGTCTTCTTCCGAATCCGATCGCTGACCTCATCATCGGTCGCATTCATGGAGTCAAGGAATGCACTCCGCAACAAATTTCCACGTGGGAAAGGCAAAACATGCAGATTGCTAACGCTGTAGTCACTAGAGCTCAGGCTCTTAATATGCCTCAAACTTCATCTACTGAAGATAATGAAGTGCATAACCAAGATAATCCCTTGGTAATTTCTCGTGACTCGTTTATAAAACAGCAAGAAGATGATCCCACTCTGAAGAAATTCTTCATTCTTGCAACTAAAGGTGATCCGAATAAAGACACAAGTCGTAAATCGTGGATTACAAAGAAGAATGGCGTACTTGTACGTATGGTTCAAGACTCCATTACGTCAAGTCATTCTCAAATCCTGGTTCCCAAGAATTTGAGAGTTAAAATTTTGCAGCACACTCACGACTCTCAGTGTGCTGGACACATGGGTTTTTCCCGTACTAAGTCAAGAGTCCTTGCGGCTTTCTTTTGGCCATTGGTAAACAAGGACATACGTATTTATTGTCGATCTTGTAAAGTATGTCAGGAAGTTAAATCCAAAGGTCCACGGCATGCTGCACCCATTCAGGCGGCGGACATTCCTATTCGGCCGTTTCAAAAAATGGCCATAGACATTATTGGTCCATTTAAGATCAAGTCTGCCAGAGGACATCAGTTTATCTTGACGTGTGTTGATATGTGCACACGTTGGCCAGAGGCTATTCCTCTGAAGAGCATTACTACTGCTGATATTGCAGATGCTCTTTGGCTTATATTTTCTCGTCTGGGGTTCCCCGGAGAGATATTGTCAGACCATGGCACCCAACTAATATCAGACACCATGTCTTAAGTAATGTCTACTCTGCAGATAGATAGATCTTTAAGTAGTATCTACCATCCAATGTCTAATGGTATGGTCGAACGCCTTAATAGAACACTTAAAAACTTACTGGGGAAGATAACTGAGGATCATCCTCAAGACTGGGACAGAGTTTTACCTGCGGCCCTCTTCGCTTACAGAGAGGTACCCAATGAACATACGGGATTTTCTCCCTTTGAACTCGTCTTTGGCGCGCGTCCGCGTGGCCCTATGTCGTTGCTTCACGATCTCATAACATCTGACAATATTGACGATGACACAAAGTCATCCTACGAATATGTCATCGCGTTGAGACAAAAAATTATCGAAGCATGCAAATTAGCAACTTCTTCTTCTGAATTTGCGAAACAGAAGGCAAGGCAATTTGCCAATAAGAAGAGATTCTTACGACAACTTTGTCCTGGTGACAAAGCATTTGTATTACTACCTTGTAGGGAAAACAGATTACTTATTTCTTGGAAAGGTCCGTACGATATAATATCGAAAATTTCCGATGTCGACTATATTGTCGATATTGATGGGAAGCATAAAACCTTCCACATCAATATGCTTACTGAATTCCATGAACGTCCGGATTATTTGCAACCCATTTTCCAAGCAACGGACAATTCTCCAGTACAACATGGTCATTACTCATCACTGTCCGTGATACAGGATGAGGAAACAAGTTTTTCAGATGTAAATCTTCCTCTTCCAATGATCCCACTTCATTCTAGTGAATCATGGAAGAACGTTACTGTCTCTCCTGATTTGTCTCTAGGAGAACAGCGACAAGTTTCAACTATGTTGCAAACATTTCAGGATGTACTCACTGACATCCCTGGACAAACGAATGTCATTCAACATGACATTGTTCTAACTGACCACACTCCTATTAGGGTTAGATCTTATCCTATACCTATACATTTTCAAGCACAGGTCGAGAAAGAGTTGGATGAGATGATAGATTTGAAAATAATCGAACCATCCACCTCTGCATATTCTTCGCCGATGGTTATTGTGCGTAAAAAAGACAATAACATACGTCTTTGCGTTGACTATCGAAAATTGAATCAAGTAACGAAGTTCGATGCCGAACCTATGCCTTTACTGGAAGAGCTACTTACTCGACTCTCCAAATCTCATTTTTTCACTAAACTTGATTTGTCTAAAGGATATTGGCAAGTTCCTTTATCTGAACGCGCCAAACCTCTCACGGCTTTTTCAACACCTAGAGGTTTGTTCCAATGGAATTTTATGCCTTTCGGTCTTATGAACGCACCAGCTACGTTCGTACGCATGATGCGCCGAATCCTATCTTATCGGTCAGATGTCATTGCATATCTAGACGACATCTGTCTTTTCAGCGATACTTGGGAAGATCACTATTCAGGGTTAGATGAATTGCTGTCTACTTTGCGTGAGCACAACCTGACAGCGAAACCCTCTAAAGCCTATATTGGTTTTAGCGAAATTTCTTTCCTAGGCCACCGAGTTGGTCATGGTTTCCTAAAGACAGAGGACCATAATACTAGTAAGATACTTAACATCTCAATCCCTAAGACTAAAAAACAGGTGAGAAGTCTGTTAGGTCTTATTCAATTTTATGGCAGATTCATTCAGAATCTATCCTCTATCATGGCACCTCTCTCAACACTTCTAAAGAAAGGTTCGCCTAATGTGGTCCACTGGTCTCAGGAATGCCAATGCTCTCTGGATAAGATTAAAACACTGTTTTCAACACCACCTATTTTGGTGCTACCCACTAAAGATAAGACATTCGTTCTTCGTAGTGACGCTTCATCCACTGGGATTGGAGCGGCACTAATGCAAGAGTACTCTCGAACTCTGCATCCTGTAATGTATATTTCCAGAAAACTTAATGCGGCAGAAAGGAATTATTCGGTTTTAGACCGTGAGCTATTAGCTATGGTTTGGTCGATCCTCAAACTACAGAGATTCCTTCTAGGCGCACATTTCATAGTAGAAACCGACCAAAAAGCTCTTACTGCTATACAGAGTAAGAATTTGAAGAGCTCGAGGTCTACTCGATATGCAATTGCTCTTCAACCTTTTCATTTCTCTGTGCGAGCTATTCGTGGATCAGATAATGTGATGGCAGACATTCTGTCAAGATGCCCACATGATTCCACATAACTATTAGGGCTTAGACTTCTTGATATGTCTAGTTCTATAGTAGTTCCTTTTCTATATCATGATAGATACACATTTGTAATTTAATAATATAATGATTGTATCACTACATAGCGGTTCATTGATGTTTATTCACCGCTGTGCTTTGATGATTTTTTTTCTTCATAAATCATAAATTTAAGATATCTAATGCGAAATGATGATATGAATTTTTTAGGCATTGTGTAATTGCCAGAATTGTATTATACTTTGATGACACCTTCCTGGAAAAATATACTTGTAGAGAAATAATTTCTCTCAGTTTATGAGACACATTCTCACCAGTCGCTCCATAAGTCGACTTAGCCTCATATTAGGCGTTATAGGTATTCCTGATATTTTCATCTGCGCATTATTCATGCGTTGTGAGCCTATTGTACGTTGCTCCTAGATGTATTTCAAAAAAAAAAAAAAAGTTCCATTTTTTTTTCCCGTGAGGTGTGGTAAGACTGTTACGTGCAGTCTTTGATATCTTACAATATTATACATAGGTAATTTTTTAGTGCTTAAGGGAAAGTCATTATTGAGTTACTTCCCTTGAAAGTTGTGCCGTCTTTCGATCAAACTCCGCGGATAAATCCATTTTACTGCGATTTATTCGTTGTTTGGGTAATAATAGATTGTTCTTGCTTCAGAATATCTATGGCCTGAATGTATGTGTATTGTTTGTCTGAGTAGGACGAGTCTGTCTTATATCTGTATATCTTTACATATCTAAGTCGAACTATATGTTCTGTTGTCTCTAGAGAGGTCGAAGGCTATTCGGCGGATGTGTCGCTAGAGTGTGGTGTGATTTGGCTTCGTCCTGATAGGGACTGTGTTTCCTATGTCGGCCTGTCGCCGGGGAAAAAGTGATCTCAGTATTTGTGGGGAAAGTGATAGTCGTCTAGACCTATCGTGTATGCTTTACCCCAGTGTTTATGCGTATTGCCAAGGAATGGCAGTTTCATATTTCTTATACCAAGGTAATCCAAGATACTTTTATGAACTCTCGTACGAAGCCACCATTTTCGATAAGAGAATATATTTGACTCGATGAAAACGACTTCGATTCCTAGCAGCACTATATTCTGTAGAATGCAGTCAATTGTTCATGATCAAATCTACAGAGCAATGCAATGTTTTATGAATGACTAACTTTAGGACAGATTCATTATCTGTATCCAAACGTGAGTGACAGCTCACGAGTGAAGCCATCTTGGATCCAAACATGTAGTGACTTTCAAGAAGAGAAAAGGGGATGCCCGTATTATCGCTTGTTTAGTCCAGAGATCACTGCTACACATGAGAACCCTTTATCAGCGGTTCAATATTATTATATGAAAAAAATATGTGCTGAACATTATGTGGGAGAATCGTCGCTAAACGAGATTAGGTTTAGAAGCCATCTGAAATGTTGTTTATAAGCTGACGTGCTCAGTCAGTGAAGTCAGATGATTTATATGTATGGGCGATGCTGAGGGCTTGGCTACTGACAGTCCATTATAATATTAATCTACATGAGTGCCCATGTAACATAACATTGCAAGACCAGTTATCCACTGTACTATGATGTATTATGCCAACCTGTGATTTGTCACTATCTGTGCTGTCGAGTGTGTACGTCCAATTAAACTTTAGAAAAGGTACACAGTCGTTGGTGTCGATGACTTCCAGTCATACATGAGTGTGAGAAAAGAACATTTGTCAACAACACGAACCCTTATCATCATTCGCACATTGTACACTCAATCCATGTCTACACACCACTGCGTAGGTCAAGTTGACATTCCATACACTACAGTGGAGCAAACAACACCATAGAGATCTTATCAACTGATGATGATGATGATGTCTGCTTCCATCCACTTATATCTATCTTTTGGTGGATATCATTAACGGGAATAAAAATCCAACATCATCAACTTTATTCAATTTTATCACTAAGATAGTGGCCATCTAGAACCAGGGAAAGGAACAACCCCGGAGGAGTCCGGTTATCACTTCAATAACCTGAACCTAAATCGATAGTATCAATGGACAAGGATTTGCTTAGACGGAGGAAAGGATGTAGATACTACGAGGGGCGTTCAGAAAGTAATGCACCACATCGTTTTTCTCAGGAGTTGTTTATTCAAAAAGCATGAAATTTATACACAATATACACGGATATGTCATGTAAACATCGGTATTATTCAACATAATCCCCATCAACTTGTACGGCTTTATGCCAGCGCGAAACAAGTGCATGTATTCTTAGCCCGTACCAGATTTTGTCTTGATCATGTAGCCATTTCTTCGCTGCATGAATCACTCCTTCATCATCTTCAAACCTTGTCCCACGGAGTGCATCTTTAAGTGGACCAAATAGATGAAAATCAGAGGGTGCCAAATCGGGACTATAGGGTGGATGTTGTAGTACAGTCCAACCCAATTTGGTGATTGCTTCCCGTGTTGCCAGACTTGTGTGAGGTCGCGCATTGTCGTGAAGGAGAAGCAGGTCTGCTGGTTCTTGTGCGGCCGAACTCTGCGAAAACGTTGATTGAGTTTTTTCAAGGTCTTAATGTAAGCTTGCGAATTGATTGTCTCTCCTCTTGGCATAACGTCCACAAGAATCACACCTTCAATGTCCCAAAAGACAGTGATCATGACCTTTCCAGCTGAAGGAATTGTCTTGAATTTCTTTCTTTGTGGTGATTGCGGATGATGCCACTCCATTGACTGTCTTTTTGTCTCAGGTTCAAAATGATGTGCCCAGGTTTCGTCACCTGTAACGATCTTAGCCAAAAAGTTCTCTTCATCAGCATTGAAACGCTCCAACAATTCAGAAGAAATTGCTTTCCTTTGCAATCGGTGGTCATTTATGAGACTTCGAGGAACCCATCTTGCGCAAACCTTTGAAAATCCGAGAGTTATTATAACTGCATTTGCACTACCAATGCTGACTGACAGCTGTAAGGCCAATTGTTGAGTAGTGATTCGCCTATCAGTAAGAATAATGCCCTCAGCGCATTTCAACATTTCTGCTTTGGTGGCTGTGGCAGGACGTCCACAGCGCGGCCGATCAAACAGCTCCGTATCTACACTTCCTGATTCTTTGATTCTCTGAACCCAGCGACCGACTGTACTCCTGTCGACTGCAAAACTTCCATACACATCACATAGACGCTTGTGAATGTTCACAAAAGTTTCCTTCTCTGCAACGAGAAATCCTATCACAATTCGCTGCTTATAACGCAAGTTGCTAACACGCTCCATTTCAACGGTTTAGGGCAGCCGTATTATTTGGCCGGTTGCGGTGCAATTTAGTGCACACAATTGGCACATGCCATATTTGAAGTGTGCTAAATTCCATGCTTCTATCTTCATTATTAGCTGAGAAAAACGATGTGGTGCATTACTTTCTGAACGCCCCTCGTAGTAACATCCGAACAATAGTAGATAAAAGACATTACAACATTGAATATAACTTTCAATGGTGAGCGAGTGTTAAAGAGGAAGTGTGCCGGACCAAGATAGTTGGAGGTCCGGTTAACAGCAGTGGTCCACATTGTAAATAAACAGTATTCTTCTTCTTCTTCTTCCTCGTTCGTCCTGAAAAAGACGGTGGTTGCGTTGTGTCTGTTTACGCCTAAGCTGTGATATCTGCACCTTTCGGTCGACACATCCGACTTCTGCACGGCATTTTTTGGGACCGGGTTTGCCTTCCCTCTTCGATCCGTGCTCGCTCAGCCAGACTGCACTGCTGCAGACTGTTTTCAGGACCACCACGAGGAGGTGGAGCACGGTCTTGACCAGCTCTGGTTCGCTGGTCCTGACGCAAGCAGTCAAGCTATGAGTCGCTGGCTGCGGTCTCTATTGCTGCGTCTTTCGGTCCCAAACAGTATTCCAGTTGACTGTGGCGTTCCCTATTTGTATAGAAGATCTGCTTAGCGTTATGTCGTCGCTCACTGTGTGTGTTGTAACGATTCATTAATCATAAAGTTGATCGCTACCTTCTGAGGCAAGAAATCCTGGGTAAGCAACGGCCACACAATACGAAATGGTGCAGTGACTGCGCTGTAACACAATACGAAATGGTGCAGTGACTGCGCTGTAACACAACCATCAGTAACTTCAACTGTCTTCTTTCCATACGACGTTGTAATTTTCCTTCCGACCACCATCACCAACCAAGAACTGCTAACTCGGAGCCATCAAGAAGACATGCGCATCATCATTGCGGGTAGACGCTGGAATTGGGGTGGCCATATCCTCAGAAAAGACCCTGACACCATCTTCAGCACTGCTATGCTAAGGACTCCAGAAGGAAAACGAAAATAAGGCCGACCGAGCAATGTGGCGGCAGTTTGTTGCTGCCCTAAAAGACGCCGACAGGCGTGAGGGCCAATGATTGCATCGCCAACCACTGCCCAATGACCAAAGAAGAAGAAGATCAATTACTTCCAGTTTGCCCTGTGCACATCAGCCCTTTGTTCATTTATTACTCTTCAACATCCCATGGAACAAGGTCTTCAACAAGTTCAAGCCGAGCCATCCTAATCTGTAGGGCAGCAACAAACTGATTCCACTTTGCTCGGTCGGCGGTCATCCTTCGTACAGTGCCCCAACTCTGGTTCATTCTTTGCATCTCAGCCTCCACAGTCCTCCGCCAAGTTGTTTTTGGTCGGCCTCTCTTTCGTTTTCCTTCAGGGGTCCATAGCATAGCTGTTCTTGTGATGGCATCGGGGTCTCTTCTGTATCCATGTGGATAGGCCAAATAGACAGTAGAACATGTACCCCAAAACTGTTGACTCCATGACAGGAGAAGAGTAGCAACGTGACCTTCTCCAACCGAGTTGAGAGATAAACTATATTGTGACGAAAGAAGTCTGAGAGAGACTTAACAGCTTTATAAGAGAGATATATGGGGGTATTTGAGAGCGAACGACAAAGAAGAAGAAGACGTCTCGCTCCACTTGTATGTGTCTTTGTTCTTGTGCACAGACATATATACAGTACAAGGACGCTGTCTATTATAATGTCCTTTTGAAGGAACGTCGTATACACATTCAAAGAAATATAGAAGGTAAAAAGAAAGCGTATCATTGATACTAAAACCCCGCTCTCTACAGCTGCTGATAGGTTTCATATGTTAATTCTGGCATAAAGCAATAAACACGCGGTATTAAAAAAGAATTGAAACACGCGGTAATAATTGTCGTCTTTGTTACAGCTATGCTATTTTCTGGTGCTGATAGGTTTTCTATGCTAATTCTGCCAGATCAACCCATAAATTTTCTTATTTTTAACCATGTATAGCACTTTGTACCAAATCAGGCTGGCGCGAAGCAGAATAAAGAAAGGTGTGAGATATAGGAATTTTATATTGTTCAAGAATAAAGTGTGACACAAGACAGAGATTTATTTCTAGATCTCACGAAAATAAAATATGTAGTAATCCTTGCTAGATTTATGACAATGAGCTGCTTACTTGTGAATTAGCCGCACTCATCACTAGAAGTCCAGTAAGTATTATGGTTCGCCACTTTATTTTTTATATTCTTTAAGAGCCACCATCATCTTGAATTATGTTCCTGTACGATTTATTCTAAAACCATTCGTTCATTACTCTTCAGCTTTTCAAAAAGTATATGCTTTCAACAAACTTATGCCAGAGCAGAAGCATGTGATCAGATTCAACATGGGAAAACGGGTAAGAGGACACCTTGGTGGACAGAGGAAGAGAAAATAAAAGACAAGAAAAAGACACGGAAACAATACTTAGGAGCTAAAAGCTCAGCAGGAAAAACAGAGAAATATAGAGAATATGTTATACTCAGAACAGAAGCAAAAAATAAGGTGCTAGCAACAAAACAGAAATCCTGGGAAGAATTTAGAGAAAAACTACAAAAAAGATGCTAAAGAAAACCAGAAATTGTTATAAGACCCTAAAGAACATGATGAAGGAAAAACAATGCCCTCTTAAAGTTATAAAAGACAAGCAAGGCAAATTGGTTAGTGCTCTAAAGGAAGTGATGGAAGGATGGAAAGAATATTTCTCAGAGCTCCTTGACTGTGAGCAATGTCAAGCTTTAGAAATGATAACTACTATCACAGAAGAAGAAACCAATGGTGGTGAAGATGGCATCAAGATGGAAAAACTGAAGGCAGCACTGGACAAAATCAAGGTGGGCAAAGCAGCAGGACATGATGGTATAACACCAGAAATGGTCAAGTACATGGGAGCAGCAGGTGACCAATTACTCCCGCGGGTCCTACAAGCAGCCTGGCGCCACAAGACCATACCACAGGATTGGGAGATTGCCACCATAACACCCATATTAAAAAAGGGCGACAATCGTCAGTGTGGAAATCACAGGGGCATATCCCTGCTAAGTGTCCCTGGTAAAATTATTCATTGCTATTCCAGAGACGCCTGGCTGAGACTCAAATGGATGAGGTCAAGTGTGGTTTCTGAGAAAACAGAAGTACTCAGGACCTTTTCTTCACACACAGGCAGCTGAGTGAAAAAGCCCTCGAGTATAAAGCTGAGATGCATTTTTGTTTCTTGGATCTGCAAAAGGCGTTTGACAAGGTTCCTTGGAGCAAACGTTGGGACTGCTTGGCAAGAAAGAACATTCCAACAACTCCGATCCAAGCTATACAGAGCTTCTGCAAGACTTGCAGACA
This sequence comes from Oreohelix idahoensis, assembly GCA_024509875.1. Taxonomy (NCBI): domain Eukaryota; kingdom Metazoa; phylum Mollusca; class Gastropoda; order Stylommatophora; family Oreohelicidae; genus Oreohelix; species Oreohelix idahoensis. The sequence continues at coordinate 742,289 of JAMPIV010018044.1, read as the reverse complement.
TTATGTGAGGACAGCAAACTATAAGTTAGAAGAATTCAGGACTACACTGATGTAAGACAGAGTGATATTCTGTCACCTTATCTTTTCATACTTCTCTTGAACGATGTCCTCAAAGCATGTAAAGAAAGGACCAAAAAGTATTCATTGGGGAACTGGAAGATGAGACAGGTCTGTATTTCAGAGCTGGCATTTGCCAACGATGTTGCCCTGATTACCAAAGCAGAGGCACATCTTCAACCCAACCTGCAAGTCTGAAAGGAAGAGCTGGAGAAGAAAGGGATGGTCATCAGTAGCTCTAAAACAAAAACCACCGTGAAGGCATCAGATTAAGCTGGGAGAGCAGGTCCTGGAGCAGGTCAACCAGTTTAAATACCTCTGAGCTGTTATAGACTGGAAGGGAGGCATCACAGAAGAGTTAGCTACGCGAAGAGCAGCAGCTGAGAGATTTTTTTTCAGGTCGTAAATCGAGGATTCCTCAGCAAAAGAGAAGTTAACATGAAGACAAAAAAAGGTTGTGTACCGCTCCACCTATATTCCAGTCTTGACATATGGATGCGAGTCATGGGTAATAACTACAGCCCACAAAAGCCAGCTCCAAACCTCAGAAATGAAGTATCTGAGGAGTGTGGTTGAAGTAACATGAAGAGATGTAGTCCGCAACCAGAGGATAAGGCAAGGCCTCAAAACCCAGTCACTGCAGACTCAAGTAGAACAGTAGCAACTACGATGGTTTGGCCATGTCTGCAGAATGGAAGAAAATCGGCTATCAGGACAAGTATGGGAAACTAAAAGCCATGGATCCAGGCCTCCAGGACGACCCAGAGTCTGCTGGGAGTACACCATTAGGCAATCTCTGGAGGACCAAGGACTAGACTGGAACCAGGCCAGGAGAAAGACAGTCGATAGGATAGTATGGTGTTACCTCCTCCAAACCTCTACACCTCACAGTAGAAAAGGGATGACTAAGTAAGTAAGTAACAAACGTATACCAAGTCTTGCTTGTCCGTGTCATCAACTAAAAGTCTGTCCATGTCTTCATCATCCATTACTTTTCCATTATCAGTTCTATTTTCCATGAGCTTTTCAGTTTCCCTCTGCTTCTTTTATCCTTGTGATTCCAGAACAAGGGCTGCATTGCAATGCCATCAACAGGTTTCCTTACTGTGTGTCCTCCCAGTGTCGCCAGCATCTTCTCAAATCTTGTTCCAAATGCACTTGTCTGGTACTTGTCATCAGATACTTGTCATCATTTTCGATACAAGACAACAAGAAGCTGAGACGCTTGGGAGTCATGACCCAAGTGGGCCCGCCCCCCTTAGAGTGTAAAGGAGTATATCGGGCCGAAACACTTGTCGGACTGGGGGACTTCTTCTGATGATCAGATTGCTTCCTGTTGTATCGCTCTGTAAAGGGTTTCCTATCATCATCAGTTCCCCATAGGTGATCTTAAGCCATGTAACTAGTTTATTTAGTCACTTGTATGTCTTTCTCGTTCTTAACTTTAAATTTCCATTTGTTACTAAAATACGTCATTATTCCAATTTCAGAATATGTCCAATGAATATTGGTTGGCATTTACAGGTTAAGTGGTTATGACTCAAAGAACAAACGCCAGACACGCTTGTGCAAGTAGAATATCAGCCGTTGGAAGAAACATCCCACTGAGACAACAAGAAACAAAAAGATTATCCTTTGAGTATCAAAAATCTACTTTTCTTGGCGTGTGTTTGACGCTACTTTATGGTTCATCAGTTAATACCAGGTTTAAGTATTCCAAACAACTTAAACAATTTTGACCAACACTCGGACACCGGCCCAACACGACAATAGCAGCGCGTGTCTCACGGGGGTGGTATATTGTGGGAAGATACCGAATGCCAGAATTGGTGTGGGCTGGAATTATTGATTGACTAACAGAAGGACCTGTCTGGTGTGATGTAGTCGTGTGTTCGCATTGACGTCATGAGAGAGTACAGACCTGACGCCAGGAATAGAAAACCTGGTCAATGTTGCTCGATCGAAGCAAGATGAGAATGAAAAGGAAGGGATTAACTCTTGGTTGAATCCGAGGAGCCAGAAGTAAAGCAAGAAATGGGTAAATAGAGATAAAGATGATAATGAAGAAAATAATTTTACCCATCTAAATGTAAATTCAAGAATGAGGGAAATAGGCCGGCCGCTCCAATGAGTACGAAAGAGGCACTGTGGAAATTAGAGAAAGACTAGTCTATTGTTAACAAAATGTAATAAAATATAAATTAAACAAAAGTTAAATAGCCCAGGGCATTTTCCGGGGATCTTTAAACTGAGAGAGAAATGCGGGCCTGCTGATAGATCAAGCATGTCGTAAGCGGCGACTTATGTACAGTTGTGCATGAGGCTGGCAACCTTATCATGTCAAACATATTACTACAGAAACAACCGCTACAACAGCACATACATGCTTTAACGCAGGTTTCCTGCAAGGTGACTAGCTGTAGTGGTGGTTCCATGCTCCATACGGCACATGATGATGATGATGATGAAATAAATAATAAAGGCATAAAGAATAAGCCTACTGCTACCTTAGGCGTGTCGTTAGAGGCGTCAAATGTGAGGTTGTGCGTGAGGGTAGCAACCTCATCATGTAAAATAAGTTGCTATAGAAATCATCGCTGCAAGATCACATAAATGCTTTGATGCAGACTTCCCGCAAAGAGGGGGGAGGGGCTAGATGCAGTGATGGCCCCTGCTGCGTGAGAAGCAATAAGTAAAGGGAGGATAGAGGACAAAAATAAATATAACCTCCCTTGACAAAATGTTTTCGGATCAGATGGCCGACCAGAAGTAGGCTAATACATAGACATAGCCCTGAAGAGGAGGGGCAGACATAAAAATAAATCCAAAGATTGATGAGATGAAATGGTTATCGATAGGGCACACTATCGGACAACAACAAGCAGGATAGCTAGACACGTCATTCAAGGAGAAGCTTATAGTTTGGGAGCAGTACCTGCCCCAGGCTCGAGCTATGGTCCTTGGAGCAAGAGGGCTCAGTGGCGCTAAAACTGTCCCGCACGGACAAGAAATGAAACCTTTTTTTTTTTTTTTTTTTGATCGTGAATTTCTGTCTATTGTCATTTTTTAAATGCTTATTCGCAGTTGTCTTCTCTATTAAAAAAAATGAAGCAGAGCAGTGGATAAATGCCAACTTTTCCCTATATATATATATGCGGGCCTGCTGATAGATCAAGCATGTCGTAAGCGGCGACTTATGTACAGTTGTGCATGAGGCTGGCAACCTTATCATATATATATATATATATATACATACATATAGAAGATGGTATGAGAGAAGACATACATACAGAACAATAAAATTGGATGGTATGAGAGAAGAAAGCTCGCTGAGCTTCATATTTGAAAATTATCCAAAGTTCAGAGAGTGTATGTTGTCCTGAAGCACGACTGGCCAGGCAAGGACATGGAACCTACAAGGAGAGTAGTAGAGCGGGAGACAAAACAGAACTGAGATATACACCACACTAACATTACTGAATGTTGAAGGAAGGATAAACAAAGAGGAAAAAGTAACAGAAACAAAAGAAAGTATGCTGAAAGTCTGTGCGATCCAGTGAACCAAGAAAGGCTTTAAATAACTGACCATTATTGTTTATTTTTGATTTGTGTCACGGAACGTCTTATTTATTCGTCTATTTTTACAATCTATCCTTATGCTATACTCCTCCACGTCAGTATTGTCTAAATTCTCATTTCATCAAGGGCGTTCCCCTAAGATAAACACTTACTTTTTTAAGGCTTGACCGCTCGTGATATGTTTATCTATCTAATTATGACAAGTCTTTGTGTGGCAACTATAATGTCGTAAAACTGCAACGGGAAAGCAATCCTGGAGTGTGTGTTTAGATAAACTCAGACGTTAGTCTAGGAATATTGTTATCAGCAGTTAAGTTGTCTGAACACTACTGTCGTGGCTTGTCTCTCTTGATCTGCCGTAGTGGTCCACGAATTGCCCGACAGTGTAGTAAAAAGATGCGTTTTACAAAGGTAGTACCCTCCGTTCAAGATTACTCTTGGCAGTGATGTGTTGGCAGTGATGTGAACAGGAGCATGGTGATCCAGAAACCACCGCTGTAAGAGCACATAAATGCTTGACGCAAGCTTCATGCAAGGTGACTAGCTGTAGTGGTGGCTCCATGCTCTATAAGGAGCGTAACTGAAAATGATGATAATGCAATAAATAATAAACACATAAAGAATAAGCCTAATGCTACCACACGCACGTCGTACAAGGCGTCTAGTTTTTATATGTCAACATTTATAAATTCAGATTAGTTATGTATATATCTGAAAATGATGCATTTGTCTCCTTCCGCTCCCCAGCACACTTTCATCCGACTAGAGGGTCTGAGATTTTATGTTAATTTAAAAATCAAAGGAAGATGAAATGGTGGAGGAAAGCGGAGGTCTCCTGATGCTTACGTGAGGAGACATAAGACTTACAAAAGGTATTATTTTATCTCAGTTCTTGGTACCAGATACTAGCACACAGCTCTGGACACCACCTATAACAGACTAGTCTAGAGGACATTCGATGCAGCGACATGTGAGGCAGTTACTCCTTCAACGCAAGGAACGTGCTCCTAACAAATCATTCGACTCTTGAAGTGAAAAGGAACAGTCAAGAAGTCACTTGAGAATCAGCATCAACTACACCAGACTATAGCAGTTGAACAGATAAATGATCTAACTGACACAGATTCTGGACACTAAAATTAATCCACAAAATTCTTCGGATGAAGAAATAACCATTCTTTTTTAAACGATCCTATACAAAACTGTTGTTTTTTTACAAGTTAACCATTTCCATTCTCTAACCTTGTGTCAACAGTATTTCATGACCAAAAAAAAAAAAAAAAAAACGTGGTTTAGTGAATTTGATGTATGCACCTGTGACGAAATCAGTCGTGCACTTTTTATAACTCTTGTCCCTTTCCGGCAGTATCACTCCATTTCTTCATTTTTCTCACTCATCGACCTATTATTTGGCATTTTTATTGCCCTTTCATTCTTTTTGCTGTGACCGCTCCCACGTGTTTAAGTTTCACCAGGTGAACTGTAACAATACCAGGGTAATTAGACCGGTCATCGGTAATACGTTTATCATGTAAGTTGCCTGGCCACCTTTGTTAGACACGCTCTCTATTGACACAGATGGTCGTAAACGATCGTTGAAAGGAAAGCCATATTGTCTGTCTGAGAGAACTGTCTGAGGAATGAGCAAAAAACACAGGTGATAATGAGGTAATAGCTTCCGCCGGGCTATCACTATGTAATTGTTACAGATAACCTGCCTGGGGAGACAATATTAGAAGGCAGCATCTGGGCAGGAATGAGTTCACAGATTTGTTGGTGAGTTTGCATAAAGAGGCAAGCGGAAGTACTACCGCATTATTAGAAAGAAGTCACGCGTTGGGATTTTAAAATGTAATATTTTTAAAACACGCGGGGAAAAGTATGATTTAACACCCCTACCCACATAGTGCAAAAGAGATTGGATTGGTGTAAAGTGAGAGCCGGAATATACAATGGTTCTCATTGAAAAATTCGTCGGAAATACAATCTGGGATTTGAACTGAGAATGAGAGATATAATATAGCGAGATAAGAGTCACAGATCAGACTGCATCGCAACGTCAAACTAGCAACTCTCAGAAGCCAGAGAGAGAAGGATGGGACTAAGAATTCCTATTCGTAAATTATAAGATCAGAAGTATTTGGGAAACTTTAAAACTTAAAAGTAAACCCGCATTTTAAATACGAAGACTGGAAACTTAAAGAATCAAGGTCGAAGTATTTGGGAAACTTTAAAACTTCAAAAAGTAAACCTGCATTTATAAATACGAAGACTGAAATCGTAAGGAATCAGATCACTCTGTAGTGAAATGGATCTGTGTAAACCCCACGCTCAAACTTCCTGCTTAAAAACCAGTCCGCGTATTTTTTAAATCTATAAATAACTACAATATTTGAAATTTGTCTGAGGAACAAAGTCCATTTACCGCTAAAAATTTAACTAGAGAATTTGAAATTTTCTACTACCACAGGTTAAAAGTTACTACCCCCATACACACACACACACACACACACACACACACACCCACCCTAATATTTATCGAAGGACGTTGAAAAATTAACAACCATTCAAATTGGTACCTCGTTTTTGTAGAATCAAGAAAAAAATTTGGTGGTAGGGCAAAAATGCCGATTCTGTGTTTTTGACCAAAATTAAATAATTTGTTTCTCAATAACTAAAGGGAATTAGAATAAAAGGGATATCTTGAATTATAGCGCTGATATTGATTAATATATTAACCTAAAGATTCCCACTTAATAACGTTTCTTGACTTAGAAATATTTAATTTAGTGATATTTTAGATCAGGGTAGACCTACAATTAATTACAAAAAAATTACCCAGATGAAACTGTTAAGGAATAACCAAAGGAAGATTAGATAGAACGATAGAGGTCAGTTGGCCGTTTAATTACACTGACTAACAAAAAAAAACTTTTTTTTTCTTTCTCTAACATTTCTATATTTTTCTGGTCAATCTTAATGCGCTGTTTTTAAATCTGCAAACCGTTTTTCTCTATCAGGTCGGGATCTCTAGAAATACGCAATTGAGGTTTTTTAACAACACATACAGTATTACAACATCATTCGTACAATAAGTATAACAGTTATGTAGGCTTGAATTTCTTTGCAGTCGACTTTCGTCGGTGAATCGCATGTGATACATCGCGATGAAGCATCCAACAATAATCGGCAAGCATGGTCACACTCCACCGTCATAATTTTCTCGAAGATAAGTGAAAGCTTTGCTCGTTTTATCATGAGCCCCAACTTTATATGTAACAGTGGTAAAATGAAGCTGTCTTTGTTAACTAATGGCTCGTGTATTACATTTTTATGCCCCAGCTGCATACGATCCCGGATAGGCCACACCTTTCTTGCATAATGTTCCTGTCTGTTGCGGCTGTCTCATTCACATCGGAAGCAACAAAATTTAGTATACCCAGTCTGCATGCCCGTGAGAATTGCAATGACCTTTAGGTCTCCACAAATCCGCCATTGGTAGTCATTGTACTTTATTTTTTCCAAAAATATAGCCATATTGTCATAAGTTTCTTTCATATGAATGGAGTAGGCGACTGGAATTGATGAAAATAAATTTCTGTTATGCAATAACACGGCTTTTAGACTAGTCTTGGAAGAATCGATGAAAAATCGCCATTCGTTGACTATGTGCTCATGACCGTTTACATCTTTGCAATAGCAAATGTCATCATCCATCTCAAAGTATTGAACAAGTTCTCTGTGTCTATGACAAAATTTAAATATCGGAGTATTGGGCGCTAAAAGATTCCATTCTTTGAGTCGCGAACCGAGTAATTCCGCGTGTCCTTTGGTAAGAGCGAGATCACGTATTAGATCTGAAAGTTCTGAATGGTTAATTAAGTAAACACCATCATTCAACGGTATGTAATCTGAGTAAGAATTAGTTTCTAAAGCAGGTAAACTATCACTTTCTGATGGTTCATTCACGTCCAGCGGATATTGTTCTGGTGGTACTTGGATCAGACACGTGATTGGATCATGAGGCACTGGTTTCGAAACCGATTCAATATTTGGATAAACCACAGACTTTCTAGTTTTAAAAGTGAAACCATGGATATTTGTCAAGCAGAAGTAACAATCAGTAGTGTGATTTGTATGTTCACGCCATATTACTGGCACTGCAAAAGGCATCGACTTATGCTTCGGCGATTTTCGTAACCAACCTGCCAATGTATCGAACAAACTGCATTTGGCTTCCAAGATTTATTTGCATCATCAACTTTCGAATCGAAATAAAGTTCATATGCTTTCTTTAGTAATGGTGTAAAGTTTTTCTGGTCAACACGATCGGTAAAATATCCGCACACGTAACAGAACAGATCAGCCGAATTTCTACAACTTCTAGAAGCCATATTTTGCTCAGAATTATTTCAAAATACAGTAACTATTTGAAAAATCGCGTAACATATGTCATGCATCCTTTAGCAGTATAAAAAGTAGAATTATGTTGCTTTTTATTAATTTTTAATAAGTTATATAGTAAAAATGAAACGGAGCAAATAACGGTTTCCCAAAAATATATTTATTCACAAATATCTTAAGAACCCGACGTGATAGAGATAAACGGATTTCAGATTTGAAATCAGCGCAAGAAACTGACCTAAGAACACTTATTCTTATATAAGAAAGAAAAATGTTGTTTGTCAGTGTTATCACTTTTGATATTGGAAATCGGTCCATAAATAACAGAGATATAAAATACACAAATGTAATCAGACGAACGAACACACTTATAATCGCTCCAGTTTATAGTCCAAAGATAGTTAAAATTTTGACTCGTCTTCTGATTGGTTAGGTGTAGTTGATAAAATTTAACACTTCCTTGAATAGTCCGCCATTTGAAAAACTAACAAGCACTGTCATGTTGAAATCAGCGGGAAGCCTTGTGACCAAGCTTTTGCCGTCTGGACGATAAAGCAGTCTGAAAACCTATTTACTGCTAGTCAAGCTTGTGCATGTGTTATTATTCTTTACTTGGGGTAAGACAGATACGTTTATTTATAATATATTGACATGTAGGCCACAGGCTGTGTGTGCTGCCCTATTTTATTTCGATACTGCCAATTGGGAGAGGTTACGACGACCTAAGTAGGAATGTGTCTAAAAGCAGACTTATTGGGAAGTGAAAAATAAATGTGTTTGAAAATTTGCCATAAAATTTTGCGACTGTAAGTCCAGGAGAAAATAAATTGATAGTGGCTTCTGGAGTGACACAGTGTTCAAATAACACGTGAAACCATGCATAGAATGCTTGGAAGGAGAAATTAACAGGTCACAAGATATATTTGTACACCCCTGCTGATTCTATGGAAGACAACCAATGCTTAAGGAACAGTGGCTTTGATGCCATATGGGAAAAAGAATGAAAACACAGGACTGAGTGTAATCAAGGAAACATTGAGTCTGGTGCAAATGGTCAGCACACATGGCTGACCCCAGGTAAGACTACTATCGATTAGTTGTGGCATTGTTATAGACAGGCTCTAAAGGGAAGGAAATTTTCCTTCTTATTCCAGGGTGGTATTACCAGTTACAAAGTTGTTGCAGTAAACCTGGAGAAGACAGAACCTGTGGGCAGTGAATGCTTACAATATACCTGGAAGCTACATGCTGTATCTTCATCCAGGAGGCAACACTATTTGATTGATCTTGCAGATTCTGGAGTCAAAAGCATCAGACAGGCTGACGAGATAAGTCCCTTAGCACGGGCACATGATAGTTCATTGCAATTCTATCCACAACAATAAAAAGAATTTCCTGGGGAATGATGTAAAGAACAGACTCTCCAATAATAGACTAGTGTTAATGTCAAGCATTGAATCAGACAGTGGGGTATCCATTACAGTGACCTTTTTGATTGTTAAAAGTCATGGACAGTGTTTCCAACTTATTTATTTATATAATGTAAATAAAAGTTTTCTTGATTTGACAATTCCTGTCCCAAAAGAGTGAGGTACAGGAAAAATAAATTGTATATGTATATCCCTTTATATATCAAAAAGTACACACAGTTTTACTTATTTGATTTTTATTGAGTTAAAGTTCTGTTTGAAATTATTCATTCCTCATACTAAATACATTACCCTAGACACTTAGCAACATAACACCACAGAGAATACTGTACCCTGGGTGAGATCAGAAGAGGTAGCGGATAGGGACCCTGATAAATTCATCATCATCGTTATTACTCAGGGAACTTACATAGCTTGACCTCACCTGGTTAACCTTTGATTTTTATTAACATCAAAACCTTAGCAAGGTACATATATCTCACAAAATAATGTGATACACTTGAGGTATATATGATGTAACCATCACGCATGACTGTTCCAGTCGGAGTCTGTGGTCACCTCTGCTGTCGGTTATCTGGACGACAAGCAAGAAGCGATCACCAGCACTTGCTGTAATGGTTTATGAATATGCTCTTTTCAAATGTTGAGGTTACCAGTCTCATATATATTCGCTTAGCAAGAAAACCATGTCAAATTCACATTTATAAAATGAAAGTTTACACTTACCCCAAAGTAACTTTTGGGAACACAATCTCCTTGCACAGTTTAGAATGGACACAACCCTTTATTAGATGCTTCGAATCACTTGGTCTGGGAAATTATAGTAATCGTCTCATGGCGGGTGTTCTGCGAATAACTTGGTCTGGAAATATTTTGTATTTCTCTTATGACGGGTGATCTGATTCCTTAGGACTCCAGTCTTTGTATTTAAAATGCGGGTTTACGTTTTGTGTGTGCCAGAGTTGTCCAAATACTTTTGTACGAGTCCTTTTAAGTTTTCAGTCTCTGTATTTAAATGTGCGGGTTTACTTGTGAGTTTCAAGTTGCCCAAATATTTCCGATCTGTCACTTATAATATAGGAATCCTTTGTCCGATCCTTCTCTTTCTGGCTCTAGGGAGTTTCTGGCTTGACGTGGCGATGCAGTCTGATTTTTTAAACTCCTATTTCGCTAGATTATATCTCTCATTTCTCAGTTCAAATCCCAGATTGTTCTTCCGACGAATTTCCAATGAAAACCATTGTGTATTCCGGCTCTCAAATTGATCCAATTGAAAGCGTAAGGTAGGGGCGTTTCATTTAATTCTCCCCCGCGTGTTTTAAAATATTACATTTTAAAATTCCATCTTTCTAATGCTGTAATACTTCCGCCAACTCACAAACAAATCTGTGAACTCATTTCCTGGCGTAATACTTTCCGCCAAGATTGCCGACCCAGACAGATTATCGGCAATATTGATTCCGAGAGGGCTTAGATGGAACGATTATCTAATTATCACCGGTGTTTTCGCCCGTCCCTCAGGCGGCTTCCTTAGATAGCAATCTGGATTTCTGTGCGTGTTCGTGCGATACCACGTTGCACAAACAACTGAGGTCTCTTTCAAAGGCGGCCAGACTGACTTACGTGATAATCGTATTAACCTGAAAATACTGCGTTCACTTAATGAAACGTAAACAGTCTGGGAGCGGTCACCGCAAGAGTAATGAAGATGCATATAATATGCGAAATAATAGAACGATGAGGGAGAGAAAAATAAAGAAGAGAAGTGATACTGCCGGAGTGGATGAGAGTTATAAAAGGTGCACGACTGATTTCGTCACAAAAGATCTGAAAGGAATGAAGAAGATATGAAAAGATCTTAATCTGATGGCTTGGCATAGGAAGACATGGCATGTTTGTTGAAGGCCTATGTTTCTTGTGGAGCTGTAGATGAATAATAATCGAACTAACGGCTGGCCTCAGTAAGTTGAGACAAATCAGCGCAATACTGTGGGAATATAATTGGTATTTTGAGTAGCTTCTTGTCAGATGAAGTTCCAAGCTTAAGCCAGTAAACACAAAGAAATTAAATATGGCGGCAGCGTATGAAGAAGAACATTCGTAATCAGATTACGTTCCCAAATGACAGTAAGCAAATTACAGGAAGGACAATGTGTCAGCAACATATGAAAGGTTGATCAAATAGCTAGGGTAGATTCCTAGCTCTGGAAACAGGGAAACCAGGGTTGAGGAGTCGGCCAAAAAATTTTCCTACACCGAATCCGACTCCTGAAATGTTATGTCCGACTCCAAGTGCGGCTCTCGACTCTGACTACAGTTTTTTTTACTAGTCATTTGGCATAAAATTCGGAGTCATAGTCACGACATTTTTTTTAACCGACTCTGACTCCACAGCCGTGGTAGAAACAGAGGGTCCAAGCAGACCAGGTTATTTTTATATAAAACAATGTCTATAATTTACAGTCGATCCTCTTCTGTATATCTGAAGTTGAGTTAGTCAATGTTCTACTACCACAGTGGTCTCTCATTTTAGTCAATGTTCTACTACCACAGTGATCTCTCATTTTAGTCAATTTTCTACTACCACAGTGATCTCTCATTTTAGTCAATTTTCTACTACCACAGTGATCTCTCATTTTAGTCAATGTTCTACTACCACAGTGGTCTCTCATTTTAGTCAATGTTCTATTACCACAGTGATCTCTCATGTTAGTCAATGTTCTACTACCACAGTGGTCTCTCATCTTAGTCAATGTTCTACTACCAGAGTGATCTCTCATTTTAGTCAATGTTCTACTACCAGAGTGATCTCTCATGTTAGTCAATGTTCTACTACCACAGTGATCTCTCATTTTAGTCAATGTTCTACTACCAAAGTAATCTCTAATTTTAGTCAATGTTCTACTACCACAGTCTTCTTCGTCTTTGATCCTTAACCGCCAACCGCTAAAGCAGTCAGCGACCATCACGCCCGGTGGCGTTTTGTAGGGCAGCAACAAATTGATTCCACTTTGCTCGGTCGGCGGCCATCCTTCGTACAGTGCCCCAACTCTGGTTCATTCTTTGCATCTCAGCTTCCACAGTTCTCCGCCAAGTTGTTTTTGGTCGGTCTCTCTTTCGCTTTCCCTCGGGGGTCCATAGCATAGCTGTTCTTGTGAAGGCATCAGGGTCCCTTCTGAGGACGTGGCCAACCCAACTCCAGCGTCTGCCAGCTATGATGGTGTGCATGTCCTCCTGGTTACTCCGAATAAGTAATTCTTGGTTGCTGATGGTGTTTGGCCAAAAGATTCGGAGAATTTTCCTTAGGCAGATTGTGTGGAAGGAGGACAGTTTCGACATTTCCTTCTCTGTTACTCTCCGACATTCCGCACCATAGAGAAGCACAGAAAGTACACAGCTCTCATATAGTCTTAATTTGGTGTTTGTGCTGTACTGGGAAGACTTCCAAATGTTGTTGAGAATAGCAAAGGCTGTTCTCGCTTTATTCATTCTGTTGTAAATGTCCTTGCTTGTTCCGCCGTCAGGTGTTACTATGCATCCTAGGTAAGTAAATGTGTCTGTCTGTTCTAACTTCTGGTTCCTTACTGTTATTGGCTCAGGATTGCCCACATTTATTGTCATGATCTCTGTCTTCTTCAGATTGATGTTCAGGCCAACTTGCTGGCCATACTTATTCAGTCTATCAGTTTTGTCTTGAATGTGTTGATGTGAATGCGCGAGTAGTGCAATGTCATCTGCATATTACAAGTCTTCCAGTGTAGAAAACGTTGTCCATCTAATTCCTCTTGGACTGCCCTCTGTTGTCTGGCGCATCACCCAATCTATGGCTGTAAAAAAAAATGCTGTTGATAAGGGGCATCCCTGTCGTACTCCTGTTTTCCCTTCGAAAGTTACATTACTCAATCCTACACTGCACGTAAAGTTAGAATAGAGGCTTTTTATGATAGAAACAATGCGGCTGGGATTTCCATAAGCCCTCAGAATTTTCCATAAGCTGTCCCTGGGTATGCTGTCGAAAGCCTTTTCAAAATCAACAAAGTTAATGTACAGCTGTCTCTGCGCTTCTGAGCACTGAGTAATTCCTCTCCAGTTGTTGCAGTCTGCAAGGTCGCCCTTCTTGTGCAATTTGACAATTATTCCTTTACTCCACTCTGTTGGTGTTGTCTCAGTTTCCCAGACTTGTGCAAATAATGGTTCTAATAGTTCTGCTGCTAGTTCAGGGTCTGCCTTGAATAACTCAGCATTTAGATTGTCGTGACCAGGCGCTTTTCCATTTTTTTAACCCTTTGATAGCTGTGATGATTTCTTCTTTTCGTGGAATGTCTGTATTTACGTCTAAGTCACTTTCAGTCTCAGGAACATTCAGCTGAGTCTCTGGTGGTTCTTTATTCAGGGTTTCCCTGAAGTGCTCTGCCCATCTTGTTTCCTGCCCCTGTGCTGTGGTGATGAGATTTCCTTGCTTGTCTCTTACTAACGTTATGTTGTTTGCACCTCGTTTTCCACTGATAGTTTTAGTTATTTTATAAACTGTGCTTTGTTCATTTCTCAGTGCTGCCTCTTCTGTCGGAGTCTGGGGTCACCTCTGCTGTCGGTTTTCTGGACGACTAGCAAAGAAGCGATCACCAGCACTTGCTGTAGTGGTTTATGAATATACTCTTTTCAAATATTGAGGTTACCAGTCTCATATATATTCGCTTAGCAAGAAAACCATGTCAAATTCACATTTATAAAATGAAAGTTTACACTTACCCCAAAGTAACTTTTGGGAACACAATCTCCTTGCACAGTTTAGAATGGACACAACCCTTTATTAGATGCTTCGAATCACTTGGTCTGGGAAATTATAGTAATCGTCTCATGGGTAGGCCACTTTAAATACCTCGGAGCTATTATTGACCGAAAGGGAGGCATCAAAGAAGAGTTGGCCACTCGAAAAGCAGCAGCTGGGAGACTTTTTCAGGCCATAAATCGAGGATTCCTCAGCAAGAGAGAGGTTGGTAAGAAAACGAAGATGGCTGTATACCGCTCCACTTATGTCCCAGTCTTGACATATGGATGCGAGTCATGGGCAATGACTACAACCCACAAAAGCCAGATCCAAACCTCAGAAATGAGGTATCTGAGGAAGGTGGTTGAAGTAACAAGAAGAGACATGGTACGCAACCAGACGATACGTCAAGGCCTTAAATCCCACCCCCTGCAGACCCAAGTAGAACAGTCCCAACTAAGATGGTTTGGCCATGTCTGCAGAATGGGAGAAGACCGGCTACCACGACAAGCATGGGAAACAAAGAGCCAAGGATCCAGACCCCCAGGACCACCCAGAGTCCGCTGGGAGGACAACATTAGACAATCTTTGAAGGACCGAGGACTAGAATGGAACCACGCCAGGAGGAAGACAGCCGATGGGATAGTCTGGCGCTCTCTCTTCCAAACCTCTACACCTAACGGTAGAAGGGGAACGACTAAGTAAGTAAGTAAGTCTCATGACGGGTGTTCTGCGAATCACTTGGTCTGGAAATATTTTGTATTCCTCTTATGACGGGTGATCTGATTCCTTAGGACTCCAGTCTTTGTATTTAAAATGCGGGTTTACTTTTTGTGTGTGTCAGAGTTGTCCAAATACTTTTGTACGACTCCTTTTAAGTTTTCAGTCTCTGTATTTAAATGTGCGGGTTTACTTGTAAGTTTCAAGTTGCCCAAATACTTCCGATCTGTCACTTATAATATAGGAATCCTTTGTCCGATCCTTCTCTTTCTGGCTCTAGGGAGTTGCTGGCTTGACGTGGCGATGCAGTCCTATTTCGCTAGATTTTATCTCTCATTTCTCAGTTCAAATCTCAGATTGTTCTTCCGACGAATTTCCAATGAAAACCATTGTATATTCCGGCTCTCAAATCGATCAAATTGAAAGCGTAAGGTAGAGGCGTTTCATTTAATTCTCCCCCGCGTGTTTTAAAATATTACATTTTAAAATTCCATTGTGTGACCTCTTTCTAATGCTGTAATACTTCCGCCAACTCACAAACAAATCTGTGAACTCATTTCCTGGCGTAATACCTGGCGTAATAATGTTCTACTATCACAGTGATCTCTCATTTTAGTCAATGTTCTACTACCACAGTGATCTCTCATTTTAGTCAATGTTCTACTACCACAGTTATCTCTCATTTTAGTCAATGTTCTACTACCACAGTGATCTCTCATTTTAGTCAATGTTCTACTACCACAGTGATCTCTCATTTTAGTCAATGTTCTACTACCACAGTGATCTCTCATTTTAGTCAATGTTCTACTATCACAGTGGTCTCTCATTTTAGTCAATGTTCTACTACCACAGTGATCTCTCATTTTAGTCAATGTTCTACTACCACAGTGATCTCTCATTTTAGTCAATGTTCTACTACCACAGTGATCTATCATTTTAGTCAATGTTCTAATACCACAGTGATCTCTCATTTTAGTCGATGTTCTACTACCCCAGTGATCTCTCATTTTAGTCAATTTTCTACTACCACAGTGATCTTTCATTTTAGTCAATGTTCTACTACCACAGTGGTCTCTCATGTTAGTCAATGTTCTACTACCACAGTGATCTCTCATTTTAGTCAATGTTCTACTACCACAGTGATCTCTCATTTTAGTCAATGTTCTACTACCACAGTGGTCTCTCATGTCAGTCACTGTTCTACTACCACAGTGATCTCTCATGTTAGTCAATGTTCTACTACCACAGTGATCTCTCATTTTAGTCAATGTTCTACTACCACAGTGATCTCTCATTTTAGTCAATGTTCTACTTCCACAGTGATCTCTCATTTTAGTCAATGTTCTACTACCACAGTGATCTCTCATTTTAGTCAATGTTCTACTACCACAGTGATCTCTCACTTTAGTCAATGTTCTACTACCACAGTGATCTCTCATTTTAGTCAATGTTCTACTACCACAGTGATCTCTCATTTTAGTCAATGTTCTACTACCACAGTGATCTCTCATTTTAGTCAATGTTCTACTACCATAGTGGTCTCTCATGAAACATAGACAGAATATGACTACTGCTCTATCAGGCATCTCGTAAAATGCGACTAATCTATGGTTATACCTGGGGCTGGCAACTTCATCATGTAAACAGCGTGCAACATAAACCACCGCTGCCCTGTAAGGGGACCTGTGGCAGTGGTGGTTTTATTCTCCATAGGGAGCCTAAAGGAGAATAACGATGATTATTACTGTAATACTAGTGAGTGAAGGGGTCGGAGTGGCTCAGAGGTATGACGCTGCTGTCATATTACACTTCTCTGTGTATTCAAGAGGTACCGGGTTCGAATCCCAGTTGAGGGATTATAATTTATTGAAATATTTTTTTCAGAACCAGTGGTCCTAGTTAAGTCATACTCCCCCCTGGTCTCATGGGTAGTGAGATCGGATGCCTAGCCTTCTCGGATAAGGGCGAAAAAATAGGAGGTCCCGTGTGCAAGTTGCGCGGGTTAAAAATTTCACGTCAGTTGGAAATCGTAAAGAGTAGGCTTATCAGGCCGCTGCCCTGGCAAAATAAAAAATTAGGAAACCTACCCACCACACGATTCAAGGCATTCGTGAAACTTCTGAAGACCAGTGCTTCAAAGTCTAGAAACACTGATGTAATTACTTGGCTATAAAACTCCTACCTACTTACCTGCCTGCCTACCTACCAACTAACCAGCCTGCCTACCTACCTACCTACCTACCCAATTACCCATCTATCTACCTACCTGCCTGTATACCTTCCTGCCTACTTACCTATCCACCTACCTGCCTAACTGCTTGTTTGCATACCTGCATATCTACCTGCTAATCTTCTCCGCTCCTACCTACTCACCAACCTGTCCAAACTCACCGATCCATCCATCCACACATCCATCCATCCGTCTGTATATCTGTCTGTCTTCTCTACGGATGAGTCGAGTGAGCCTATTATTAAATTACTACCGATCCACTAAACTGAAGAACGTTTGCTCCGTGAAGTGAACTACCTTGTAGCCACACCACATCAGTTAGGTGAGCCAGGAGACTTGTCCTAATAAACCGTAATCTAATCTTTGAATTAACGCAGCCACATCAGTTGCCATTTAATCCCTTTAACACTTATTTGGCAGCTTCCGAAAATAGGGCTGGTCGGGGGGAAACGGGAAACGAATTTTCGTGCTGGCGAGTTGCACTACACGGTAATACGAAACGAAGACAGAAGTCTGGCCGTTAATCTATTTTTAGTTTTTAATCTGAGCCTATAGCTCCAGTGTGCTTCCGTGGGATCAGATGATCCACCGGAAACGAACCACTGATCACCGGAAATTAGATGGTGTTAAAGTAGCACATTAACCTTAACTTGGGCCTGGATATATGTGAATGTGTGTGTGTGTGTGTGTGTGTTTGCACGTGTGTGTAATGTATAAATCGATGAAGGGGTTACCTAGCCCATGCGTTAGCTACACAGTAGTGTGTAAAACATTACACGTGTAAGTTTATTGATAACAAGGACACAATGTTGTTCGTCAAATATAATCAATTGACTCGAGACGTTTATTATGTGGCCACTGATGATAGAGCATCTCGTTGATCGTATTTTAGGTTCAGATCACAACCCTACAGCAGACCCACGGTTGTTGTATTAATACCTTAAACATCATACTCTCTCTCTCTCTCTCTCTCTCTCTCTCTCTCTCTCTCTCTCTCTCTGTCTATTTCTATCAGACTGTAGTACGCTTAACACCAGAACGACTTGTAACAGATGATTATGATGTTTATTTACATGAGAGGCGTATGAGATGCTACTTGCATCTTAACATAAATCGTTCACAGCAACAATTTTCTTCAACCTTCTCAATGAACAATATAGGCTACCTGGTACAGCTCGATGATACGATAACAGTTAACAATATTTCTTCAGTTATGTCTCTCTTGCTATCCGACTGCTCTACTGTAGCTGCTAGACCTAGCCATTTTGAGAACCCTTGTTGATACGTCTTGTTCTCAACTGTTATATACTAAAGATGATGTCTCACATTATCTGTACTGGTAAACAGCAGCTATCATTTGGCGTATCTAGATATAGACACTGGCCTAACCGCCAGGGATGTACATTTACCAAACTCTGTTTTCCTTTTCTCTAGGCTGTCTACTATGATTCACTTAACTATCTACTGTAGTTCATTTTTATACTTGACTGTCTACTATAGTTCACTTTACACTTGACTGACTACTATAGTTTCCTTACTCTTGGCTGTCTAATGTATTTCACGTTACCAACAGTTCATTAACAGTTTGGCAAAACTCAACGTACCTGATAATTAGAATACACACAGTCCATCTCACGTGAAACACTGACATCTTGTCATCAGAATAACTAAGCACGGTCATATATCTCACGTGGCAAATAATCAAGTTGGATGTCTTTGGGCGATAGTACAGCTTTCCTGCCACCGCAGAAGCAACAATATACATTGGCTTATCGGCCCGATGAAAACCTCCACTCGCTGCCACATCTAAAAGCCAACTGATTTAAATTAAGACGTCGATTTACAACGACGACTAATTTCGAACACACCAGAACAACTGTTTCTGACAAACAACTCACAAAGACATAAGTTCCACGTGCATAAATCCCTTCGCTCACCTTGTCAAAACCTGACAATCAAAACATCAACAATCCTCAACCACGGGATGAAAGCACAACTCTTAACCCCCTCTTCTCATTCTATCGATTATTCCCCTTAGACTATAAAGTAAAAGTCGGCTAATAAAAACAAATCTCATACAATAACTCGTTAAGAATTTTCTCTCTTAACCAACCTAACGGCTACACTTATACAGATGACTGCTATGATGATAATGAGGATATACAATAAAATAATTTCAGGGATTGACTTAATGTCTCCATCTCAACGACTATTGGGCATGATACTTGGTTCATCTTACGACAATTTTCAGTTATGACAAAAGCAAAATGAATGGCCAGTCTCCCTCTGACTGTCAGACTAAATGTCCAGTGACCAACGAATACCTTCCCTCTCAACTCTCGACCTTTTGTCCCATGACCAAAGAAAACGGTACCCTGATCATATTTCTTGCACGGTTACCGAGAAGCACTGTCAAAACTGTTCTCCTTTCTTGCAACCATTACATTCTGATGAACTACCCCTCATTTAAACTATTATTTTTATGAACGTCGAAAGTCAAATGTTAAATTACACTGACTAACAAAAAAAAAATTTTTTTTTCTTTCTCTAACATTTCTATGTTTTTCTGGTCAATTTTAATGCGCTGTTTTTAAATCTGCAAACCGTTTTTCTCTATCAGGTCGGGATCTCTAGAAATACGCAATTGAAGTTTTTTAACATCGCATACAGTATTACAACATCATGTGTACAAGAAGTATAACAGTTATGTAGGCTTGAATTTCTTTGCAGTCGACTTTCGTCGGTGAATGGCATGTGCTACATCATGATGAAGCATCCAACAATAATCGGCAAGCATGGTCACACTCCACCGTCCTTGATAACGTGACTCCATTACGGCGATATCTTGATGGAATCGTTCTCCATGTTCATTGTTGATTTCGCCAAGATGCGAATCGAGCAAATGGATTTTGAGGGACATGTTACAGCTCATAATTCTGTATGCATCTATGCACTGCTTAACAATATGCACATAGTCGACAGATTTGTGATTTCCCAGAAAGTTATCGACGATCGATTTGAATGCCATCCATGCGCGAAGTTCACTACCATGTAACAAGTTCTCGAATTGTTTGTCTGCAATAACTTTCCTAATCTGAGGTCCTACAAAGATACCTTCCTTTATCTTTGCATCGCTAATTTGCGGAAACTTTTCTCGATGATAAGTGAAAGCTTTGCTTGTTTTATCTAACGCTTTTACGAAATTCTTCATGAGCCCCAACTTTATATGTAACGGTGTTAAGATGATGCTGTCTTTGTTAACTAATGGCTCGTGTATTACATTTTTATGCCCGAGCTGCATACGATCCCTGATAGGCCACACCTTTCTTGCATAATGTTCCTGTCTGTTGCGGCTGTCCCATTCACATAGGAAGCAACACAATTTAGTATACCCAGTCTGCATGCCCGTGAGAATTGCAATGACCTTTAGGTCTCCACAAATCCGCTATTGGTAGTCATTGTACTTTATTTTTGCCAAAAGTATAGCCATATTGTCATAAGTTTCTTTCATATGAACAGAGTAGGCGACTGGAATTGATGAAAATAAATTTCCATTATGCAATAACACGGCTTTTAGACTAGTCTTGGAAGAGTCGATGAAAAGTCGCCATTCGTTGACTATGTGCTCATGACCGAGGTGCACCATTAGACCTTTTACATCTTTGCAATAGCAAATGTCATCATCCATCTCAAAGTATTGAACAAGTTCTCTGTGTCTATGACGAAATTTAGATATCAGAGTATTGGGCGCTAAAACATTCCATTCTTTGAGTCGCGAACCGAGTAATTCCGCTTGTCCTTTGGTGAGAGCGAGATCACGTATTAGATCTGAAAGTTCTGAATGGTTAATTAAGTGAACACCATCATTCACCGGTACATAATCCGAGTCAGAATTAGTTTCTAAAGCAGGTAAACTATCACTTTCTGATGGTTCATTCACGTCCAACGGATATTGTTCTGGTGGAACTGGGATCGGACACGTGATTGGATCATGAGGCACTGGTTTCGAAACCGATTCAATATTTGGATAAACCACAGACTTTCTAGTTTTAAAAGTGAAACCATAGATATTTGTCAAGCAGAAGTAACAATCAGTAGCGTGATTTGTCGGTTCATGCCATATTACTGGCACTCAAAAAGGCATCGACTTATGCTTCGGCGATTTTCGTAACCAACCTGCCAATGTATTTGCACAAGTCGAACAAACTGCATTTGGCTTCCAAGATTTATTTGCATCATCAACTTTTGAATCGAAATAAAGTTCATATGCTTTCTTTAGCAATGGTGTAAAGTTTTTCTGGTGAACACGATCGGTAAAATATCCGCACACGTAACAAAACAGATCAGCCGAATTTCTACAACTTCTAGAAGCCATATTTCACTAAGAATTATTTCAAAATACAGTAACTATTTGAAATATAACGTAACATATGTCATGCATCTTTTAGCAGTATAAAAAGTAGAATTATTTTGCATTTTATTAATTTTTAAAAAGTTATATAGTAAAAATGAAACGGAGCAAATAACAGTTTCCCAAAAATATATTTATTCACAAATATCTTAAGAACCCGACGTGATAGAGATAAACGGATTTCAAATTTGAAATCAGCGCAAGAAACTGACCTAAGAACACTTATTCTTATATAAGAAAGAAAAATGTTGTTTGTCAGTGTTATATATCATATTTATCAGTATAATATATATGTTCTTAAAAATTTGACAACTAATGCAAGACCACCAATTACTAAACAAAGCGTTCCTTCCCCTTTGTCCACCTTCAACAACGTTACTGTTAAGGGATAAAGTTAATATGTCGTGGTAAATTGCCACACGCAGGCATAAAGCCATTGTTATTTGAGGAGATATGTCTATTTGTGGTAATGCATGTTTTGCACGATCTTTAACTTGTATTGAACGTCTTATACTTTGATACGCCACCGGCTGTCAGTGACGTAACGCGGTGGCGCTAATTTATTCTAACGGCTAATATTCTGGGCCTTTCGTATACTTCATTCGTCCAAGCAAGACGTATTTTTCGAGCTCCCGGAGTTGTAGAGGAATTTGGTCCCTTTATGTGGCATTAATATATTTTCGAAGGCTGCCACTTGTTTTCAACGATCGTTAGGATGGTCCCGAACTTATGAAGAAGTTCCGCACCTTATAGAGAAGTATTTTATTCGAGAAAAATATAAATTCACGTTTCGGGTTCGCATTACTTGGGTGTCCGTGGTTGACAAGCACCTACTAGTACAACGGCCAGAACTGAATAGATGAGACGAATATATTTATGATATATCACCATGCATGCTTACATACTTATGAACTGACCATGCATTTATTTGAGGAGACCGATGTTCAAGATTCTCAAATTTTTGTCATTGCTTGAATTTTGTGAAGCACTAAATAAATATTGTACGACGTGTATCGTGGACCCATTACCAGGCGACTTATGTTCTTCTGCCAGTTTTCATGTCCTGTGGTGACAATGCCCTTATGCATTCGTGTTGTCAGTACGATGTACCCAAATTAATAGACCCACTACAAACAGAAACAAACAACAGTCGTTACAATTTTACACATACATACGCGTGTGACATTACGGCTCGTTTGCTGTTTCGTAATTTTCTCTCATCGCCTTTATTATCTATTATTTTGGCATATTTAACGCCCATAATTTCGTACCTATCATCTACTCAGAATTGTTACCCTGTTTTCCTATTATCATTGTTCTCATTTCACGCTTCGACCTGTGTCAGGTCAGACAATCGCCCATCCCTGAGAGATTAATTGTTTCACTAAACGTGTTAATACCACACTGACTCCAGGTAAATGCTAGCATAAAGTGTTTGTTCAAGATTGCGAAAGCACTTCCGATTCGACAGTAGAATGCTTGCAATACAGGTTTAATTGTATAGACCACGATTTTTCTAGACAGGCAGTCGGATGGCGGCAAGTCATGTGATACAAGAGATCAGCAGAGTCTGATAAACTAAATAACCAAGCTTCCGAATAACTTGAGATAGGTGATTACACATAAACGCAATCTTGGAAGACATTTTGAAGAGTGAGCAGGAAGTGTGATATAAGTAAACTTTGACAACATTTTACGGATACCACAGCTCCATATACGGAGGATGACTGTTTGAATTCGCAAACGTATGAGTCACACAGAAAATCCCATAAGCACTACTTTATCATACATTCACGTTGAAAGCCATTGGTTTGGCAATTCGAGTGGTCATATACAATCGCTATGATTTGGATTTTGTCGAAAACTTGAGATGGAAGCGTGGGCCAGGAACTTACGATATAACGTAGAAGAAGTTTGACATACGGCATTGCATTCCAGAAATCGTCAACGTAGACAGCTCGGACATTGCCACAATAAAGAATAGAGTTGGATTCTGAATTTATAGGACTGGACAAAACGTATTGAGAACATCTCTGTACATCAGTAGAAAATTCGCCAATATTAATACGGAACCCGGAATTCTACAGAACCACTCACAAGTCATAGAGACATTCTGAAATAGAAATAATACCCCAGATGTGTGTTCGAGGCATCTGTGTTAAGTTGCCAAGACTATTCTAGTGTGCAACAAATATATCTTCCCTATTGTGGTAAGTCGTAAACATAAATTTTATGCTGTGAATTTGACATGTTTACTCGCATACTTGCTAGTGGTGCTAAAGACTCATACCAGGCTGGCAACCTCTGCATGCTCCGAATGGAGAAGGAAGTGAGTGGTGATTACATCAACCTGTGCATAGTTGTATATAATAATTATGTGAATGTATGTAAACTTAATATGTTTTTCAGGCACAAGCCATTGCTGCTGTCCAGTCACAATTTTTTTCATTCAATTAACTGACATACTGCTTATTTTTCATCACATGCACTGAGTGATATGATTTATGCTCAGGGAGAGCAAAAAATCTGAGACAACAAACGGCTGACGTACAGCGGGAAAAGGTGCCTGATTAATATCAGGCAAACAAATATTTAGCAGCGGAATTTGTTCCTTTATTCCCAATAAAGTTTGAAGTACCAGTACGAGGCGACCCGATTATTTGCGGTAAGACCCGGTTGAGACCATTTGCTGTACTACTAGTCTGTGTTTCGAAGCTTAAGATCGACAACTGAAAATTCTTACCTTGACCAGGAGAGGTTACTTCCTGAACTGCTCTGGGAATGTGCCCCTCACCGCAGAGACGAATCTACTGACAAACAGCATCGGCACTTCAGCATTTTGGCAAGTCCCAATTTTAACAAGCAAAACGCGACAGAACTTTATTTGCCTATATTCATCAAGCCTAAATAATTTCTGCGAGGCTTTTTTTAAAAAAAATCGCCAACGAACATTTTTTTATAAGTGTTAAAGTAATTGATCATTAAATTTGTATTTGTTGATTTTGACAAATTCATAGTTGAATTAATTATTGCAGAGCAAAAGGCTCACGTAAGACTCAGAACCTCTAGTGTTTTTGTGTGTATATATATATATATATATATATATATATATATATATATATATATATATATATATATATATATATATATATATATATATATATATATATATATATATATATCACAGAGTGGATTGGGCGACCCTTTCTTCTTCCATATCTCTGTTTTACTACGGCAGTAATCGCAAGATTTGTGGTACGGATTTTATTGCGTGCTTTCAATTGTCGCACTTTTTTTTCTTTCTCTGCTAAGTAGCAGATATTTGATAGTCAAATCATTTTGACACTCCTTGTAGGTGATAATAATCACATTTTGCTTGATGCGGCACAGATTTGCTGAGATTAGAGCAGGTGAAAACCAATGTGGGTTTGCTCAGTTTCGCATGATTCTGTTTGCTCAAGCTGGGCCGGGTGATAAAATTACTCGCCCGTAGTCGGTTTTCGTTTGCTCAAGCAACAGATAACAAGATTACCCGTCTGTGCGACACATTTGGAACGGGCACGTATGATATAATCATTTCCTGTCCACGACATTACTTTGTAAGAAAGTAATAAGTGTTACATCTGACATACGTTGTCGTATGAGTTTAACGACATGTCTGTGAGTTCGTACACAGGGCAATCGGATGTGTACAGCCCATTTTCAGAAATGTAATGTTTGAAATTTTGCACTAGATGAGTCGTGCAAAATATTCAAATCAGATTGGCTGATCATTTGAGCTCCAAAACAAACAGAGCGGGGTAGGGCCGTGAATATAACCAGGCGTTTGTTCAGTGTTCCTTCACTGTGAAAATTTACTCTGAGGAATCGCTTGCCAAGAACAACCAGACTTGCCAGAAGAAAATTCAGGATTTCCATTTATCAGGCCGGACTTGTATTGGAACACCTTGTAAGACTTAATACAGCCCAGGAAATCCATTTTTATAAGGAACCGGACTCTGAGGAAACTGAACACACAAAGTCAAAGAGGGAGTTTTAGTGCTAAATTAACGACCCCAAGTACACGTGTAAGACGCTTTAACTTATTCATCTGAGCAAAAACGTCTGTGAGCCAAGATTGGCGTAAGTTTGTGATTTTACATTTTATATTTCATTACTAACATGTGAACTAACATATATGTATATATTACCATTAGAATTTTAATGTGTGGAAAGTGCTAGAAATGTCCAAGTCATTTGAGGCTGGCAACCTCTACTTATAGAATGATGATTTCATGAGCCACCACTGCAAGGGACTGGTGACTGCTTTATTGCTAGTTTTTTAAAGAGAACTAACCACATAAATAATCCCAGGTTCCATATAGAGCAGGGAGGGAAAGATGAAAGAAATGATGTACATTCTAAGTATAATTTCTACATTTTCAATCAGTGTAAATGTAAACGAAAACATATTCACTTTAAAATTAATGGAAGTTTCAAACTTTTCAATCAGTGTAAATATAAATAAAACATATTCAATTTATATTGTAAACACTTTTCAAACAGTGGAAATGTAAATGTAAACATATTCTATCTGTAATATTAACCTTTTCATTTAAATGTAAAATCAATATATATAACTGTTCAATTTAAATGTAAAGAAAGGTTTCTCTCGAGAGCTTAAGTTTAATACCCATCGAGAGTAATTATGAGTTAAATGGGATGGTGAAATAGAAATAAGGGGCACATAACTATATGCTAGAAAACGAAATACTTAGAAGAGCTTTTCGCTTTTATACTTTCATCACAATTATTGGTGGTGGTACCATTTGACGGGTACTATCTCTGGAACAATAAAGGAACAGTGGCCTGCGCTTTAAGACGAAGGACCAACTTTGCCGTTACTCCTTGACGTTCTAGGAACGTGCGGCACCTTTAATATTGACCAGATACAATCTACCAACAACCAACCCAGCGGGAGGAGGAACTACCATTGGCAGCTAAGTGCAAAATATCCGCTGCCAACAGTGACCTTCTTTACTCAGTTAAATCCCATGACAACAGTGATGACAACCTTTTCATAAAATAATATTCAATTCTTTAAACTTGTTAAAGCCTGAAGTGATTATTCAATTTTGTTATTTGTAATTATACAAATTTAACTTCAATTTAATCCTTTTAAATGTACTGCATGTTTGTCTCAGTTAATTTACTACACATACTCTAAACAGAGCTATACCAGTAAAATAATAACTCCACTGAGAAACTCAGAGATGGGGGCTTAACGAGCTAAAATTAACCATTGCTTAATTCTTCACAAAAGATGTCGGCAGATTCTAGAATTAACGTGCTCAGCCAAAGCAGCATTGTTTTCGCTTATCTGAATTTCTTGTGAATGCTCCCTATGTGATAGAAGTGTCATTACCCTTCGATCTACATCACTGCCAAGAGTAATCTTGTGCAAAGGTAGACACCTTTGAAGCCCATATTAGATACTCTTGAGTTTTGGCCACTGTTGGACCACTACTGCAAAGCATGGGAGTCAATACCGTCACTATATATATATATACATATATATATATATATATATATATATATATATATATATATATATATATATATATATATATATATATATATATATATATATATATATGAATATACACTAGAGGTTCTGAGTCATATGTGTGTCTTTTGCTCTGCAAAAATTAATTCAACTATTAATTTGTCAAAATCAATAAATGCAAATTTAATGATCAATACTCGTACTTTAACACTGGAAATGTTCGTTGGTGATTTTTTTAAAAACAAAAATAAAAGGTTTCTTCACATCAGTTATTTTAGGCTTTATTTGCCTCTCTCTCTCTCTCTCTCTCTCTCTCTCTCTCTCTATATATATATATATATATATATATATATATATATATATATATATATATATATATATATATATATATATATATATATATATAAATCGAGCTAATAAGAGAAATTTCGCTGAATTAAATCAGTTGGGGGCTTGAGCGAGCTAAGTCATACAATATACATCTTCACAAAAGGCAGCAGATCAGATAAAAAGTTAACGTGCTCAAACTCATTCAGCATTGTTCTTGACTTCTGAAATATCTTGTGAAAACTTTCTCGAGGTAGAAGCATCATTATCCTTCTATCTACAACTGCCAATAGTAATCTTGTGCGAAGGTAGACACCTTTAAAGACCCACATTAGATACTCTAGGTTTTGGCCACTGTTGGACCACTACTGCAGAGCAAAGGGAGGCAGCCCGTAACAATGTGTATGTATTAAATTCATCGATATATATATATATATATATATATATATATATATATATATATATATATATATATATATATATATATATATATATATATATATATATATATATATATATATATATATATATATATATATATATACAAGGTATGTATATATACATCCACACATTCACGTTCTTGTTACGATATTTGATTGATAAGGGAGGGCGGTAAGACGCGCGGAAATTGTCAAACTTGATATTCGTCTCAATATTGTGAAATAATGAGTAGTTGTGAAGTTATCACCCACTGAGTAGAAAGTACGGTGACATTGTCAGTATTAAAAAGTTGCATTATGAGTGAAGGATCAGCAGAAAATAAACTTGTATCGTGTCCCTCAGAACTATTTAAGAATGCCATGTAGTATGCGATGTTGCCAGAGGTATTGGGAAAGATGAATGTGTATGATTTCAAGTGAGTTGCTCTGGATGAATCGTTGTCATGTGACAGTGTCAGCTGGTATTTCAAAGGCCAAGTTAAGGGACAGTGTAATAGGCAGAAATAGTCCAGTCAGGGAACGAGTGAAGACGTGTCCAGTTCGAAGCCGAGTACAGAAATAGTTTAGTAGGAAAATACATATCTACGTTGTATATGATGTGTTCATCACCATAGTTTGTTAAGTAAGTGTGACACCGATGTACGAAGTTTCTTGTATTCTTGGTATAGTTATTCGCTGTAAATCTTAAAGGAAAATCAGCTGATACAAATCTGTCCAACTGTGAGCACGCTTAATACTAAATTGCTTCTTGTTTCAACTGTTGCAGGTTTCGCAATGTATAAATGAATTTTATTTGAATTCTTATAAAGTTAGTACCTGGTTAAGGTAAATTCTCCAAATCTTTTGGCCGAATACCATCAGCAACCAAGAACTACTTATTCGGAGTAACCAGGAGGACATGCACACCATCATAGCTGGCAGACGCTGGAGTTGGG
This sequence comes from Oreohelix idahoensis, assembly GCA_024509875.1. Classification (NCBI taxonomy): domain Eukaryota; kingdom Metazoa; phylum Mollusca; class Gastropoda; order Stylommatophora; family Oreohelicidae; genus Oreohelix; species Oreohelix idahoensis. The sequence continues at coordinate 713,443 of JAMPIV010018044.1, read as the reverse complement.
TTGGCCACGTCCTCAGAAGGGACCCTGATACCATCACAAGAACAGCTATGCTATGGACCCCCGAGGGAAAGCGAAAGAGAGGCCGACCAAAAACAACTTGGCGGAGAACTGTGAAAGGCGAGATGCAAAGAATAAACCAGAGTTGGGGTACTGTAAAAAGGATGGCCACCGACCGAGCAAAGTGGAATCAATTTGTTGCTGCCCTACAAGATCCCACCAGGCGTGATGGCCACTGACTGCTTTGACGGTTGGCGGTTATAGATCGAAGAAAGAAAGAAGAAGGGATATTTGAAGATGTATGATTATCATCTACTCAAGACTCACTTAGTAATAATATTATAATTAGCTGTACAGACATTGATTAAATGCAGCAACCAAAATGCTTACTAGTAGAATTAAGACTGCGAGAAGAAAGGAGACATTGCGGATTTTGCTTCAATGCAGAAGCTGTAAAAATATTCGTTTCTACCAATGAGCATCACATTTTCCCCTCCACCGTTTTCACCAAGCTCACAATAAACATGTGATGCTGTTATTGTTCTCACAAACAAAGGCTTGTTAGAATTATACATTGTGCAAGAGCTTGCAAGTGCGTGTATTCCCACACAAAATGGCAAAAGAAAGATCCGAAGAAAACCAATAATCTGTTCTCGTTCACGCAGAATGCTTATAAATTGAGATTGAAGTGTGCTATTTGGGAGAAATGTAATAGAATAATGTTAGATGACAAATGAGTATGTCAATATATTTTTGCATGTGGGCAGTAGCAGATGTTTCAGACCTGACGGTCTTTTATATTTGGACACGAGCCCTAATATAACCGACTGGGTTGAACGGGACGCGCCTTCTCAGAACGAGGAAAAATTTTATGTTTAAAAAAATATTTACAATCATGTGGGTTCCGAGCACTACTGACTTATTTCTGAGGCCCTACTCTGCAAAGGAAAGAAGAACCAACGTAATACTCTTGCACAGTGCACCGCAGACGGTGTGCAGTGGCATACTAGTGTGCCGCCGTTGTCTGCATAGTGGGCCGTGACACCAGGCAGTACACATCATATAATGGTATACACAATTATGTTATGGTAAAATGTTACGAAAGAATCTCACACGTAAAATAAATTTTACAAATAATAAGTCTAGTTATCATCATCGACTAATCCATCACAACAAATTAGGGAGCGTTGTCTTATGATTGCATCGAATGTTAAAATATTTGCCTTACCCAACTATTTCAATACTGTTGTGTGCCGTGGAATTTTGAAAGGCACTTTAAGTGTGTCGCGAAGTGAAAAAGGTTGCTAGAGTCTAGCATACATACAAGTATATATATATTCCACACAGTCTTGAAAAAAAAAACTTTAAAACGTCTGAGAGTACAATTGCTTGTTTCGAACTCACACAATCACACGCAAACATCACATGATGATCCAACACAATTAAAGAGCTATACTAGTACAGTATGAAAGCACAATTTTTTTTTTCACCGCCTCTTCGTAGCCCCTTGTCCTGGGCGTGGGGCCCTATTCGATAACGTATTGTCATTCTCTTTATATTATTGCTATTGAACGTAGTTAATTAATTATGCCGTAGTTTACAGCTTGGCTGCAATAGCTGCACCATTCGACCAATCACAACCGATCTCAGCAAGCATTTTTATTCTGTTTTATTTTCATTAGCCTTTGGCTGTACCCAATTTACCTACAAGACAGCAGATGATTTGAAATATCAGATTTGTTTTATGGTTTCAACCAAGGTTTTTCTAAGTGGCCCTTGACTTTTGACGAGTAGTATATTTACCATAATTTTATACGCGTCGTACTGCGATTAGCAACCTTCTTTTGAGCACCACAAATTTCCAATGTAATGGACGCATTGTGGTGTGCAAAAAGAGGTTTAACACCAACCACGATTTAGTGTCTGATATCGGTAGGGGTGTTTTTCCCCCCACTACCCTCATCTGTAGAACATTCCACATGACACACAAGATATTTTCTTTACTTGTTATTTACAAATTCATTTGCCTGTCTTTCATGACCATATAAGGTCTCGCTTCTTCAGTTTCGCCTGTCATGTTTACAATCTCACTACCTCACAGGTCTTAGACGTTATTTCCTTGTAATTGTTTATCACAACCACTTTAATCCTTCGGAAGTATTACATTACTGGCCGTGTCTTAATCTTCAGCAAGATGGTCATTTCCTACATTCCACTGAGATCTGCTGTGTAATGTATCATGTCATGTTTGCAAGCTTGCAAGCTCGTACCTTATCATGCGGCAACCGGGTAACGTATATCGTCTGCAGACATAAAGTCTGGGTTAACAACAGGAATGTCGCTCAGTTTAGACTCTTACTCCGTCTGGAGCTAGTGATAAGCGAAAAGGCAATGTAGCAAGTTCGCTCTGGACAAACAGAAGTCAATGTAGTTTCAAAAATAGGTCGAGCAATCAGGTAAAATTACGGATTGACAAATTAAAACAAGATGTGATAAGACAACATTGAAAGATGGAAGCGAAAACGACTTCAAGGAGCGGGTCAGAAAAAGCAAAAAGGAAGGACACAGAAAAAAGATAAAATATGGTACAGGAAAATGTAACGATCGAAGATTGATTCGTCACAGTCCTATTACTTAAAACGGCTAAGCCACGAAACGATCTGCTGGCACTTTTGCTGTCAGAAGGTTTAGGTAATGTACGCCTTTGCAGCGTTTAAACTGAGTTGAGAGCCGATCCTGCCAACATAAATTAAACCCAGTGGACTCTGACTAAATGTGTCCCATTTTCTATCCAATAAATGTAATCAGATGCAGGTCAAAATAAAAATGCTTCACGAGAGTGTCACGGGTTGCCTCCACTTTGCTCCACAGTGAGGGTCCAACAACGGCCAAAACCTAGAGTATCTGTCGCAGAGAGATTTATGATTAATAAATTTCTAAATCTTTTCTTTATTCTACCCGTGTCTTCTACTTTGTATCGCTCTTTTATTCTTTATTTCGCATTCCTTTGATTGTGGAAAATACAACTCTCCCATTCAAACCTTTGCCTATTCTTTTCTTATTTAGCAACACATTTTTATTGCTGCTAAGCTAAGTCCTTGATGAGACGAAATCGTGTGAATTCGTTCTCGACAGGGATAAGATGGCAGACATATCGTCTAGCATTTTCTCTGACACGGCTCGTCTGTGGCTATGTTTCTCGGTGGTAGGTGTGATTTGAAACACACGGATCGCTGGGAACGGCCATAAGGTAGCAGTAGGTGAGAAAAACGCGCACTGGCAGTTTTTATTGGCGACGTCTGAGCTAATGTAAGTGTTAAGACGGGATTATTCGGGTTTTCGAGAATTAGTGAATCATTTCTTTTCATACGATATAAACCCCAGTAGTTCAGACTAAATTCATTCAGTACTCCGCAGTCAAGACTAGAACCATTTAGCGTTCGATTCCTAAGATCTCTGTTGATAGAAGCATCATTTAGTTGGTCGATTGCCATCTAGCTTTCGATTCCTAAGATCTCTGTTAATAGAAGCATCATTTAGTTGGTCGAATTGGAAATAGTTCTTAGTAGTTCTGTGTTGAGGTATAATAATATATCTAGTAGTTGTTGAGTGATTTAAGTGGTGATCGCTTATTTTATTTCACTAGTTAATTTCTGTGCAGAGTGATTAAATGATAATTCAGTTATATTCTCTAAAGTTACAGTGGAGAACAAATAAATTATGATTTCTAGCTTAAACTTATGCAGCTATAAATAAATTTAATTAAATTGCTAGTAATCAGTCAAGAATATTTTAAACTAACCTATAACTGCACTGATTCACCATTGAGTATTGACGAAATACGTATGTATTTCTAATTCATGGTGATTGATTTTTATGTATATAATTTATTTCACGGGAGTTTTAAACGATAAGACAAGCTCTAAGCTTGCAGTTTATAATTTAAGTTATAACCGAAGTGGATAACTATGTTATATTTTACGCGGGTAAGATAGGATTGTGGAATTTGCTTAATGATGTTAAGTTTTGCATTTTTTCTCCCTATTCAGTTCTGTGTCAATAACTATATAACCTTACCGGCGGCTTCCATTCCATATGAACTGAATATATTTTCTAAAAAGAAAGAACATTCTAAATAACTTATAGGGCTTTCAAAGTGACTGTCGGGCCTTGTGGTTTACACCCAGATAGAGACATAGCACTGGCCCAAAAGACTTATTAGAATAAATGATAACTGGACTATTCGAATATCCAGAGTTCTTGTTTGTTTTCCAAAGTTCATATACAGTCGGCCTGTGGTGGCGACTAAATCAAAACAGTAACAGTACTTATATATAACGACCACGTGTTGTGAAGAAGATTGACCCTGAATAGAATTAGTTTACCTGACAATCGATGTATGATTGAAGAATTCCCGCTACTGTACCCTGTGACCAGTTGATTCCATAATTATTTCCTACCTGGACAAAATTTGAAGTAACATTTAACAGCATCCTGCTTAAAAATAGAGCAAATCTAGCGCTTCCCAACATTTGATTAATTACTCGGTTGGAGAAGCTGGGGCTTGATTCGACAGACAACCAACAGCGGATGGGCTGCATGATCCTTTAATCAATTTTCCAGAGGTGGCGAATGCAACCTGTAGGTAAGGGTGATTGTGTGTGTTTCTGTGATCACAGTTTGTTTGTCAGAGCGAGCGAATGCAGGATAAATAATTCTTCCATATAATAACTCATTTAATAACTTTGTATTTCTTTATGCAAGTTTGTTGCTAAATGACATTTTCCTCTTATAATAGATTTAATATATCAACTCTGTTCTTAACCATAGAGGAAAATCTTAGACCATAGCGGATAAATCTGTGACTCTCTGGGGCTATAACTTTTCTCCTAACAGGATCGTGGCTAAACAGAGGGGGAAAGGATTACTCCTATGAATCTGTTATTCTCTTAGTAATTCATTGAACTTATGTGTATTTATATGTGATTATTTTATGTATTGTGGTGAATTTTCTTATGATAAAATAAAATTTCATAAACTTATTTAAGTGTGTCGGTCAGCTTGTTCCAAACAAATATTCATATTCCATAGATATAGTTTCATGTCTGTACTTCTAAACGTTCGTCACTTGTGTGCGCGTGTCTGTGAGTGGTTGATATAGAGTATATCTATATTACTGGGTATTCTATCTGACATACATTTTCTGTTGTAGAGAGATAGGCTGAGCGAGAGATTTCTCGAGTTCAGGGACAGAATTACTTATTTTTCCACCATCTCACTCGTGAAAACTATTTTCTTGTATCTTCTCTCACTGAGTCACCTCATGTTCTAGTCTATTCAGAAGGGACCATCTGAGTCTTAATTCACCTATCGTAAATCTACGACAGTATCTAATGTGGGTCTTCACAGGTGTCAACCTTTGCACAAAATTACTCTTGACAGAGATACAGATAGAAGGATAATGATGCTTCTACCTTGAGAGAGTGTTACCAAGATATTTCAGAAGTCAAGAACAATGCTGAATGTGTCTTAGCAATGTTAACTTTTTATCTGCCCGACAACTTTTGGGAAGAAGTATTATATAATTTAATTTAGTTCGTACAATCCCTCCACTGAATTAACATGAAATTCTTATTATTATTCTTTGGCTCTATAGATATTGTAGTGGATTTGATGGTATTGTATGGTTGTGACATTGCCCAAAAAACCAAATGCAACAGAATGCTCAGACTTCAGAACAATCAGCCTGATGAGTCATGCAATTAAGATACTGCTCAAAATCATACAGGAAAGAATAAAAAGTAAAGTAGACAGCGAAATCCAGGAAGAGCAGTTTGGTTTTAGACGGAACAGTGGAACAAGAGAGGCAATATTTTGCCTAAGAATATTAGCAGAAAAATATACAGCGGTCCAAAAAAGTATGTATATGTGCTTCATTGACTATAAGAAGGCTTTTGACAGAGTCCATCATGAGAAAATAATTGAATGCCTCGAAGACATAGGTATTGATGGAAAAGATATAAGAATACTCAGTAACCTTTATTGGGAGCAAACTGCCACAGTAAGATCTGGAAGGAATTATTCACCATACATAGACATAAAAAGAGGTGTCAGACAAGGTTGTGTGCTGTCCCCCTGCCTATTTAATTTATACACCGAAAAAATTTTCAAACAGATACAGGAAATACCAGGACTGAACATCAGTGGAAGGTCAATAAACAACCTTAGATATGCAGATGATACCGTGTTGTTAGCTGAAAGCGAACAGGAGTTACAAGAACTAGTGAAGCAAGTGAACAGTATAAGTCAGGAATATGGACTCGACATTAATATTGAGAAAACAAAAACTATGATAATTAGCAAAACAGACGATAAACCCACATTAAAGATAAGCGTAAATGGGGAAATCCTGGAACAAGTCAAGAGCTACGTATATCTCGGTCATATAATAACAGAAGATGGCAGATGTGAAACAGAAATCAAGAAGAGAATAGGAATGGCCAAAGCTACATTCAACAACATGAAACATATACTGACATCCAAACAGTTATCTCACAAATTAAAACTGAGAATCATAAAGTGTTATATATATTCTGCATTTCTGTATGGTGCAGAAACATGGACGATGAATAAGCAGTTGGAAGAAAGAATTGAGGCTCTTGAAATGTGGATATATAGAAGAATGGGGCGTATCTCATGGAAAGAGATGAAAACAAATAAGGAGGTCCTAGAAAATCTAGGTATGAAAAGAGAACTAATGAGGGAGGTCAAAGTTCGACAGCTAAAATACTTTGGCCACATAAAAAGGCATAACACCTTGCAGAAGACCATAACAGAAGGGAGAGTTGAAGGCAAACGTGCAAGGGGAAGACAGCGCTATAAGTGGGAAGACAACATCAAGAGATGGACAGGAAAGAGTCTTTCAGAGTGCACCACCAAGACAAGAGACAGAAGACGTTGGAGATCCATTACAGCCAACCTTCGTTGTGGAGATGGCAACTGATGATGATGATGATGATATTACTTAGTGTAATGCATGAGGTCAGCTGTGAAGGCTCCTGAGATAAATGTAGCTGTGAATTTACAGAAATTCTTGCTACCACTTACGACCTCAGACATATCTTTTTTACTAATGAATGTGGCTACGTTAAAAATCTAGGGTACTGATATGGAATGTGTTGTGGTAGATTACATACACACACACACACACAGATATTTAATAAGTCTAATAATATTAATAAAAATTTATAACACACTGAACTAACTCAAGCTGTGTAAAATTTTGATAGTAAATTTTCTTTAAGTTTATTTGTTCTGAACCAAGGTTTTATTTTGGTCAGAACATATGATAGGTTTTGAAATTATGAATGAAATGCATGAATATATGGCATAATAAATGAAAGGTGTGTACATATGTATTTTACAAGACTAGTTAATATTACTACTGTTTATATTTGTAATTTCTATGGGAGAACGATTAATGGATGTGCTGTTGGGGTGGCTTCATCACTCCCAGTCTATGGCTACCAAACATTGTCCATTTACTGATGGGAGGAATACAAGTTTATTTCCCAACATGGTATGTTCTAGTTGATGGGATTATAGTTGGTGTGTTAGTTAGAAAATAAGTTGGTGAATGTCCAGCAGGCCAGACGCTCACGTATCTTGAGCCAAATAAAAAACTCACAGTTCTGAAATAAAAGTATTGGGTCGTGTGTCAGAACTCTACCTCCTGAGCCACTTCTACACACAACACTACACAACAACACCACATAGACGGGGTCAGATCTCTCTGACCATACAGCACATCTTACCAAGTTGGTTTCACATAGTATAAGTTCCCCAAGACTACATATTCTGAAATATGTTCATTAGCTTCCTGCCATTGAATAGGATAGGTGATATGTTCCACTGATCTCAACACTTGATCCGCCCTTCATAATCCTTGCTGGCGTTTATGTATTTTGTTTGTCTCTAGACCCTGAACTGGGGCTGGGGATCTAGAGCGAATCCTTACTTGTTGTAAGGGATAGATTTTGATATGGCAGTATCAAATCACTCGAAACATTAAACAATATTAAAATATACAAAGAAATACTTTCAGTCTTACCAGAATTATGAATAGAGAACACAGTTATATGCTAGCAAAACTCAGCTGAGCTGCTGGCTCTAGTATGGCGTCCCTCTAAATATTGCAATTAGCTTTTGGGAAATACACCACTGAAGAATTACTGTGTCTACTACTGGACAATTTATGTTGAATGGCAAAAATGCGCGTCTGAGCGCCGATAATATGATTATCTGTGGCCAATCACCGCCTTTCCCCCTTTTCAAATTTCAAACCTCCTACCAAAAGTCAATTCAGTCATACCTCAGTCAAGTATGTATTATTGTCTGTTGGTCCGTCTGTCTCTACTTGCGTTTTTTACAAAAACACACTTGTTTATACATGCATTTCCTACACGAATCTGCCTCTAGAGTTATTTTTAGCCACAACTTTCCACTAATTCCCCCTCTCTTTCATTCATCTAGATTTTAGCACTTGAGTCTCAAGACCGCAATTTTTTGAAAATTAGTGACATTTTTTGTTTCAATGCAGTCGCTCGCTGATATGAACAACACAGTCTTTTGTCAATATCTTCATTATTATCTATCCGTCTGTATAAATGAAAGCATATTATTTCTCTGCTCAAGATGGGCCATCAGGCCAGCTAGGTTTTATATTCCTAACATTATTATTAAGAAAAAGTTACTTTTCAAGGTTAGTTGTTTTTTGAAATATGTTCGAGCATCTTCTGTAATGCGTTTGCCACTGAATTCAAATAAAGGACTAAGTATCGCAAAAGCGTCCAAGAAATGACTGTTGCGTATAATAGCTAAGGTCTCTTTTGTCCATTTCTTTACCTTGTGTCAACTTGGGGACGTGAATTTTTTTCCTTTCCCCACCAATTGCGTCTTTTTAGCCTTGCTAGTTTCAAGCACGTGTTCAGTCATATTTTTCTTTTTGATCTCCATTCTCATCCCGTCTACAAGGGTAAACGTTTTGCCTTCAGGTCTAACAAGTTAGTTTCCATGGCGGGTGGTGACCCGCGGCATGGGCGATCATGTCTTCTAGTAGCTTACGCATTATTTTTATCCCTACATTTTATCTTTGGAGATATTTTAACGTTGTATCACGGTTAATTTTATCACAGATATAAGTATAGATATATTAAAGATACTGATTCATCCGTGAGCACTTCTCTCTCCTTCTCTCTGTAATAACTAAATCAACTATGAATTTGTTTAAAAAAAAAAAAACTATATATAACAAATGTCTTTCTTTGATCCGTAGCCACCGACCGTCTAAGACGTCAGTGGCCAACACGCCTGGTGGCGTCTTGTAGGGCAACAACAAATTGATTCCACTTTGCTCGGTCGGTGGCCATCCTTCGTTTAGTGCCCCAACTCTGGTTCATTCTTTGCATTTCAGCCTCCACAGTCCTCCGCCAAGTTGTTTTTGGTCGGCCTCTCTTTCGTTTTCCTTCGGGGTCTATAGCATAGCTGTTCTTGTGATGACATCGGGGCCTCTTCTGAGGACATGGCCAACCAAGCTCCAGCGTCTGCCAGCTGTGATGGTGTGCATGTCCTCTTGCTTGCTCCGAGTAAGCAGATCTTGGTTGGTGATGGTATTCGGCCAAAAGATTCGGAGAATTTTTCTTAGGCATGTTGTGTGAAAAGAGGACAATTTCGACATTTCCTTCTCTGTAACTCTCCATTGTTCCGCACCAATAACAAATGTAATGATCAGTTACTTTGGAACATATGTAAATAAATATGAACTGGTGATTACTAAAAAATAGGTTTCGTCATTGAATCGGCTTTAGTAAGCTTAATTGTGGAATATAGATCAATAAGTTCTGTTGTGTTGGCCTGCTAATAATGCCACTTAGCTTCCAAACTGTTGGAGTGTTGATGCTGCTGTTTCCGTCAGTTCGTCTCTGTGGCGAGGGCACTTCTCCTGGTCAAGGCAGGTATCTTCACAACCCGGTGAATGTAGGTTTCAAGTGTCCATCGCAAGCTTTGAACCACAGAACAGCAGTACAGCTGGTATCGCAGAATCAAACCTCAAATGGTCTCGTAAACTCGTACCACCAACTTTAGAGGGAATAAAAGAAAAAATTCCGCTGCTAAGTCTGTGTTTTCCTGATATTAATCAGGCGCCTTTCCCGCTGTCTGTCAAGCGAATCTTTTCTCTGAATTTGTACTCTCCCTGAGCGTATATCATATAACTCAGGGGATACGATGAACATCACCATTCTTTTGGTTAATTTACTGGGAAATTTTTGACTAGACAACGGCAAGTGGCCTGTGCCTGGTTGGACATGTTTAAATATACATACAGTTATTACAACAAATGATAGTATATATATATATATATATATATATATATATATATATATATATATATATATATATATATATATATATATATATATATATATATATGGCATCATCTTCCACTCCCTTCTCCTTTTGGAGTCTGGGGTTAACTCTGCTTTTTGCTCCCTGAGAGAACTAGTACGAAAGAATCGCCAGCGCTTTGTTGTGGTGGTTCATGAATGTATCATTTTGACGTGATGAGTTTGACAGCCTCTTAAGGACCTGTATAACCATCAGCAAGTTCGAAAATGTCAAATTCAAAGTATAAAAATATGTTACAAATTACCCCAAACTAGCTGGGAACTAGACTTCTGGATCAGTAGAATAGTCTTGGCAACTTGATAAAGATACCTCGAACACACGTCTGGGGTATTATTTCTATTACAGAATCCCTCTGTGACTTTGTGAGTAGGTCCTGTAGGAGTCCAGTTTCTGTATTAAAAGATGGATTTTCCTTATTGTATTAATCAAAAGGTGCTCCAATACCATACGTGTTTTCCGGTCAGAGTCCTTACTTCTGTTCGTTTCTGGCGACAGTCCGAGCTGTTTACTTGTGACAATTCAGGAATGCAGTGTTGTATCAGGGGAGACAAAACGTGAAATGATCGTATCTGAACATTGTTCGGAAATATATCCTGCAACGAGTATATGAGAAACAGAATATAAAGTGGCTTGGCCATCTCATAAGAGGGGAGCCCTTTCAGTTACCACTACGCGCCTACAACAGTAGAATATGTGGTGTTAGAGAACGGGGAAAACCAAGAGGCAGATGGGTTGACAATATTATATAAATTCTACAAAAACAAACAAACAAACAAGCAAACAAACAAACTTATATTAACCAATGCGATACCATTGGCTCAAGAATGGAAACTTCATTCAGCTAAGCGGACCGAGAAAGAAAATAAAAACAGTGGCGTAATTACCGTTCGGGTGGACCTTGTACGTCTCGTGGGTTCCAGCTCCGAGTGGGCCCCGGAAAGTAGTGGTCGGAAGGGATGGACATTATCTTTATAGCGTATCCCACTGTCTGGATATACGTATAAGATATAAAGAAGACATGGACAAATGTTGAGCGATGGCGCAGGTTAAGAGGACTTTGCATATATTTATTGAAGACATATGCTCTTTTGGGGATCTGAATGGTACTGATGATGATAATGAAGTAAGCAGTTACATTTGGTATATAGATTTGCCTCCAGGACGACCCAGAGTCCGCTGGGAGGACAACATTAAACAATCTTTGAAGGACCGAGGACTAGAATGGAACCAGGCCAGAAAGAAGACAGCTGATAGAATGGTCTGGCGCTCTCTCTTCCAAACCTCTACACCTCACGGTAGAAGGGGAACGACTAAGTAAGTAAGTAAGTATATAGATTTGCTGTAAATTAATGTAGTTGTTGAGCCTATTGAATAAAGTGGGCCCCCTCCTAATTTGCGCCCGGGTGCCCCTTACACATTAGTGACGCCACTGTCAGTAAACTATAAGCATTAGAATGTGTATAACTTTATTTTTTTTTTAATTTTTTTAGGAATCCTATTAGAGCTAATTTTTAAAAGAACTGTCGTACATTTAATTTTAGCAATCAACTAAAAAGAACAACAACAAAATTATCCTGTACACCTTCCTGTGGTTAAGGAGGTCAGATAGAAAGAGGGATGATAAAAACATACCAACAAAAAACGGAAGCTGAGTTTTAAAAGTTAAATATAAATTTGAACTTTGATTGAAAAGTTTATTGTGCTGTATTACTGTATGTGGATTTGAGTGTTTGGACACGGATGGAGGCTCTAAAAGCTATCTACGTTTATGGTTGTGAATTATATGTGTCTATTTGAATGGATGTTGTTGGAATATCAGATGCAGGCTAGGATGTGTCAGTCCTAATCACGCGTGATAATCCAGTGTACGATGTGTTTTAAGCTATGGTATTTAGCGCCCGTAAGTGTATATATATATATATATATATATATATATATATATATATATATATATATATATATATATATATATATATATATATATATATATATATATATATGTATGTATATGTGTATATACATACATACACTTACGCACATGAAATATGCGCATAAATGTGCTAATGAAAATGTACGCATACGTGCTTAATAACATTGATCCCCAATGGTCGCTGAACATAACATTTTTTTTCCTTCTTGTCTCGTTTTCGTTTTACCAAGTTTTTAGTTCACTCAGATCTGCTGCCCTTCTAAAGTTTGCATCTCTAGGTCTTGCTGGTCTGTTTTAATTACTGTCAATTTATTCGTTGCTCTCTCTCTCTCTCTCTCTCTCTCTCTCTCTCTCTCTCTCTCTCTCTCTCTCTCTCTCTCTCGCTCCCTCTCTTCGTTTTCCTCTATTTTTCTCCCATGTCCACAAACCCTTTCTTTCTTTCTTTCTTTATTTCTTACTATCTCTCTCTCTCTCTCTCTCTCTCTCTCTCTCTCTCTCTCTCTCTCTCTCTCTCTCTCTCTCTCTCTCTCTCTCTCTCTCTCGTTGCTGGCTAAAGAAAGCTTCATTGCATACAAATCCTGTTCTATAGGATGTGACAATGAGAAATCAGAACAGCGTCAATCAATTTAACTGGCACGGACAAGAAGAATCTCGTGGCTGACGCCTTGCAGGTTGCTGCAGGGATTTCAGTTTGAGCACTTATGCAAGATATTAAGTTTTCTGCAGCATCTGAAGATCTTTTATTTCATAAATTATCGATCACATTTTTTGCTCTTCACTCTTGCCGCAGCGTTGCACTGCACGTGCACGTTTAGAACAAGTAAGAAAGATATAAAGGAAATATAAACTAGTCCATGGCTGAGGCATTGATCATAAAAGTGGTCATGCTCTTCCGATCATCTCGCCTCTGTGACATCTTCAGCGCCTCTCTTCAGGTGTATCCCTCTACATCAGTGTTTCTCAAGCGGTGTGCCGTCGCGCCGATCAAAGTGTGCCGCAAAAAGTTTGTAAATTTACCACATGAAGAATATTTTTAGTGATCATGTAATATAAAACTGATCTTACAGCTTGAATTCATTCAATAATAACTGGAGCTATTAACTGCTTTGATTAAAAATAGATATACTTCAAAATTATGTTAAACAATTAAAAGAAAATTGAATTGAGAGTTTTATTTATACTAAAGTACCCACAAATTAGTGTATTTAATGTCTTCTTTTTCTTTGATCCTTAGCCACCGACCGTCAATGCAGTCAGTGGCCATAACGCCTGATGGCGTCTTGTAGGGCAGCAACAAATTGATTCCACTTTGCTCGGTCGGTGGCCATCCTTCGTACAGTGCCCCAACTCTGTTTCATTCTTTGCATCTCAGCCTCCACAGTCCTCCGCCAAGTTGTTTTTGGTCGGCCTCTCTTTCGTTTTTTTTTCAGGGGTCTATAGCATAGCTGTTCTTGTGATGGCATCGGGGTCTCTTCTGAGGACATGGCCAACCCAGCTCCAGCGTCTGCCAGCTATGATGGTGTGCACGTCCTCTTGCTTGCTCCGAGTAAGCAGATCTTGGTTGGTGATGGTATTCAGCCAAAAGATTCGGTGACTTTTTCTTAGGCAGATTGTGTGGAAAGAGGACAACTTCGACATTTCCTTCTCTGTAACTCTCCAGCATTCCGCGCCATAGAGAAGCACAGAAAGCACACAGCTCTGATATAATCTTAATTCTGTGCTTGTGCTGTACAGAGAGGACTTGTGCAGTCCAAGAGGAATAAGATGGACTACGTTTTCTACATTGGAAGATCTGGAATATGCAGATAACATTGCACTACTAGCACATTCACATCAACACATCCAGGAAAAAACTGACAGACTTAATAAGTATAGTCAGCAGGTGGGCCTGAACATCAATCTAAAGAAGACAGAGGTCACGACACTCAATGTGAGCAACCCCGAGCCCATAACAGTAAGGAATCAACAACTGGAACAGACAGACACCTTCACATACCTAGGATGCATAGTAACACCAGATGGCAGAGCAAGCAAAGACATCAGCAACAGAATGAACAAAGCAAGAACAGCCTTTTTTATTCTAAACAACATCTGGAAGTGAAGTATTACTGTAGCAATGAATAAATGTTCATGGTGGCCGCAACGTTGGCTATTTTCTGTCTTTTGTCCTCGTAAGACGAATTACCTATTTTCGATTTTTTTTTCATACCCATCCATTGTATTTAATGTAGTGTATTTCATTGCAATTTTTTTATTCAGGCGCGGGGTCAGATAGATGTGCCATAAAAATTGTAGAATATTGAAATTGTGTGCCGTGAACACAAAAAGGTTGAGAAACACTGCTCTACAACATCATCATCATCATCATCATCCATACACATTAGTTTCCCAAAGAGTTTAGGCCTTGAATTAATACCAGCTTCTCTTATCCTATACCATTCGCTCATGATATGTGTATGCAGTGGTGTGCTAAGGGGGTGGGGGGGGGTCCGCCCCGGGTGACAGCCAGGCAGGGGGGGGGGGGGGGGGGGGGGCTATCGGTTATGATAGTTTTTTACTGTTAAAAATAAACTTGCAAGTTGTGTTTCTTTGTGGGAAGGGGATGCAAAATGTAGAATCCGCCCCGGGTGCCAGATACTTTAAGGTCGCTCCTGTGTGTATGTCTTCTTTATCCCGTTCACTTGACTCCTGTTCCTTTTTCTGTGTCTGTTTTTTTTTTTTTCGGTTTCTCCTGCTTTTCTTACGCTGGGGATAACATAACAGGGACTGCCGTGTGAATGCTATGAACAGGTTTCTTCAGTGTGTCCTACCTTTGCATTTCCTTGTTCTACTAGCACCTGTCTGGTTCTTGTCATTAGTTTCCACATTGATGACCTTGTCATATCATTTCAATATTTCTGTTCTAGACGAGCAGAAAATTATGAAAGTCTGTACCTTCTTATCACTCTACAGGACAGTCATCAAAGTCTTCTTTCCTCATACATAGGTCAGTGTCTGACAAATGAGAGTGAAGGTCCATGTCCAGAACACGTATCCAGTCAATTTACATTTACAAGTTACAATATAGAAGTCGATATCCTGAATGTTTACCCCGTCTACCTTTACTTACGAGTCATTGTATCTATTGTTGGTCCAGCTCGTGTTTTGTTGAGTCACATGATCATATTCATCGCCACGAGAGCATCGGCTGCTATTACCATTTAAGGGTCGTTTATTTTTCGAAAGCAGTTATCTTTGCTTTGTCTCTGACGAAATAAGTTCTGTTTGTTTTGTCTCTGACGAAAGAAGTTCTCTTTGTTTTGTCTCTGACGAAAGCAGTTCTCTTTGCCATTTTCCCAGGCAAGACGCATTATCTATTTTCGCTTACCTTGACCGTTTGTTCAGCTACAAGAATATTTAGTTCTCTCCCCCTCACATTATACTTATTACTTCCCCTACGCTTATTTTAAATGATTGTATTATTCAATATACTTTTCTTTGTCAAATTATTTGTTTGTATTCTTTTTCTTCTTCACATTTCAACTCCCCAAGGAGCAGAGGCTTTCAACAAACGTCTGCCAAGTCTTCCTGTCACGTGCCATCAGCTCAAGGTGTTTCTATGTCTTCTTCATCCCCTTCATGTATGTCACCAGTTCTCTTCGCCGTGTGTTCTTCATCACCTTCATGTCTGTCACCAGTTCTCTTCACAGTGTGTTCTTCATCACCTTCATGTATGTCAC
This sequence comes from Oreohelix idahoensis, assembly GCA_024509875.1. Lineage (NCBI taxonomy): Eukaryota > Metazoa > Mollusca > Gastropoda > Stylommatophora > Oreohelicidae > Oreohelix > Oreohelix idahoensis. The sequence continues at coordinate 697,333 of JAMPIV010018044.1, read as the reverse complement.
CAGTTCTCTTCGCGATGTGTTCTTCATCACCTTCATGTCTGTCACCAGTTCTCTTCACCGTGTGTTCTTCATCACCTTCATGTATGTCACCAGTTCTCTTCTCCATGTGTTCTTCATCACCTTCATGCCTGTCACCAGTTCTCTTCACCGTGTGTTCTTCATCACCTTCATGTCTGTCACCAGTTCTCTTCACCGTGTGTTCTTCATCACCTTCATGTATGTCATCAGTTCTCTTCTCCGTGTGTTCTTCATCACCTTCATGTCTGTATCCAGTTCTCTTCTCCGTGTGTTATTTGGTCTTCCTCTCCGTCTCTTACCCTGGGGATTTCAGAATAAGCATTACCTTGTATTACTATCAACAGGTTTTCTCAATGTTTGTCTAATCCACCTCCAACGCCTTCTTCTCATCTCCTGTTCGACTGGCACTTGTCTGGTTCTTGTCATCAGTTCTACATTAGTGATCTTATCAACAGTTCCACATTAGTTATCTTGCCAACAGTTCCACGTTAGTGATCTTATCTTCAGTTCTACATTAGTAATCTTGTCTTCAGTTCCACATTAGTGATCTTGTCATCAGTTCTACATTAGTGATCTTGTCATCAGTTCCACATTAGTGATCTTGTCATCAGTTCCACATTAGTGATCTTGTCAACACTTCCACATTAGTGATCTTGTCATCAGTTCCACATTAGTGATCTTGTCAACACTTCCACATTAGTGATCTTGTCATCAGTTCCACATTAGTGATATTGTCATCAGTTCTACATTAGTGATCTTGTCATCAGCTCCACATTAGTGATATTGTCATAAGTTCTACGTTAGTGATCTTGTCATCAGTTCCACATTAGTGATCTTGTCATACCATTTCAATCCATCTATTCCACGCAAGTATCCATTTATGAAAGTCTGTTGCTTTTTGGCTTTTGTGGTTGTTGCTCTCCGTGCTTCAGGGCCACACAATAAGACTGACTTGACATTTGAATTGAAGATCCTGACTTTTGTTTTTGGCCCGATATCTTTCGATCTCCATATATTTTCCAATGCAATGAAAGCTTCTCTAGCCTTTTGTATTTTTTTTGTTTGTTTTTTATTTTGACGTTATTGTCTGTTCCCCCAACTGTGTCTATATTGCTGCCAATGTATATGTATGATTCTATACATCTTGTATATGATATATGTATGATTCTATACATCTTGTAGTGGTGCTTCTTCCAGTACAATCTTCTCATCGTTTCCTGCATTTATTCTCTTTATTCTCTACAATAGATGCAGTATTTGACTTGAATATAAATATTATTTAAATATAAATATCTCAGTGATGCAATAGCAAAGAAACATCACATATTATTTATGAATGAAACAATAATAGTTACTGACGTATTTGTTTACAAAAATAATATGACACCTTCTTCTTCGTTGTAAATATTGTTTGACTAGAAATACCTTTTTCCATAAATAATCACACGATCGTATATAATCTAAGTCAAACTTTAATCATCTAAGTTGGATTCTCCATTGATTTTTGTTACTTAGTCTTAATTCGACCTACGTTTCTTCTTTTGTCTGAATTACTTCTAGTTATTTTAACTAAATATGTTTTATTTTTTCCGTAACCTTGTCTATGTCTGTATCTATTAAGTGTCTTTCCTGATACAAAACTACCTTCTTTATTTTAATTGTTTTCTTATTGAAAGTCACATTTCCCGTATCTGGTTGAACCTTCTCCCTGTACATATTTAGTATCTCTTAAGAAAGCTAATGAACCATCTAGGTCACGCCCCTTACATTACATGTCAATAATAAAGTATTCCCCCACTTACCAGTGCGACAAGTCTCTGCTCTTGACATCAATCATGTAAGCACCTATTTCCGGAAGTCAAGTAAGCAATACTTTTGCCGCTCACGTTCTTTTGTCGTGTCTTTCTTCTTTCACTCTCGTTCACTGCCTTCCTATTCTTTATCTCCAGAGTATTTCTCGTATCAACTTCTCTTTATCGTCATCATCATTTTCATTGGAGCTTCTTACGGATCATGTGAACAGCACTGCAGCTGGTCTTCAGGAAACCTGCACTAATTATTTACCAAGTATTCACCAAGTATTCACCAAGCATTCACCAAGCATTCACTAAGTATTCACCAAGCATTCACCAAGCATTACTGCGGTGGTTTTTATGGCAATTTGTTTTACATGATGAGATTGCCAGCCTTGTACACAACCTCATATTAATCGTCTTGTCTGAATTGCTTAGGAGTACATTAGTCCTATCCTTTCTTTGCCTTTTTTAGAGTCTTTTTGTGCACCTCAATGTTTTGTTATTTTGAAACGCTGCGCTGTTCAACTAGAGTGTCACGGGAATCTGCGTGAAAAAGGGAGATAACTTACAGAGCAGTGTATTCAGCCGCAATGTCTAAGTGGGATGTGTAGTTTCTTGGATTATATTCTATGTCTGCTGTATGATTCTACTTCATGAGGAATTAGCAATGTGTGTGATTGCTAGATGAAATATTTATTGGCAGGAAGTATATTTTGAGCTCTATTTGATTCATTCATGATTTCAATAATGTTATGTTAAACGACTTCCGTGCGGACGCAAGACGGACAGCATAGTTCGCTTCTTGAATTATATATTGACTGCCTAGGTCCTATGAATGGACACTATTCAAGTGTGTTAATTTGATGAACATCTGTTATATTGGAGTAATGTATCTACAATAAAGTGTGTATTGTATCTGTCACTGGAGCATTGATTTGATGATTTACTGTTGGCGTTACACCTACTAGACGTATGCTTGGATTAATTTAATGAACATACCATTGATAACGCCACAGTTAATTGGGAGGCCAAGCCGGAGATTTTGAAGTAGACAGTAACAACTACAGCTCATTTTAGCAACACCCCCACAGTTCTGTTGTACATGCCTAGCCAGTGGAAATGAAGTACTATAATTAATTACAGCTTTCAATCAACATTTATGTCTACACGGATTCCAACGATCTAGTTGATGGAATTTTTTTTGGCGTGTTAATTTTGATGACCTCAATATCTATCAATTTCAAAGACGAATATATCTGCTGCAGCTTTAGAGTGCACACAGAAAGGTACCAACAGTGTACAACGCCAGCGAAGCAACGACGTCAACAAAGGGTTGCAACAGAGTGAAAGAAACATTTTTCGTGCGTATACTAGGTTGGTATACCACATACCTCAACGCATCGTGAATACCAAACATCGAATCAGATTATAGAACATAGTGATATTGTGTGTCAAGAACTGTATGAAAAACTGCATTAAAAGTGTATTCCCAACATTTCAAGGTATACTCAGCAGCAGCGAAAATGCCCACAGTCTTCAATCAATAGTGCCTTAACTAAGGGTGATCTACAGCAGAGACAGTCAAAGAAAGGAGCCATCATTGTGTAATGCCACTGGGATGCGTCGGTCCAGGAGGAGGACATAAATAAGATAAGTCGTTTAATGTTTTGTGGCATAATTCCTTCCTGTATTTTACATGGTTGAACCCCTTCTTTATATCTGTATAGGTTATATGTTTTTATGTTTTTTTGGGACTTTATGTGGATTTTGGAATACCTCTTAGGACGGTCCCAAAATCAAAATTTCTGCAGGGCCAGCATATAATTCTTTCCAAGTGTGGCCCAGCGAAAAGTGCTGTGTATTATAGCGCTCACTTCGAATTTATTATATCCTATTTCTATCTTAGTTGTGATGTAATGCTCTTGATTATAGTTCGTGGTTGTTGACTGTTTTTATATTTAGTCTTCAGCATTATTGTTTGTAACCTGCTACTCTCATCTTACTATCATTTAGTTGATACATATATTAATGTTGTTTGCGTCTTTGTCTTGTCACTATATAGTGTTAGCGATTATTTTATTTTCATAGCATTTGGTTCTCTTTCATTATCTACTTTTCTTTGCTCCCACTATTGTCACATATCGTCTTTGTTTGTACTGTTCTTACTCCAATCTTTATGATGATTTCATGATACCTGCGGTTGTATATATAAAATAGTATTCTATTTGTTTATTACTAATCTTCAAACTCTAAAGAAGTACGATTTCTGATACTTCATACTTATTGTAAATAAGTATTTACAATTTCGGTTCAAGGAACCAGTAGTAATTGACGATTGTATAAGTGAGACTAAACATTAATAGTAAGAATGGCTACCTTAGAATATTTTAACAAGTTAGGACAAACCCTAGGGAAAGGAAGGACAGGTTTTGGAAGAGTTTGCTTTCACGCAATTGAATGTGGCTGAAGAAAAAAAAAAGAAAAAAAAAGATTAGCTGAAGAAAAAAAAGATTAGACGATATTGCTAGAGACGAGAGGGCACGTGAAAGAGAAGAAAGAACAAGATTAGTTGAATTGGAACATGAACATAAAATGGCAGCTATCGAGCTTGAGAAATTAAAACTACAGCAACAAGATAACCTGAGGAATCTTGGAAGTTCTGGGTCTGAGAAAAAGGACCACACAGCTAATTTTAAGTTTCGCCTACCCAATTTTTCTCCAGGGGTAGATGACGTTTCATGCTTCCTACACCGTTTTGAATCATTATGCATGGAATTTAATATTCCAAGAGCATCATGGGCAATTCGTTTAGAATCCTACTTGACAGGGGACTCATTGACAGCGGTGTACACTTTGGACGAGGAGAATAGAAGGAATTATGACGCAGTCAGAACACTCTTGTTAAGAAAATATCATTTGGATGAGGAAGGCTATCGCCAACGTCTAAAGAAATTGATACCAGAAACTAACAAGGATTTCGGAGAATTCATCTCATCGATTAAGATGTGTTTCAATCGTTGGGTGGAATTGGCAAAAATTGATCACACTTTCGAGGGATTAATGGATCTAGTGCTGAGAGATAAGGTCTTATCATCTATAAGTCCAGAATTACTCGCCTACTTACACGAACGGAAACCGGATTCTCTTACAATGATGGAATCATTAGGACGCCAATTCATGACGGCACATCCGGGTAAGACAGTCGGTAACACTAATGTTAAGAAGGCACTACCTGTGTGCTCCGCTCGGCTCATGCATACGGATAATACTAGGTCTCGAACTCGAAGCATGGATAGGAATTTCGATCGAAATACTAGATCTTTTCGAGGGCGCTATAACTTTATGCGCCGCCAATCTCCACACCGGGGGGGGGGGGGATTTCCACCGTTATTATGATAGTGGATCACCTCGATATAATGATAATCGAAACAATAACTCTTGGCGTCGATACCGAAATGGAGGCAATAGAAATTATTATAGAGACCAAAACACTAATGCACCTAATTCTCAACATTGTCCAGGATGTACATGTTCCAAACATGTTAACAATCCCCAAAATGGAAGAAACAGGGGTAGAAACTTCCATGGTAATGACTACTTCTATCGTTCACGAAGTGTAAAACGCTCATGTGCGAATGCCTGTCAAGATAATAATCCTGACATAGAAAACAAAGAAGACAATAATACCAACCATGCTAATGCGTGCAGTGCAGACTTGCATAATGAGGTATGTTGCACCGAATGTGAGACTCTTTTTAAATCAGATGTAACTTCAAGATTGTTATGCGGGCATCCTTTACCTGCACTGGCAGTAAATGATGGCAACGGATCTTTGACTTTTAACAAAGGTTTTCTCAATAATAGACTTGTTTCAGTCCTGAGGGATACCGGATGTACCACTGTAGGTGTTAGAAAGTCATTGATTGATCCATCTTGTTTCACAGGTACTAAAGTTAAGTGTATAACCTTCGGGGGTACAGTAGAGTACTATCCCATGGCGGATGTTTTTATTGATACACCGTTTTTCACAGGAAAGGTTAGGGTTTTTATGCTCGATCATCCAATTTCGGATGTTGTTTTGGGGAACATTACTGGCATAAAGGACTGCTCGAAACAGGACATCTCGGACTGGGAATGTCACCATATGATATCTACAAATGCTGTCATTACGAGAGCACAACAAAGATCTCAAACACAGAGCGGAAATGAGATAAACAATGATGAAATGCAGCTTACCATGATAAGTAAAGAATAATTTAGTGCGGTACAAAAAACAGATACCACATTGACAAAGCTTTTTCATTTGGCAACGTCAGAAAATATTAAATGTACAAAAACATCGAGATATTGGTTCCAAATTAAAAATGATATCTTGATACGAAACTTCGACGATTTCACAACAGTCAAGAAACAAATAATTGTGCCCGCACCTTATCGACTTTTAGTCTTAAGACATGCACACGAAGCAAATTGCGCAGGTCACATGGGTATCGCGAGAACAAAGTATAGGATTCTAGCTCATTTTTACTGGCCGTGCATTAATAAGGACATTAAAATATTTTGTCGCTCGTGTGTCACATGTCAACGAGTGGCGCGTAAGGGTGCTTACTATATGGCACCTATTCAGGCCACAGGTGTTTCTGTGCGCCCCTTTTCTAAAATGGCAGTCGATATTATTGTTCCACTGTCAGTCGCATCGGCCAGAGGCCACAAATATGTCCTAACGTGCATTGACATGTGCACAAGGTGGCCGGAAGCTATTACTTTGAAGAATATTGCGACTAAGGACGTAGCTGATGCACTTTTTCTCATTTTTTGTCGCTTAGGATTTCCAGGGGAGATATTGTCCGATAGAGGTACACAATTTGTATCTGAGGCAATGTCTAAGGTGATGAGCTTATTTTCGATTGACAGATCTCTGAGTTCGATCTACCATCCGATGTCGAACGGCATGGTAGAGCGTCTAAATTCCACATTAAAGCAACTGCTAGATAAAGTATCTAACAAACGGGAAGGCAAACCCGGTCCTAAAAAATGCCGTGCAGAAGTCGGATGTGTCGACCGAAAGGTGCAGATATCACAGCTACGTTGTAAACAGACACAACGCAACCACCGTCCTTTTCAGGGCGAACGAAGAAGAAGAAGCAGAAGAAGTATCTGACAAACATCCTCAGGACTGGGATAGATTACTGCCTGCAGTACTGTTTGCTTATCGGGAGGTGCCGAATGAGCAAACAGGATTTTCACCATTTGAATTGATTTATGGAGCAAAGCCTCGAGGACCCATGTCCATTTTCAAACAATTACTGCTGGGGTTGGAGAAAGATCCAGAGGTAAAATCTTCATATCAGTACGTAGTAGATCTTAGAGAGAGACTAATCGACGCATGTCAGTTCGCAACGGAATCATCGGAGTTAGCAAAAGAAAAAGCACGTTCATTTTACAATCAACATAGAAAGTTACGAACATTAGCTCCTGGAGATGAAGTCTATGTGCTATTACCACAAAGGGAAAATCGTTTATTAATCTCGTGGAGTGGCCCGTACAGGGTGATCTCTAAAAGAACAGATGTGGATTATGTCATTGAGGTAAAAGGGAAAAATAAAACTTTTCACATAAATATGTGTTGCTGCTAAAAACTTGTAGCAACTTATTCTGACCATGCATTCTGACTAGATTCATTTTTTAATGCATGGGAAGGAACTCATGAAATTGTAGTCACTTTTATTTCTACAGTCGTCTAATCTTGATAGCTATCGTTAAGAAGTTGTCTTATCTTGATAGCTAGGGTTGCCGATAGCTGTGTGAACGATTTTGAGTCACGACCATATATGGAGCGCTCAGATCGTCAGTTCTTTGAAAACAGTTGGCAATCGCAATGTTTCAAGATTCATTTCCTTTTAAGGAAATAGGTCTTAAGTCGAACATTGTAGAACATTCTGCGTTTCGTAAATTGGCCTGAGTTGTATTCGATTCGCGTTTTCTGCGCATGTCCCTTTTTGTGGCGTTGGTAAAACGATTTCCGCCCAAGTCAGTCTGTGCTGAGAAGCTGTGAAGGCGAGACGTAGCTATGTGCTAGTCTTCGCTTAGTTTATTCAGGAAGGAGTCCTCATGATTGTTGTTCCTATCTTGAGATGATATATCTCTGTGTTATTCCTAATGCCTGGAGGCATATGTGATTATTCATTTAATTCCTTATGAACAGGTAATTAAATCCCTTTTTTGGCTGAGTAACTTTATCGCCATCTTGTGATGTTGACTTTTGCTTAGCCTGCCTTATTCTAAAGTCTACGATATGACTAGTTGCTCAGCTCACGATCCACTTAGATTGTCACGCATCGATTGATGCCTGTCCTACGGACTATTTGCTTCCTGAACTTTGTTGATGGATCTAGGTTTGATACCTTTGCTGTATAAGAACATAGAGGACGATAATGTGACGCTCAAAAGACATGCCTGTCTTGTTGAGGTCAGATAGAGGAGACCATATTTAATCTCCTAGTTGATATCTAATAGCTCTTATGGAAAGGGGAAGTTTACTACCTGACTACATGTACAGCGGCTTTACGATATCCTAAAAGGCAGATGATGCACATTATTTTGATGCTGTCTGCTGTGCCAGTTGAATTGTCTACATATGTAATAATGACTGTTTGATCGTACCTATGATGTACCTGCTTGTTTATGTCTACACACTTCGTCATTGTGGCGTTTATAATAAATTATACAAAACCGTCACTAGCTGTTGCAAGCATCATTGACTTTTCACATCGTGAGTTAACGTGACGTCATTGTGTGGATTGACTTGTTCGTAATGCTCACTGTCTGTATACACATCTACATCACACTTAAACCAGACTACAGACACCAAGTTACTACGCCTCATCATCCCTGGTGTCTGAGGGTGGCACACTACTCCGCAAAGGCCAGGATTATCATACCTTGAGAGGAGCAGATGAATTACAACACCCTCAACGTTGTGTGGCAAATGCGACATCCTCCACAGAACATTTATCAACACATATAATACTTACGCAACATTTTCTACGCAACATTTGGTGGCCATAAGCTGGTTTGATCTGGTACCAGCATACTCGGGGTCCCTTACCCGCTTCATTCAGCACTCTACAACAGTCTACAGACAACATCTACAAGACAACAACAGAAGTGCAGAGTTACGAAATTACTCGGCGTTGCCCAGGAACTTTTTTGGAATTTTCAACAATTGCTGTTCCAAGTCAAGAAAGTGACATTTCCCAGTTTTGTTACATACGGGAGAATCGATTTGTTGCTGTTCTGCTTTGGAGAAGGCCAAGTTCCATCGCTGACGAGTTCTACACTTCTTGTACACTGCATGTACCGTTTGAAAACTCAAGTCTCAACCATCGTCGTAGCTGTTTTGATGCAAGTACAGATGGCAATCAACGTTGGATCTTTGATCTCAGAATGCTGATTACATCCTGTTTGCTGTACTGACGATTGGAGTTCCATAAGTTAAGTGGCCTGTTTGTTTGTGAACTGTGCCCTTATACTTCTACTGAGTCTTCTGTGTTTCATCTCATTCTTTTGTTTACATGTTATATGTTTATGTGTTATTTGTATATTTATATTTATATGTTTATGTTTCTGCGGGTTTTCGGTTGGGCGGAGTCTCCCTTAGATTATACCACGTCATAGAGGTCATCTATTGTGAGCGTTTTCTGTAGGGTGTGCAATTTCCGATACTGGAATTTGCAAAGCGACTTCTGTTGCTAATTTTTTGTTAGTTGTGATGCCATGTGTTAGTATTGTTTTCGTTATTTTTCTGCATTCTTTAGTTCTGTTTTGATTTGTTTGTACTTGCTAGCCTCCTCTTTACTATAGTTTAGTTTCATACAACATTTTTGTTTATACACTGTGGTGTCTTGTATTTGTGTTATCTTCTCGTAGATATCATCACATTTTTTGTGATATTTCTTTAATTTTCGCTTTATTTTTTGTTGATTTCTACGAATGTATTCGTATTGTTGCTAAATCTTTGTATTGTTTACATTGTATTGTTTACATTGTATTGTTTACAGTGTAATGTTTACATTGTTATTGTTTACATTGTGATTGTGTTTACATAGTCATTGGTTACACTTATAGTAGTTAATTCACATTTAATAGTGGGTTATGCTTATGCATTACTACTACACTGATGATTAATAAATGATGAATAGTATTGTGCACTATTGAATGGGAAGTGCACCTATGATCAAGAGTTGATTGATGATATTTCAAAAAGGTCTATACACAAGTTCTTTGATATAAGACTTGTTTCCCACAGAGATTGGGATAATAATATGTGTTGTGAGTAAACAAGTGCTTCATTTAAGACTTGTTATAATTAAATTTGAAATAAGATAATTAATTATTTCAGGTTGTGGACTCATATTATTACACATCATGGCTACATTTGAGCACTTTATTGAGCAGGGTAAATTGCTTGGGAAGACTGGTGATAAGTTAGAAGAATTTGCAACTGCTCAATATGATAAAGCAATGGAAGCTGAACAAAAGAAACTGCAAATGCAGGTGGATGAAAAAAGATTCCAAATGGAAATGGAAAAACAAAAAAGAGAAGCAGAAGCAAAAGCTGAAGAGAAAAGACTTGAGGCTGAAAATAAAAGACTTGAAATAGAGGCTGAAAATAAAAGACTTGAAAAAGAGGCTGAAAATGAAAGACTTCAAATGCAGGCTCAAGCTGAAGAAAGGAAGTTACAAAGAGAGTCTGAAGAGAGGAAAGCAAAAATGGAGCATGAAGAAAAACTCTTAGCTTTGGAAGTTGAGAAATTAAGGGTGATGAACATAGGTAATGCTAATGATGCAAATAAGGTCTCTGATAAGACTAATGCAAGCACTTTCAAACTTAACCTACCACCATTCAATGCTTCCATCGACGATATAACATTCTATTTGGACAGATTTGAAACTTCATGTAAAGTACATAACATAGATAAATCATTGCAGGTTTATCATTTGTCCAAAATACTTAGAGGTGATGCTTAAGTATGTTAAGTATGGTAGATGAGCCTGACAAGAACAACTATGATGTTGTCAGGGCTATGTTGTTAAAAAAATACCAACTTGACGAAGACGGCTATCGTCTTCAATTTAAAAATATGTTACCAGAAACTGGTGTGCAATTCTCTGAATTTATTTCAAAGACACGTCTTACTTTTTTACGTTGGGTGGAGCTGTCTAAGACAGAAAAAACTTATGAAGGACTTATGGACTTAATACTTAGAGACAAAGTCATGTCTTCTGTTAATGAGTCTTTCCTTGCTTTCCTTCATGAACGTAAACCTAAAACAATAAAAGAAATGGAAGATTTCTGTAGCCAATACAAAACTGCTCATCCTCACGCAACCATTGGTAACTCTAAAGTAAAAGAAGGTCTGCCAGTTGCTTCGGCAGCACCTTATAGTCAAAACACTAGTAATAGATTCCAACAAAATTTTGATAAGAAAAGTAACCGTAGTTACGGTCAAAACTATGGAAATCAATTTCAGGGTGATTCTTCGTCGAAGAATTGGAGACGAGCTGACAGTCCTCGTTACTTCCAACCTAATAATTTTAGGCATTTCAGAAGAGGATATGGTAATAGAGGGTTTTCCTCGCGTAAACCTCAAAACCAAACAACCTAATTTCTCACATTTCTTATCCTGAACTTTTAATTTGTCATGTATGTCTTTCTTTTCTTTCAGTTGGCAACTGATAATATCATTATCCTCCAACACCTCATGAAGCATATTTATGTAAGTCTCTTCACGAACATTGCTCTCAATCTTTAATATGTCATACATTTCTTTTTTCTCTTGAACTTCCTGTCTGAGATTACCAACTTCGTCATCTTTGTCTTTCACCCGAATTTCCAACTCTTTGTTCTTGTTCAATGCTGCATCTAACGCCGCATGTACTTTAGTAAGTTCCGTGTTTGACTTATCTAACTCATTTGCCAGTTTAGAGACTGTTTCGTGTAGTTTACTCACTTCAGTAGTAACTTTTAAACAATTGTCCCTTTCCCGTAGGGCACTCTGTTTGTTGACTTTTATTTGTTTCTCACTTCCTAATTCCTTTTTCTGCTCATCAGGAATACCATTGTGGATTATCTTGAATATACTTTGAATTACATGTCCGTGCTCAAGCTCAATATACTGTTTCAAAAACACACGAAGGTGCTGTAGCAAATCAATCAAATCCTTAGCCATTATTGAATTACAAAGAAGCTTAAAGTTATGTTCAGCAAATAACTTTAGGGATACTGACACATTAACCAACAAATCGTCCATGATCCATACTCCAAGTCTTGGACCTCTCAATCCCTTTTCATCTCTACCTATCAACAATGCACACTCCAGCATAGGCCTTATATCTGCAGGATTATTATCAAAATCCATGGTGATTCAATCACTCATTTGTCACATCAATGTGGACATGATAATAATCATGGAAACTGTAGTTCGAAACATGATAACAGTTATAATAGAGACAATAATAACTACAGAGACAATAACAACAGTGATAACTTCAGAGGTAATAGTAGTCGCGGTAGATCTCAATACAAAAAAAAGAGATATCAGCAGGCTAACTCGGTTCAACAAGAATCTCAGGGAGCCTGTAATCAGGTTTCTGATAATAAAAACTCTGACACTGTCACTTGTTCTTCATTTGACTTTGGGAGAGCAAACAAGTGCCCCCAATGCAGTACTTTGTTCGAACCGACTACAATATCGACTTTGAGTTGTGGTCACCCTCTCCCCGCTCTTCCTGCTTCGGTTGCACATGACGGGAGAGGTTCTCTAATCCTACATAAGGGTCTTGTTAATAATACTCCGGTCTCACTACTTTTCGATTCCGGATGCACCACTATTGGTGTTAGACAATCGCTTTTAGATCCATCCTGTGCGACAGGAAGGGTTATCAAATGTGTCACATTTGGCGGCACTCTAGAGAAATATCCTTCTGCTATAATTCACATTGCCACTCCTTTCTTTACGGGAGATGTGCATGCCTGTCTCTTACCTAATCCTATTGCGGACCTTATTATTGGTCGTATCCACGGAGTTAGGGAATGTACCCCACAGCAAATTGCTGCTTGGGAAGATGATAATATGCAAGCTACCAATGCAGTGGTTACAAGAGCACAAGCTCTACAAACACCGCAAACTTCGTTGAATAATGATAATGAAGTTCATAGCCAAGATAGTACCTTGGTTATTTCTCGTGACTCGTTCATAAAATTACAAGAAGAAGATCCTACGCTAAAGAAATTCTTCATTCTTGCGAAGAAAGGTGATCCAAATAAGGATACACAAAGAAAATCTTGGATAGAAATGAAAAACGGCGTACTTGTACGTATGGTACAAGACTCGGCTACGTCAGCACATTCGCAAATTCTTGTTCCCAAGAGTATGAGAGTGCAAATATTGCAGCATGCTCATGACTCGCAATGTGCTGGACACATGGGATTTTCCGTACAAAGTCGAGAGTCCTTGCGGCTTTCTTTTGGCCCTTTGTTAACAAGGACATCCGTATATACTGCCGATCATGTCAGGTATGTCAGGAGGTCAAATCTAGAGGACCACGACATGCTGCGCCTATCCAGGCTGCTGACATCCCTATTCGGCCATTCCAGAAAATGGCCATAGATATTATTGGCCCTTTTAAGATAAAGTCGGCCAGAGGACATCAGTTTATTCTTACATGTGTCGATATGTGCACACGTTGGCCAGAGGCTATCCCTCTAAAGAGCATATCTACTACAGATATCGCAGATGCTCTTTGGCTGATATTTTCTCGCTTGGGGTTCCCCAGAGAAATACTGTCAGACCATGGAACTCAACTCATATCTGATACTATGTCTCAAGTAATGTCTACCTTACACATTAAAAGATCTCTCAGTAGCATCTATCATCCTATGTCTAATGGGTTAGTTGAGCGTCTGAATAGAACGCTCAAGACTTTACTTGGTAAGATAACTGAAGACCATCCTCAAGATTGGGACAGGGTTTTACCTGCGGCTCTCTTTGCCTATAGAGAGGTCCCAAATGAGCACACAGGATTTTCTCCCTTTGAACTTGTCTTTGGCGCGCGTCCGCGCGGCCCTATGTCTTTATTACACGATCTCATCACTGCCGATGATATTAGTGATGACACTCAATCTTCATATGAGTATGTCATTGCTCTGAGGCAAAAGATCATTGAGGCATGCAAACTAGCGACTGCTTCGTCAGAAATTGCTAAAGAAAAAGCAAGGCAGTTTGCTAACAAGAACAGATGTCTACGACAACTTTGTCCAGGTGACAAAGCATTCGTCCTACTCCCCAGTAGGGAAAATAGACTTCTGATTGCATGGAAAGGTCCATATGCAATAGTCTCACGAATTTCCGATGTTGACTATGTGGTCGATATAGATGGAAAGCATAAGACTTTCCATATCAACATGCTGACGGAATTTCATGAGCGTCCAGACTATTTGCTGCCTATTTTTCAGGCAACGGACGAATCTTCGGTACCTCATGGTCATTACTCATCCCTGTCTGTCATACAGGATGAGGAATCTGTTTTTTCTGATGTCGATCTCCCTCTTCCAGTGGTTCCACTACATTCTATGGAATCTTGGAAAGATGTGTCCATTTCTCCTAATCTTTCTGTTGATGAACATCGTCAAGTCTCGTCGATGTTACAGACATTTAAGGATGTTCTAACCGACATCCCTGGTCACACGAATGTCATAGAACATGACATAATTCTTACCGACAGTAATCCTATTAGGGTTAGGCCGTATCCTATCCCTATACACTTTCAGTCACAAGTGGAAAAGGAATTGGATGAAATGATCCAATTAAACATAATTGAACCATCGACTTCTCCATATTCTTCTTCCATGGTTATTGTTCGGAAGAAAGATAAGAACATACGAATTTGCGTTGATTATCGCAAATTAAATCAAGTCACAAAGTTCGATGCTGAACCTATGCCTTTACTAGAGGATCTACTTAGTAGACTTTCTAATTCTAGATTCTTCACTAAACTTGACTTGTCAAAAGGTTATTGGCAAGTGCCTTTAGCAGATCATGCCAAACCTCTGACTGCTTTCTCTACACCTAGGGGTTTATTTCAATGGAATGTAATGCCTTTCGGTCTTATGAACGCCCCTGCTACTTTCGTTCGCATGATGCGTCGAATTCTTTCTCATCGTTCGGATGTCATCGCTTACTTAGATGATATCTGTCTCTTCAGTGATTCTTGGGAAGATCACTATCTGGGTTTATATGACCTACTGTCTACTCTACGTGAGTATAATCTGACAGCAAAACCTTCTAAAGCTTATATTGGTTTTGGTGAAATTTCTTTCTTGGGTCATCGTGTTGGTCATGGTCTCTTGAAGACAGAAGACCACAATACTTCGAAAATATTGAACATTTCTGTACCTAAAACGAAGAAACAAGTCCGGAGTCTCTTGGGGTTAATCCAATTCTATGGGAGATTTATTCCGAATCTATCTTCGATAATGGCACCTCTGTCAACGTTGTTGAAGAAAGGGTCACCTAATCTGATTCTTTGGTCTCAGGAATGTCAATCTTCCTTAGACCAGATTAAAAGTATATTTTCTTCTCCTCCCATCCTAAGATTACCTACTCTTGATAGAACTTTTGTTCTTCGAAGTGATGCTTCATCCACTGGGATCGGAGCAGCACTTATGCAGGAATATGCTGAAACTCTGCATCCTGTCATGTACATTTCTAGAAAACTAAATGCGGCAGAGAGGAACTACTCGGTTTTAGACCGTGAATTGTTAGCTATGGTTTGGTCTATTCTCAAACTACAAAGATTCCTCCTGGGCGCACATTTCATTCTAGAAACTGATCAGAAAGCTCTTACAGCTATTCAGACTAAGAACTTGAAGAGTTCGAGATCCACTCGATATGCTATTGCTCTTCAACCTTTTCACTTCACGGTACGAGCTATCCGTGGGTCGGATAATGTGATGGCTGACATTCTGTCTAGATGCCCACATGATTCCAACTAATACTTCTGTTCTATTTCTAGATATACGACAGAGCCATAACACACTTATATTACTACAATACATTAGCACATCTGTCCTCACTTTAGGTGAACACATACTATTGTGCTTTGTTATCATCTTCTTCTGTTCCCATCTTTAATATAAGAAGAAGACTGAGTAGTTAATATAAGGGCCGAAAGTTCCAAAGGCCACAATTATTAATAATAATGTATTGTATAGTATGAAACTTAATGGCTATTAAATAGAATTATATTGTTTGTTTTTTCTCAGCACGTTATTGTTGATCTGAGAAGCTACCTTTCTATTGTCAAACATGGAGAGTTCCACATTGTACAGTTTCTTTGGAATGACAGGAGATGTGTCCTCGATCTTCATTTATATTTAATTTCATTGTGTAATGGTAATATTAAACATTTAGATAATGTAATATTTAACATTCAATATCAGATGTGTACATCCATTCTAAGCGGTATTAGATTATGACACTGCTATTTGATTATAATGATATGAACTTGCATATTTATATTGTATTTTCATGCAAGCGTAGTGTGTGTTGGTGGCACCTCCCCGATATATTTTTTTAAATCAGATTTTTTATCTGTTGAGAAATATTCTCACCAGACACTTTATGTGTCAATTTAGCCTCATATTAGGCAGTGCAATTACTTATCCCCGCATAATTCATGCGTTGTTAAACCGTTTTTTGGTTTTACTCTTGGATATTTAAAAAAAAAAAAAAAATGTTGCACATTTTTTTTTTATCGGGAGGTGGCGGTAATGTTGCTGCTAAAAACTTGTAGCAACTTATTCTGACCATGCATTCTGACTAGATTCATTTTTTAATGCATGGGAAGGAACTCATGAAATTGTAGTCACTTTTATTTCTACAGTCGTCTAATCTTGATAGCTATCGTTAAGAAGTTGTCTTATCTTGATAGCTAGGGTTGCCGATAGCTGTGTGAACGATTTTGAGTCACGACCATATATGGAGCGCTCAGATCGTCAGTTCTTTGAAAACAGTTGGCAATCGCAATGTTTCAAGATTCATTTCCTTTTAAGGTAATAGGTCTTAAGTCGAACATTGTAGAACATTCTGCGTTTCGTAAATTGGCCTGAGTTGTATTCGATTCGCGTTTTCTGCGCATGTCCCTTTTTGTGGCGTTGGTAAAACGATTTCCGCCCAAGTCAGTCTGTGCTGAGAAGCTGTGAAGGCGAGACGTAGCTATGTGCTAGTCTTCGCTTAGTTTATTCAGGAAGGAGTCCTCATGATTGTTGTTCCTATCTTGAGATGATATATCTCTGTGTTATTCCTAATGCCTGGAGGCATATGTGATTATTCATTTAATTCCTTATGAACAGGTAATTAAATCCCTTTTTTGGCTGAGTAACTTTATCGCCATCTTGTGATGTTGACTTTTGCTTAGCCTGCCTTATTCTAAAGTCTACGATATGACTAGTTGGCTCAGCTCACGATCCACTTAGATTGTCACGCATCGATTGATGCCTGTCCTACGGACTATTTGCTTCCTGAACTTTGTTGATGGATCTAGGTTTGATACCTTTGCTGTATAAGAACATAGAGGACGATAATGTGACGCTCAAAAGACATGCCTGTCTTGTTGAGGTCAGATAGAGGAGACCATATTTAATCTCCTAGTTGATATCTAATAGCTCTTATGGAAAGGGGAAGTTTACTACCTGACTACATGTACAGCGGCTTTACGATATCCTAAAAGGCAGATGATGCACATTATTTTGATGCTGTCTGCTGTGCCAGTTGAATTGTCTACATATGTAATAAGGACTGTTTGATCGTACCTATGATGTACCTGCTTGTTTATGTCTACACACTTCGTCATTGTGGCGTTTATAATAAATTATACAAAACCGTCACTAGCTGTTGCAAGCATCATTGACTTTTCACATCGTGAGTTAACGTGACGTCATTGTGTGGATTGACTTGTTCGTAATGCTCACTGTCTGTATACACATCTACATCACACTTAAACCAGACTACAGACACCAAGTTACTACGCCTCATCATCCCTGGTGTCTGAGGGTGGCACACTACTCCGCAAAGGCCAGGATTATCATACCTTGAGAGGAGCAGATGAATTACAACACCCTCAACGTTGTGTGGCAAATGCGACATCCTCCACAGAACATTTATCAACACATATAATACTTACGCAACATTTGCTACGTTACAATATGCTTCAAAAATTTCACTCAAGACCTGATAATTTACAATTAGCTTTTGATTCTGTCCTGGAACCTACAGGCCGTCTTGCTTCTATCGCGGTTATTAACGAAGAACAAACTTCTTTCCATGATGTTCCTTTATATTTACCACTCATTCCTCTTCAACCTACAGAGTCCTGGAAAGATGTTTCCATATGCACTGAACTTTCCTGTAATCGTCAAGATGAAGTTCGAAGTCTCTTACAGTCTTTTACAGATGTACTTACTGACATTCCTGGACGAACAAATATCATTTCTCATTCCATTAAACTTAAAGACGATCACCCTATCAGACTACGACCATATCCAATTCAATTGCACTTTCGTGATCAAGTGGAAAGAGAACTGGACGACATGCTCCAACTTAACATCATATCTCCTTCTAATTCACCCTACGCTCTTCCAATAGTCGTCATTAGGAAGAAGGATAAATCAGTTCGAATTTGCATAGACTTTCGGCGACTTAACAGTTTACAATTACTGATGCTGAGCCCATGCCGGTGCTTGAAAACTTACTGTCCCAACTCTCTGAGTCTACTTATTTCAGTAAATTGGATTTGTCAAAAGGGTATTGGCAAATTCCACTCACAGAAGAGTCAAAACCTTTCACAGCTTTTTCCACATCTAGAGGGTTGTTTCAGTGGAACTACATGTGCTTTGGTCTGGTGAATGCGCCAGCTACTTTTGTGCGTATGATGAGGTTGATTTTGTCTGATAGATCTGATGTGAGCACCTAAATTGATGATATATGTCTCTTTCACAATTCGTGGTAGGAACATATTGCTGGTCTCAGGTCATTGCTCCAAACTCTACGCTTACATAATCTCACAGCAAAACCCTCCAAAATTCAGATAGGATTTCAAGAAATTACCTTCTTAGGACACAGAGTCGGTCACGGCTGTCTGAAACCTGAGGATACTACTGTGTCACGTATCCTAAACCTCTCTAGACCGACAACAAAGAAGCAAGTTCGCAGTCTTCTTGGTTTGGTGAATTTCTATCATAAGTTTATACCAAATTTTTGGTCCATCACGTCAGTTCTATCCTCTTTAACTGGAAGGGGCTCTCTTAGTAAAAATCCTATGGAATGAAGATTGCGACAGAGCATTACACCACATTAAAATTTGTTTTTCTAACACACCTATTTTAAGATTGCCTAACATGCGTTTACCATTCATTCTCAGGACTGACGCATCTTCGGAAGGAATTGGCGGGTGCCTGATGCAAGACTCACGGAGCTATTCATCCAGTTTTATATGTTAGCCGAAAACTGAGTTCGACAGAATCCAGGTACCCCGCCATTGAAAGAGAATTGCTGGGTTTGGTATGGTGTATGACCAAGCTTCAGCGCTACTTACTGGGTGCACAATTTGTCCTGCAAACTGACCACAAGGCATTAACATATTTGCAAACTGCCAAGTTTCCAAATCAGCGTGTAGCCAGATATGCTCTCCTTCTACAATCTTATGATTATAAGATTTTTCCTATAACAGGTAGCAGGAATGTGTTGGCTGACACATTATCCAGATGTGTTATACATGATGAGGACAGTAACGTGACATGAACATAATACACATAGTGATAGTTACACTGAGTGCGTACTTATAAACCTTACTACTTCAGAACTATGCTAATGGTGAAACTCGTGATTACTGCAAGAACATTTAGTTTCATTCATGGATTTTCTCTATTTACTTACAAGATAACATTTTAGTAAATTATGGGACTGGATTGGTAATTATTTTTTCTATATATTGCATTACATTAGACAAATGTATGACGGTATAAAGAAAGCACTTGGCCCCCATAAAAGTAAGACGGCACCGCTAAAAACCATCAGCGGAGAGAAGCTAACCGATAAGGGTAAGCAGATGGAGAGGTGGGTCGAGCACTACTCTGAGCTTTACGCTAGAGACAATACCGTTACACCTGCAGCCCTTGATGCTGTCAATAGTGTGCCAACTATGGAGGAGCTGGATGCCGAACCAACATTAGAGGAACTCAGTAAGGCCATTGATAGCTTGGCCTCTGGCAAAGCACCAGGCAGTGATGGGATTCCTCCTGATTTAATCAAATGCTGTAAGAGCACGCTATTACATCCCCTGCATAGGATGCTGTGCCAGTGCTGGGAAGAGACAACTATTCCTCAAGACATGCGAGATGCCAAGATTGTAACACTGTATAAAAATAAAGGAGACAGAAGTGATTGCAATAACTACAGAGGCATCTCTCTTCTTAGTATTGTTGGTAAGGTTTTTGCCAAAGTCATCTTAATGCGACTACACAAGTTAGCTGAGCGCATATATCCAGAGGCACAGTGTGGATTCCGAGCTGGCAGATCAACAACAGACATGATCTTCTCTCTCCGCCAGCTTCAGGAAAAATCAAGAGAGCAGAAAAGACCATTATATATCGCCTTTATAGACCTCACAAAAGCATTCGACCTGGTTAGTAGGGATGGACTCTTTAAAATCCTCCTGAAAATAGGCTGCCCTTCTAAAATGCTGGAAATGATAAAGTCATTCCATGACGACATGAAGGGAACAGTCCAATATGCTGGAAGCACGTCACAGCCCTTTGATATACGAAGTGGCGTTAAACAAGGCTGTGTTTTGGCTCCGACCCTCTTCGGAATCTTCTTTGCCTTACTCTTGAAACATGCATTCAGAGATGAAACTGAAGGAATATGCCTTCACACTAGGTCAGATGGCCGTCTGTTTAATCTTTCAAGGCTGAAGGCAAAAACAAAAATCAGAAGGGTCACTATAAGAGACTTGTTGTTCGCTGATGATGCTGCAGTCGTCACTCAAAGCCAACAGGAGCTTCAGAGCTTGATGAATCGCTTCACTCAAGCATGCAAGGACTTTGGCCTCACAATAAGTCTAAAGAAAACGAATGTGCTGAGTCAGGATGTGGGTGCTGCACCAGTTATCACTATCGATAACTATGAATTGGCAGTGGTGCACCACTTCACATACCTAGGGTCTACCATCAATGACAAACTCTCACTGGATACAGAAATCGACAGCCGCATTGGCAAAGCTGCAGCTACCTTTGCCCGCCTCACATCGCGTGTTTGGGGAAACTCTAAACTCACAATGAAGACCAAAGCTGCGGTATATAATGCCTGCGTCACCAGCACACTCCTATATAGCAGCGAGACCTGGACGACCTATGCTAAGCAAGAAAGAAGGCTCAATACCTTCCATTTGCGGTGTCTACGCCGCATCCTCGGCATCTCGTGGAAAGATAAAGTGACAAATGTCGAGGTGTTGTCACGTGCTGGCCTTCAAAGTATGTATACGCTGCTTAGACAGCGCAGACTTCGCTGGCTTGGCCATGTTCGCCGCATGGAAGATGGTCGCATCCCAAAAGATATCTTCTACGGACAATTAGCAGATGGCAAGAGAACAGTTGGGCGACCACAGCTGAGGTTCAAAGATGTGTGCAAGAGAGATATGAGGGCACTGGACATGGATCCAGCAACATGGGAGGATGAAGCTGCCGATCGCACTAAGTGGCGATGCTATTTACGGCACCACCTCAGATTGGGCGAAGAGAGGCTCACACAAGAAGCAGAGGTGAGGAGAAAACGTCGAAAGGAGCACCAGGAAAATAAGCAGCTGAGGGCTGCCACCTCAGGGGCGCATTCCCATAGTCAGTTATGACTGAAGGGGCTATTATTATTATTATTATATTGCATTACATCCACTACTACACTAAGGTTATTATTGACATAATGTGTTAATTATGATTATATTTGACTTCAGTCATCGACCAAACAATATTTGACATAACTTAGACTGTCACGAGAGGGTTCGAGGATACATTATTGGCCATCCTTCTTGGAAAACTAGTAGTTTTCTCTTGGGGGGGGGGGGGGGGGGAATAATGTTACACATCTTTTTGTGCACCTCAATGTTTTGTTATTTTGAAACGCTGCGGTGTTCAACTAGAGTGTCACGGGAATCTGCGTGAAAAAGGGAGATAACTTACAGAGCAGTGTATTCAGCCGGAATGTCTAAGTGGGATGTGTAGTTTCTTGGATTATATTCTATGTCTGCTGTATGATTCTACTTCATGAGGAATTAGCAATGTGTGTGATTGCTAGATGAAATATTTATTGGCAGGAAGTATATTTTGAGCTCTATTTGATTCATTCATGATTTCAATAATGTTATGTTAAACGACTTCCGTGCGGACGCAAGACGGACAGAAAAGTTCGGTTCTTGAATTATATATTGACTGCCTAGGTCCTATGAATAGACACTATTCAAGTGTGTTAACTTGATGAACATCTGTTATATTGGAGTAATGTATCGACAATAAAGTGTGTATTGTATCTGTCACTGGAGCATTGATTTGATGATTTACTGTTGGCGTTACACCTACTAGACGTATGCTTGGATTAATTTAATGAACATACCATTGATAACGCCACAGAGCGCATTAGTCCTATTCTTTCTTTGTCTTTTTTAGAGTCCCTGCCCCGGGGAACTACACAAAGCAAGTTGAATTAGAATAGAATAAAACTGTCGCATAATTTTGGGTCGCTCTCTTGTCCATTACGGCCGTATTCTTTGACAGTTGTTGTACTGGTTAATTACGAGCTTTTCAGTGGTCGGCAACCTTTTCTTTATCTGCTATGTAGCAGATATTTAGTATTTTCAAACATTCTTACACTCCTCTCTGCGATAACGTCTGTTTGGTTACCCGTTCCTCCTTTCTGGGAAAAGGAACGGATGAGATAATATTAACCGACAATAATGTTGGTTAATCTCGGATGTCGCCGACATCAGACGACAGATTAACACTAAAATCGCCCCAGCGACTTTGGTTAAGCATTGAAAAGGCGAACGTGTCGCACTTGCCAAGATGGTAAAGAGACGAATTTTGTTTGCGCAAGAGACGGATAGAGAGATTACTTGTCTGTGCGACACATTTTGGACAGACATGAATGCCATCATCATTTCCTGTCCACCTGTTTCAAAGACATTACTTGAGAGGAAAGTTTTCACTCGAGGGATTAAGCCTCATTCTCATCGAGGGTAAAGTCTGAGGTAGATAGGATGGTGGAATAGGAAGAAGGGGACACATAACTATGTATCGGGAAACGCAATACTCAGGAGGGTGTTTTGTTTCTATTCTTTTACCATACTAGTTGGTGGTACCAGTTGAGGGTTCTATCTCTGGAACAAGAAGGGTACAAGTTGCCTGACGTCGAAGCTATACACCATCATCAGACGGGGCTTAAAGACGAGGGACCAACTTCGTAGACACTCCCTGACATTTCTGGGAACGTGCTACGCCCTACAACCTTGACCAGTGACGAGAGGAATCAGCGATCCAGTCTACCAAGAACCAAAACATCAGAAGGAGCAGAACCGTCACTGACAGCTAAGTAACACATAAAAGCTGCCAAGTGACCTCCTTTACAAAACACCATTACATTACACGGTGATGATAATTTTCTGATAAATAATTATTCATGTTTTTTAAACCCTGTTAAAACCTAAGTGATTATTAAATTTGTTATTTGTAAATATACAAATTTAATGTCGATTTAATCATTTTGAATGTACTGCATGTTTGTCTCAGTCAATTTACTAAATACACTCTAAACAGAGCTATGCCAGAATAAGAAGGATTCCACTGAGTAAATCAGGGTGGGGGCTGGAACGAGCTGAAATAAATCACTGCATAACCTTTTCTTCACAAAAGGGACGGATCAGATATAAGTTAATAGTGCTCGGCCCTAAGCAGCATTGTTCTTGACTTCTGAATATATCTTGTGACGATACCTTGAGATAGAAGCATCATTATCCTGCTATCTACAACTCTGCCAAGAGTAATGTTGTGCGAAGGTAGAAACCTTTGAAGACCCATACTAGATACTCTTGAGTTTTGGCCACTGTTGGACCACTACTGCAAAGCACGAGGGGCAATTCCGTGACATAAACAAACAATATTTCTAAATAATGTCAGTAATTTACATCTACACACGAGGAAGAG
The DNA here is from genome assembly GCA_024509875.1 of Oreohelix idahoensis. Taxonomy (NCBI): domain Eukaryota; kingdom Metazoa; phylum Mollusca; class Gastropoda; order Stylommatophora; family Oreohelicidae; genus Oreohelix; species Oreohelix idahoensis. Next base: position 673,210 of record JAMPIV010018044.1, on the reverse strand, counting down.
AGCAGGAGACAGACATAACAGGGATGAACAAGAAATAAAAAGACTTTGAGCTGATGGCACGGGACATAAGTTTGTTGAAGGACTATGCTCCCTTGTTGAGCTGAAGGGTGAAGAATGGTGAGCTGAAGGGTGAAGAATGGTGAGCTGAAGGGTGAAGAATGGTGAGCTGAAGGGCGAAGAATACAGAATTTTCCCTTGACAGTTATTTCCTGAACAATGTTCATCTCCCATCTGCCGGTCTCAAATAGAAGCCGGACGTGCGTTTGTTTTCACCACCACCACCCTCCACTTTCCAAATTGAGCTTCAAATTAAATTGCTAAGTTTAAAAACTTGATCCACGTGTCATGTGAACGATTATAGCGTCCAGTGAACGGCACGTTTGCCTCAAGTTATCAATCTGAAGCTCGTTACCGAAATAACCCAGGCACACGGCACCAGGCATTAATGTGAGCGCGAAATAGTCGTGTTGGCTCTCTACATAAAATGTATGAGTAGGAGCAGTGGCGGTGCGTTCCTAGGGGAGAAGAGGATCCATCCTCTCCAGAACTTTAAAAAACAAAGATCTTTAGTTTTCAAAATTTTTTATATAAATAGTGACGTGTAACAAATGTCATTTAGATTAAAGGTTATAACGGCAATGATTCTGTTTCTTCATGTTTTAGTAAGGACAAATGAACTTGAGATGATGGCACGTGACAGGAGGACTTGGCATGTGTTTGTTGAAGGCCAATGCTCCTTTGGGAGTGGAGGGTTATGAAGGACAAATGAGAAGTCTCCGTAAATATAATATAACCCTTTACGATTCTACGTTGAGCCCTCCACAAGCTCTTCCTCTTCTACCCTCTCTCTCTCTCTCTCTCTCTCTCTCTCTCTCTCGCTGCTATTCTCTCCCATTCCCACTTCCGTAACGGACTGTCCAAGCTATCAGTACAGAAAGACCTAATAAAATCCATCCCGAACTTCCATTTCAAAGTCATCAAGAATTTTGCAGTAGAAGGACATGCTGACAATTTTTACCCCACACGACACTGTCAGACGCTGGAAAGGAAAAAATACCTTTACTATCGACAGAGTTGTTAAAGCACTAGTCTCTTGCGGTACAGGTACCGGGTTCGAATCACGGTGGCGTCACGCTCCTGTCAACCCAGCTGTTGGTGTGGTGAAGTGGGATGTTATAAATATTTATAGGGGACTTAGTGTACTGACTGAGATCATCGGTGAAGGTATCTATATCTATTAAGAGTAGTGTATTATAGATAACCTTACTTGCTACCACATATCTATATATCTCAGTCAGAATTATTCTGGAATAGTGTGATGACTACGTTATGTGTCTAGGGTATGTGTATGATGAAGTGTAAGTCACAACAACAGACAGATAAACAATTTAATTTAATCCACTACTCTTGACAACACTGTGACACTCAAATACATATAACACTCTATGAGAATATCTTAAGGAGTCACTGATAACTTTTCAAATAACAATATGTATTCATTGTTGTCATAAAGGTATATGTGTCCTGATTCAAATACAAAGGAACCAGGAATCACAATCAATTTTAATTACAAGTATATGTACAGACTTTATCAATATGAATATTGTAGTGACATATATTATTAAAAATATCCTATGTGTGTCAGTTGTGTAGTAGTAATATGAGGTAATACTGGTTTTGTTTTGTTCAAGCTCTGTTGGTATTTGTCATCATGACTTCAATAGTTTGTCTTTTGGGACTAGTATTGGAGATGTTCTCAGTTCCTGATATTAAGACAATTAAATTCCCCTCTGAATGTTATTTTTACAAAGTCATTTCAAGATGAGGGGACATAATGTTGAGCTCAGCTGGCCAAATCAGCTTATCTTGCGTGATGGCGGCAGGAAAGGACTCCTCTGCTCGAATTCTCCCCTGGGCTCTGGAGACACCTCACTGATAGCTAAAAAGACCAAGGAGTATGCTGTCCGACTCTGGATTCAGCAAAGCTCTGACCAGGTGCTGCTCAATACCATCAAGACCACGGTCCCTGAAATCAAGAAGGATGTACCTTCTACTTCATAACTAACTTATACTCTCTTTTTACACTGATCACAACACATCACAAACATTGAGTTCAGAGCGTTAGGCCAACTATCAGCTTCATGTGAAATACTTTATTCCAGTATTAACCTCCTTAATGGTTACCACGCCTCTGCACTTCCAGCATTATTTCTTTCTAGTCAATCATCCAGGTGTCAGTGTACTATTTGGCCATTCCATGCCGTTTTACTTTCCTCCGACACCCTCTGTTCAGGCTGGAGCATTATAGGCTTTATCTCCTGTTTGCCACTGAACTACACATATATATATATACAGGCATAAATTAACAATTCACATTCAATTTTCATTAAAAGATACTGAATGGTTCAAGCTTACCACAATTCATAGAATAAACACAGATACGTTGATTAGCAATGAATTCTGGCACATTTACTGGCACAAATTCCCATCTGCTTATGTTCCAGGCTTTTATTTAGCAAAAATATGAGCTGGCTTCAACGCACTGTTGCTTTATCAAGCTTATTTAAACAAGTGGTTTCGAACTAACGCTCCTAAGTGATTATATCAGCGAGTCTGGCCAATCGAGCCACGTTTCGACAAGTGTTTGAAAAAATGTTACCTTCCTACGTCTCCCTAACAACCAAGATAGTATTTATAGCCCGACCAATCGTGGTTAGTCTTTCATTTGTTGCGCTCCAATCAATTTGGAGTTTACATGGTAGGCTATTTCTGTAACGTAAGGTTTTTTCAAACACGTTATAAAAAAATTTTATGAGCAGAAATGATTCCATGTTGTCAGGCATCCCCACTATTTTATTTTGGTTATAATTTATTAATTCCTGGACTATTTGCGTAACGTTTTACATATTCTTTGTCAGCAAGCCCTAAGGAACCCAAATATCCAAATTTAAAAGAGCTACGTGGCTGCGTTCAAAATATGCAATTTCTTCTACTCCTGTTTCGAAGATGTGCTGTCTGGGTACTGTAATGTTTTCAAACGTAAACCCATCTATTGTTATCTTTCCTAATAAGCGTTTTTTGTGATTTTAAAACCTAACTCTGGGAAGGGTAGTGAATTTATCACTGTCCGTCCGAAAAAGTTAGTGCATGTAGCCTAACACGCGTGATAGTAGTAATTGTGTATCGCGTTACGCTTGTTGGGGGTGGCATTAATAGCGAGACGCGTGTTTAATTTTGCATGCGTTCCTGATTTTATTCGCCCCTCTCTCTCTTTCTATTTGAGTCCATCTGTTCGTTCGTTTTGGTAACGTAATATAATTAATGTTAGGATTAATTTAGGTCATTACGCAGGGTGCCTCTCAATGTTTTTCCAAGAAATACAGCACACGTTTCATTGAAGAAAGCGGGTAATAATACAGTAAGCTTTTACTATCAACGTGAAAGCGTTACAATTTGCAGACGAAGCAGAAAACAAGGGGGGATTTCGAGTACATTCTTTGTGACAGCACTGTTATTTTACCATTGCTCTTTTCTTTATTAATTTTATTTGTTAGGCTTCATATTTACCTAATAATTTATATATGTGGATTAGAATATTCCACGACACCTCCCCTCTTAAAACAGACATTATATGTCAGTCCTTTATTCTATATACACATAGAGAAATTTATTATTATTTCTGGGGTTTACGGTGATTCTCATCACACGGATGGCGGCTTAAAAAATCCGCTCCCAAATTGGTTTTTCCAGATATATACTCAATGCTAAAATTATAGGAGCCAGAAGTAAAGACCATCGGAGTAACCTAGAGTTCTCATGCTTAGCCTGTGCTAGAAACGATAAAGGTTTGTGGTCTGTTTGCAACTTAAATGCCTTCCCATATAGATAAATATTGAATTTCTTTATCGCCCATATTACTGCAAGACATTCTTTTTCGCTAGTTGAGTAGTTGATTTCAGCTTTATTCAACTTTCTGCTAGCATATGCCACTGGGCTTAATTCCCCATCCAATGCATCTGATTTCTGTAGTAGAGTTGCACCTAACCCAATATTACTTGCATCCGTCCCTACTATGAATTCTTGACTTAAGTCAGGTAATTTCAAAATGGGTTTACTTGTGAGCTTTTCCTTCAATTCTTGGTAAGTCATTTCACATTGTGGTGTCCATGTAATGCGATCTGGATGTCCTTTACGTGTCAATTCAGTTAACGGTGCACATATGGAATTAAAGTTTTTGATATACTTCTGGTAGAAACCACATAATGAGACAAAGGATCTCACGTCCTTCTTGGTTTGTGGTCTCGGGGCTTTCTGTAGTTTCTCTAAATTCTTTGGGTCAGGGGTCATGTTTCCCTGATAAACTGTGTGTCCCAAAAATTCCAATTCTTTACATCCAACGCAACATTTGGTTGGTCGGGCTGTTAAATTTGCCTCCCTAAGTCGATCAAACAGCATGTTCAGAGAGTCAATGTGTTCCTCAAATGTTTCTGTTGCTATAAGGATATCATCCATAAAATTTGTTATACAGGGATTATTCAGAGGATCCAATAATTTTCTCATCATTCTAGAGAAGACACTAGGCGCATTCTTCAATCCAAATGGCAATCTATTGAACTCATAGTGTCCTTCTGAGGTACTAAAAGCTAGGTATGGTCTAACCTCAGGCTTTACTGGAATCTGATAGTATCCTTTACTCAGATCCACTTTTGAGAAATATTTAGCTTTATTTAGCCTGGCAAACAGCTGATTTGTATCCGGCAATGGATCCACCTGTCCTTCTGTAATAGCATTCAGTCTCCTGTAATCTATACAGAGTCTATGTTCTCCAGAGGGCTTCCTTAAGAGTACAACACCGGAACTATACGAAGACTCACTGTGCGAAATAATTCCTTCCTTCAATAGATAGTCTATCTCTTCCTTCAAAGCTTTCTCCTTAGCAAACGGAATCGAATATGGTTTCATACAGACAGGTGTGGAGTCTATTAGTTTCATATCATATTCCAATAGGTTTGTATGCCCTGGTCGGTCTGTTAACACCTCTGCATGATTATTTAGAACCTGTTGCACTCTCTCTTTCTGAGTTTTCGTTAAATGTGTACTGATTTTCACCTGTGCTGCTGTCTCACAGGGGTGTAATGGATATTCAAATGATGAAAGTGGTTCCTTTTTCATCTCCATGGCGATGGACAAGGTCAACAAGTGTGTCTCTTCCTGATGTTCTCTTTCCAAATATTTCTTCAGGAGATTCACATGATAGATTTTTTCTTTCCCCTTCTTATCTATCTTATAATTTGTTCTAGACACCTTCTCTAAAACTGTATATGGACCCTGCCATCCAATTTGTAACTTATTCTGACTCCCGGGCAAAAGAAGCAGTACCTTCTCTCCCACAGCCAAATCTCTGTCTTTCGCCTTCCTGTTATAATAGGCAGCATGTTTCTTCCTGGCTTGTTTCAAATTTTCATTGGCAAGTTTCCAGCCAGTTTTTAAACGAGTGGTCAGCTCATTCACATATTGGTATGAAGATGTAATGTTTTCCTCTGCCTTTTCATCAGTCCACTCGAAGCTTAACATAGCTTCGAGTGGACCTTTTATTGGCCTTCCAAACAATAATGTTGCCGGGGCCATACCGGTTGAACTATGGGGTACCTCCCGATAAGCAAAGAGGGCGGCGTGCAGGTACTGGTCCCATGTATCTGGTTTTTCGTGTGCCAACTTTCTCAGGATCGACATCAATGTGCCGTTAAATCTTTCCACTTGGCCGTTCCCTTGGGGATGATACACACTACAATGGAAGTGTTTGGCCTGAAAGATCCTGAAAACTTCTTCAGTTAGTTTCCCCTTGAACTGAGAGCCATTATCAGTCAAGATTTGATTGGGAAAGCCTAACCTTGTGAAAATTGTGAGCAATGCCTCTGCCACATGTTTTGAATCAATCGATGACAGGGCTACTGCCTCTCCCCACATAGAACAAGTGTCCACCAGAGTCAGAATGTAGCTGTTCCTTCTCTTGGTTCGGGTGAGAGGTCCCACAAGATCCACGGCAACTCTCTCAAAGGGTGTTCCCACTATGGGCATTTCCCCCAGAGTTGCTGGTGCAGTCCAATGTTTAGGTGCTACTCGTTGGCACTCTGGACAGGATTTTACATATCGTTTGATATCTTCAGTTATTCCTGGCCAGAAATAGTGACAAGCTATTCGCTGTCCTGTTGCGCTGATTCCCATATGACCACTGAAGGGAATCGCATGCCCTAGTTCCAACACTTTAGTCCTATATGAAGTGGGAAGGACCAGCTGTCCGTGACCATTGGATTCAGATCCAGCCTTCCTATATATCAGTTTGTTCTTCATATAAAACTCTCCCTTGCCTGGAGGTGTATGAGATTTGGGCAACTTCTTGAAACATGGCTTGAGTGTTTTGTCCTCAGCCTGTGCCTTCCTCATCTCATCTGGGTGAGTATTTATGGGATTATCCTCCTCCTTCTTTGTCTGTGATCTGGTCTGCACTGTTGCCAATATCACAGGTCTCTTGGGATTCCCCAAGAAGACATATCTACACCCCAATATTAGAGGGTAGATTGGCTCATTTATCACTGCTGCTTTTATGATTCCTTCCACATATCGCGTTTTCACTTTTATTCGGGCGACGGGAAGTGTCATGGTAGCTACATCCTTGGTTGCAGTTTGAATCTCCACTGTTTCTGTGGTGTATTGATCGGCCTGCACCAGGTGAGAACTCACAACGGAATCGTAATCTAAACCGGTATCATATAAACACCTTATAGTGACACCATTACAGATGACATCTTCACACACTGGGGGGTGGTATGGTTCCTGTAATTCTTCAGGTTTGACCTTCTTTTCCTTTTTCCCCGATGTCATAGCAGCACAATGAGGAGGTTTCCTTCTACAATGGTCAGTGTCATGATTGTTCATCTTACAATTTTTACACCACCTTTTTCCTTGGTTGAAAGATTTTCTTTCATCATATTTCCTTTCATCGAATTGTGGGAATTTATTTTTATTTTCATACCGTGGCCTATCAGACTGGTGCTTACCTTTGTGTTGATCCCTAGGATCAAATTTATTAAAGTTCTGTGGTGCCCTAAAGTTATCCACTTGTTTCTTTTTATTACCTGTTACCTCTGCTTGAGCTGCTTGATACCTTTCAGCAACATTTAGCAACTCACCCAGCCTCTCTGCACCTTGTTCCATGAGAAACTTTCTCAGGTCTGGAGCCATGGACTCTCTTAATTGCTCTATAAGGACCATTTCCTTAAGATCTTGGGTTTTCCCCAGAGAAGTCCATTTCTCCAAGTATGTCTCTATTCGTGCAGAGAACTGGTGATAGGTTTCACCTGACAGTAGTTTAGCATTCCTAAATTTTTTCCTATAAAATTCAGCATTCTTTTCATATCTTAACAAAAGAGCCTGCTTTAGCATGTCATAATTTTCCTGATCACCTCTGCTCATTTTTGCAAAAACTTCATAAGCTGCCCCACGAAGTCCCTGAGATAACTTTAAGCTCCACCTTTCTCTCTCTAACTCATACGTGGTAGCTAATAGTTCATACCTATTTAGGTAGCTCTCTCTATATCATCGTCTTTCTCAACAAAATGATCTAAATGAAAATTCATAGCTGAGGTTGAGGCTCCTTGGCTAGCAGTGGCATCAGAGGCAAAGGGACTGGCACCATTTTCAGGAGCATGGCCCTGAAACTCAAACTCCCTTAGTCGTAATTCATGTTCCCTTTGTAATCTTTTCTCCTCCTTTTCTGCTTCCCTCTCTGCAGCTAATCTTTTGTCTTCTCTTTCTGCTTCCAATTTCTTAGCCTCTTTGTCAGCCTCAATCTGCAACCTCTTAGTCTCAGCCTCAGCTTGCAACCTCTTAGTCTCAGCCTCTAACTTTCTTTCGGCCTCTTTTCTAATCTTCTTTCTTCGCGTTCAATAAATTTGTCACATTCCGTAGTGACATAGGCAACCATAACTTGCCCATCTAATCCTAACTCTTTTGCAGTCTGTACAGCAGCAGATCGAAACTTGGCCAGGTCCGCCATTGTCTATCAGGTAAATTTCTACAATGTCTAACCAACAATTTAATCTCTAAATATATCTAATGGACAACACAGGCACCGTGAGCTCAACCTTATTTAATTCCACCCAAGGATACCTTTTAATTCTTATATTCCCTGAAGTGAATTACCCCCAATATTTTTAATAGGGAAAGATTCAAAATCCCAAGAGCGAGACCCCAATATATGTGGTGAAGTGGGATGTTATAAATATTTATAGGGGACTTAGTGTACTGACTGAGATCAGCTGTGAAGGTATCTATATCTATTAAGAGTAGTGTATTATAGATAACCTTACTTGCTACCACATATCTATATATCTCAGTCAGAATTATTCTGGAATAGTGTGATGACTACGTTATGTGTCTAGGGTATGTGTATGATGAAGTGTAAGTCACAACAACAGACAGATAAACAATTTAATTTAATCCACTACTCTTGACAACACTGTGACACTCACATACATATAACACTCTATGAGAATATCTTAAGGAGTCACTGATAACTTTTCAAATAACAATATGTATTCATTGTTGTCATAAAGGTATATGTGTCCTGATTCAAATACAAAGGAACCAGGAATCACAATCAATTTTAATTACAAGTATATGTACAGACTTTATCAATATGAATATTGTAGTGACATATATTATTAAAAATATCCTATGTGTGTCAGTTGTGTAGTAGTAATATGAGGTAATACTGGTTTTGTTTTGTTCAAGCTCTGTTGGTATTTGTCATCATGACTTCAATAGTTTGTCTTTTGGGACTAGTATTGGAGATGTTCTCAGTTCCTGATATTAAGACAATTAAATTCCCCTCTGAATGTTATTTTTACAAAGTCATTTCAAGATGAGGGGACATAATGTTGAGCTCAGCTGGCCAAATCAGCTTATCTTGCGTGATGGCGGCAGGAAAGGACTCCTCTGCTCGAATTCTCCCCTGGGCTCTGGAGACACCTCACTGATAGCTAAAAAGACCAAGGAGTATGCTGTCCGACTCTGGATTCAGCAAAGCTCTGACCAGGTGCTGCTCAGTACCATCAAGACCACGGTCCCTGAAATCAAGAAGGATGTACCTTCTACTTCATAACTAACTTATACTCTCTTTTTACACTGATCACAACACATCACAAACATTGAGTTCAGAGCGTTAGGCCAACTATCAGCTTCATGTGAAATACTTTATTCCAGTATTAACCTCCTTAATGGTTACCACGCCTCTGCACTTCCAGCATTATTTCTTTCTAGTCAATCATCCAGGTGTCAGTGTACTATTTGGCCATTCCATGCCGTTTTACTTTCCTCCGACACCCTCTGTTCAGGCTGGAGCATTATAGGCTTTATCTCCTGTTTGCCACTGAACTACACATATATATATACAGGCATAAATTAACAATTCACATTCAATTTTCATTAAAAGATACTGAATGGTTCAAGCTTACCACAATTCATAGAATAAACACAGATACGTTGATTAGCAATGAATTCTGGCACATTTACTGGCACAAATTCCCATCTGCTTATGTTCCAGGCTTTTATTTAGCAAAAATATGAGCTGGCTTCAACGCACTGTTGCTTTATCAAGCTTATTTAAACAAGTGGTTTCGAACTAACGCTCCTAAGTGATTATATCAGCGAGTCTGGCCAATCGAGCCACGTTTCGACAAGTGTTTGAAAAAATGTTACCTTCCTACGTCTCCCTAACAACCAAGATAGTATTTATAGCCCGACCAATCGTGGTTAGTCTTTCATTTGTTGCGCTCCAATCAATTTGGAGTTTACATGGTAGGCTATTTCTGTAACGTAAGGTTTTTTTCAAACACGTTATAAAAAAATTTTATGAGCAGAAATGATTCCATGTTGTCAGGCATCCCCACTATTTTATTTTGGTTATAATTTATTAATTCCTGGACTATTTGCGTAACGTTTTACATATTCTTTGTCAGCAAGCCCTAAGGAACCCAAATATCCAAATTTAAAAGAGCTACGTGGCTGCGTTCAAAATATGCAATTCCTTCTACCTCCTGTTTCGAAGATGTGCTGTCTGGGTACTGTAATGTTTTCAAACGTAAACCCATATAATGTTATCTTTCCTAATAAGCGTTTTTTGTGATTTTAAAACCTAACTCTGGGAAGGGTAGTGAATTTATCACTGTCCGTCCGAAAAAGTTAGTGCATGTAGCCTAACACGCGTGATAGTAGTAATTGTGTATCGTGTTACGCTTGTTGGGGGTGGCATTAATAGCGAGACGCGTGTTTAATTTTGCATGCGTTCCTGATTTCATTCGCCCCTCTCTCTCTTTCTATTTGAGTCCATCTGTTCGTTCGTTTTGGTAACGTAATATAATTAATGTTAGGATTAATTTAGGTCATTACGCAGGGTGCCTCTCAATGTTTTTCCAAGAAATACAGCACACGTTTCATTGAAGAAAGTGGGTAATAATACATTAAGCTTTTACTATCAACGTGAAAGCGTTACAATTTGCAGACGAAGCAGAAAACAAGGGGGATTTCGAGTACCTTCTTTGTGACAGCACTGTTATTTTACCATTGCTCTTTTCTTTATTAATTTTATTTGTTAGGCTTCATATTTACCTAATAATTTATATATGTGGATTAGAATATTCCACGACAGATGGCTCTAACACTTCGCTCCGCTACGGCAGTATCTGCTATGAAATACCTTTACCTGTTTTGAACAACAGGTAACGAACTTCGTGGAGGACCCTGTCTGCTGATGCTTCCACCATGGCACCCCTACGACCCATGACGGGTTACGGGTTGAGATGATGATGAACTAACTTTGAATAATTATAAGGGTTTTTTTTTAATACATTGTTATTTTTCAATTAATTATTATTGTCTTCGTAGTTGAATCTTGACGATAAATAACCTGTACCATGTTTGTTGTGTAAAATTGTGTCATCTTAAACCCTTGTTGTTTTATATGCTCACGGAACGCGTAAGCACGTGTGTAACTACAATATTATTTACACACATCGCCACCAGCCTAACAATATTGGCACTGCCACTGGATATATGAGTATATATGTATGTATGCACGACTGTGTGAAGTATTCACTTATATGTAGCATCAATCAAGGCAAAATTTAACGAAGTTAAACTAGAGTTATTTGAAACTACAAGTTCAGACTTCAGAATAATCGTTATGGGGGTAGGAGACATACATTGCTCTTCTCTGCTATAATTAAGAACGCGTATACAGTTTGCTCCGCTCAAATCGATTTACTGTCTCCGTAATGAGGTTGTCTTCAGAAAATACGTTTCAGATTTTCTTCTTCATCTTCTTCTACTTTTTTTTTTAAACATAGCTCTTATTATTAATAACAGTACAATATATTCCTTGCTCCTACAATTATTCTCCTCGGTATGTAAAGAGAGTACGTCTCCTATGTATTTATATGTGTACGTATGAATTTATGTATGTATGTTCTGTGTGGTAACAGCCCTCATTAACGCTGTATGAGTTCGCAGTGTGTTGGGCTCAAGTTCAGGATTATGTTCTTGAATATTTTAAAGGTGATAACATCAAGTTTGATTTTCATGTTAGTAATTCAACAGATTATGAACGTTCGGCGATTGTTTCCTGGGCGGGGTTTAGCACACTTGCAGACTCCAAATTATTCTCCTATATGCCATGTTGTATTTTATTATATCATGTCAGTACATATCAATGTATTTTCTGGAGAATAAAAATTCAGATTCTGATACGTATGTATGTATGTGTGTGTGTGTGTGTATGTTTGTATGTATGTATGTAAATATGTATGTATGTGCGCCTTTTTTCTTTTCTTAAGGAACAGTTTAAGGAAGTTGCCAACGCAAACTTAATACTATTGTATGTGAACCATCATGGGAAAAGGAAGTAGTCATCACGCAAACCCAACGGAAAGTACTCACAGAACCATTTACATTAGTTGAAGTCCTGTCATGTATTAATTAATAAACTGCCAAACAAAAAATCACCAGGCTGAGATGGAGTAACGTACAGTACAATTAAAGAAGAAGCAAAGAAGCTAGCCCCGATTTTCACTATTATATTCAATATTTGCTTATCCAACCAGGGTTTGTCACCAGACTGGAAACAAGGTGTAATAACACTTGTACCCAAAAGTGATGGGCATGAAAATAACATCGAAGACTGGAGACCCGTCTCTCTCCTGTTGTCATCTTACAATGCTTTTGATGAAATTGATACAGACCCGTCACATGCAATGGATTGTTGATACCCAACGACTATTACCTCAGCAAAAAGGTTCAATACCTAGAAATGGACTACAAGAACATGTCGTTGCACTGAAAACAGCAGTTAGTGACTTTGTGCATTCATCAGGAAAGGCCTTTCTATGCTTCGTTGATATCAAAGATACGTTTGGCAGTATTGACCACAAGTTTATGCTCAGGGAACTATATGGGTCGGGTTACTCGGAAGTTTTTGTTAACATCACCAAAGACATATACAGTGGCTCATCTTTTCAAGTTTAAAACGCCAAAACTATTACAGGTCGAAACGAATACAAGAAAGGTATCATTAAGGGATGTCTGTGGAGTGTAATAGTATTGGAGAAAAGCATCGATAAATGGCTACGTTGGATATAGCAAGTGTATCAGTTGCATCACGTGCCAAATCCCATTCAAGGGTACGTAGACGATGTAAGCCTATTCAGCAATAACATTAACGACTTACAAACAATGGCACATAAAACGACAGCATTTATGGACACCGGTGGTATGGAAGTCAAAGCACGAAAGTGCGCCTTGTTAACAGGACATCGAACAGGTAATAACTGGAGCAAGACAGTAGCTCATGCCGAAATTGAAATCCAAGACTACGAAATTTCTTCTTCTTCTTCTTCCTCGTTCGCCCTGAAAAGGACGGTGGTTGCGTTGAGTCTGTTTACGCCTAAGCTGTGATATCTGCACCTTTCGGTCGACACATCCGACTTCTGCACGGCATTTTTTAGGACCGGGTTTGCCTTCCCATTGCGATCCGTGCTCGCTCAGCCAGCCTGCACTGCTGCAGACTGTTTCCAGGACCACCACGTGGAGGTGGAGTACGGTCTTGACCAGCTCTGGTTCGCTGGTCCTGACGCAGGCAGTCAAGCTATGAGTCGCTGACTGCGGTCTCTATTGCTGCGTCTTCTGGTCCCACTACGAAATTTCAACCTATGGAAGACACCACTCGTACAGATATCTAGCGCACGAAATTTCAATCGAAAATTCATATGAACCGTTACAGGCTAAAGATTTGATATTATAATTTAAATCCAATATGGCAAAGTTAAGCTGTGCCCCACTAACAACATCAGCGGAGCTGTCATTAATTAACCGGATGTGTTTTAGTCCTCTGATGTTTTATTTTTCAAACTCTCACTTCTTGGAAAACACCTACAAGAAATTGAAAATGAAATTGTAAATCATATCAGAACATGACTCAGTCTAAATTTATCATCGACCAGAAGTTTTTTTTCCCTTTTGTCCTCGATCAAAGGTGGACTCGGCATACCAAACCCCTTTGTATTATACCACTCTCGACATACTTTATTCCATCTAAATATCATCATCATCATCATTCTCCCTTGGCCATTGACTGCCAAAGCAGTCTCCGGCCATCACACCTTGCGGCGTCATAGGGCAACAAGAAATTATCCATTGTTCCGTTACACCTAACGGCGTTTATTGGTACAACAGATTATTAATTGTTGTTTCTTTGATCAGTGACAAGCAAGCGGTTGATCAATCCGCTGTGCCCCGAACTTGCCCTCGTGTGTACTCTACGTTTGCCGCTATAAAACCATTTCACTATGCCCCCCAGACGTCCGTCCAGCCAAAATTTATTCGGGACCGAAGGTCCTCGAAAAAGGGCAATCTGGTACAGGCACAGCACCCATTCGCTGCCTCCACTGCGCAGGGAGGACCCGGCGACCGGGACCACACACCGCCTTGGGAGGACAAAGATCGCCTAAAAGGTAATCTAAATATGCTACACTGTTATGATGGTCTTTCAGCAGCATTGGACTCTTTCGATAAACGTATGATAAGGCGTAAAATGTGCCATGTAGATATAGACAGGAATAACTTTGCAAGTTACGAACTAAACGATAAGAACCACCTAGTTAAAAATTCCAAGGTGAATTGGTCAAGATCACTCGGGTAGAAATGAACGTTGAATGTGTGTGCGAAGGAGTGAACGTGAAAGTAAATAACTATGGTCATTACATTGTATATTTTGAAATAGATGTAGAGGTTAGTTTACAATACAAGTCAGCAATTATCACAGAGCTACTTCTCAGCTGCCCCGGCCCACCATGGGTCCATAGTGAGATCCTCCTGCATGCAGGCAACCAGGTAAAATCCAGAGTTACGTCTGTGGCTGGAGTGACTTCTCCAAGGCTTGGTATACAATACTGGGTTCTCGACATGTTTCACCACAGTGTGAATCCCTGGAAGTGTGTGGATGATTTCAAGAGTCAGTGAGGGTATAATTAACCGCACAGACCTTCATTTCCACATCTGTATATTACAGTATTGTGCTTAGCTGGTGGTCATATAAGGATGACTTCAGATATGCGAATCAGTAGAGATCTAAATAAAGATATAAATATGATATTAAGATTAACAGCTGCTATCCTGAACTAACTGTAATATAAAGGTAGTAACATAGCAGATTCTGCAGTAGAGGAGTGAAGTGTTAGAGACTTTTGTATACCAGGTCTCAGCTTGATTAGCTAAAGTGACCAGTTCCCTTCCTCTCTGCTTGTGCTTCTCCTACCTCGATCAGGTGTCCATTTGCAGCTGTGTGTACTGGAGAGTGTTGCTACCTGGTTTCGAACAAATAAAACTTTACCTTTAGAAGAAAGCGCCTTAACTACTCTGCCAGTCCACTCTTACAACTGCATAATAGGTTACCTTATTGAAAAAAAAAACTTACTGTACTTTACTTACTCCGTCCACTGTAACCCTAGGATGAAGAGGTTAGCCAGAGAGAGAGCTCCGTGTTATTCTATCTTCTTTTAAATAAATAAAGAGGGAAACCCGAGGCCTGTAAACTGTAAATAAATAATACACACATAAAGCAAATGTTTCAGACACTTGTGAGAAATAAAAAAGTAGAAAACTAGACAACAGAAACACAACAGAAGTGATATGCTTACCGGAGACTACAACCCAGGACCACACGAATGACAACACCGCCTCGCTACGGGAGTGAAACGTTCCTATCCACCCTGTCAACTAGGGGCGACGAAAAATTGTGCTTCGTCAACAGGGGTCATTAGCATGACCTCCCACCGCAACTCTAGATATGATTTGGGAACAATCAAGACTAATTATAGGCGTAATCACTTTTGTAGCTTTATAATAGCTGAACAGTGTAGGTAAGATTACGCAAGACCTTAATATCATATCAGGTGTCTCCCTTTTGGTCTGGCTCCGGTCTAGTCCTCGGTCATTCAGAGACTGTCTGATTTTGACTGTGGGTCGTCCTCAAAGTTGGACTTTTAGTCCTATTTTTTTTTAAAAGATTATATTTTAGTACTCGAGTCAGTCCTGGAAATACATTTTTTAAACAAAGGTCTTTCTGTTAGTTGCACAATAAATTATTTTAAATCAGGATTAAACTCAATATGGAACAGTGAAAAGTTCCATTGAATTTTGCTGTACAGATTGGGGAAACAGAAAGCGAGCAAATAATAATAATAATTACAATAATATATAAATGAATAAATAAAACAGCAGAACCAACGCACGCGGGACAGCGTAGCATGAATTATTTAAACGCCTTGGCTCTTAGGACATTGACGGGTGATGAATTAATGGATTTGGAGAAGAATCCTTTTGTGTTGAGCGGATAAATAATAAAAAGTCTCATGTAGAAATTGCTACACGAACAAAAATTGACAACACTGGCAAATATGATGATCTCCGAGTAAGACGATGTAGATAGCTAGGACATGCAGTAAGATTGTAGACAGACATAGTGTGCCCAGGCTTGGCTTCCATTGCAGCCTTGCTGAGAAAAAAAGAGTGAAGTGAAAACACGGGCAACATGGAAACTAATTAGAGAGAGTGGGGGAAGAGGGGGGGGGGGGGGAAGCGAGAGAGAACAGAAGCCAAGAAAGGCCTATCAAGAACTAATTAACTACGGTTTCTCTCGACAGGCCCAAATTGGGACAAATAAGTTTGGTGGAGTTAAGAGACAGAAGGAAGGTTTTTTTTTTTTTTTAAATGCGTATATTGGCCAATGGAATGGTTACGATGGTTATATTTTAATTTGATTGGGCAGACTTTATAGTTCTTCTACCGTCCGAGAAATTTTCCGTGAGTCGGTGGAAGTCGCCCCGTGTGGTTCCGGGGTGGTCTCTGATGAGACGAAGGAAGAATATGACGACTGCTTCCTCCATCATGATGTAGCTAGCGATTAATATGAGATAGCGCAGACGGCTGGCAACCTTGTCGCATAAAACAAACTGTCACAGAAGCCACCTCGGCAAGAGCTCATAAATACTTTGATGCAGGCTTCCTACGAGGGGACCGCCTGCGTTGGTGGGTCCCTACTCCGTAATGAGCGTAAAAGGAATGAAGATGCTGAGGTGGATGTGTGTCTCTGCACGTTTACAGGTGTTGAGAGAAAATAAGAGGGATAAAGAATACGAGCCTCACACACTTATCACGTGACTCGAAAGTACAATTCTGAGCCGGATCATAATTTGTTCGCTTTCCATGTCTTCGATCTGAATTTTTATTTGAATTTGGTTGTTTGTGAAACAGCATTGCTGATACTGGAAGGATACGCTTTGTTGTGACAGAGAGACAGAAGCAGACACATTATGAAAACGGCAATGAAAAACTCACAGATGGACCTCAAGCGAGGCTACTCAAGTATTTAAAAAAATAACACACAAGACGGCGCAATTGTCTCACTTTTTCTCTTATGTCTAAGGTTGTTGGTTAGGTGTTATAAGGATATTATAGATTAACTGATAGATAGATAGATAGATAGATAGATAGATAGATAGATAGATAGATAGATAGATAGATAGATAGATAGATAGATAGATAGATAGATAGATAGATAGTAGTCCAGTGATAGTACACCGATATATATATATATATATATATATATATATATATATATATATATATATATATATATATATCTACTGAAGCACATTAAAAACGCACCACCTGTATAATCCAGGAACAGAGTGTGAAATGTAAATATAAGTGTTTACAAGTTTACATATTTGGAATCTTTATTCATTTTCCTATGAATCCATGCTGGTCATTAATTTGTGCATTTGATTGTTATGAAATTCATTGCATTCTGTGCAGGCAAGGGAGAAAACCAAAAATGCAACCAATAAAAAAAATTCATTCACACTATCCTCAGTATCTGGTATGTCCACCGTGTGCTTGCAAACAAGCTTGGCAGCGGCTCCGCATGGAACGCACAAGTCTCTGAAGGAAATTCCGGGGAATCAAGTCCCATTCACGTGTAAGAGCAGCTTCGAGCTGTTGCAGATTAGCTGGAGAACCTTGCCTGTAGACTCTGCGTCCAAGCTCGTCCCACAGATGTTCTATAGGGGACATGTCTGGTGATAGGGCACGCCAATCAATCGTCACAATGTTCTGCTGCTGTAGATATTGCTGCGTAATGCATGCGGTGTTCGCACGTGCGTTATCCTGCTGGAGAAGCTGCAAGTCTGGATAATTTGTGAACGCAGGAGCAACCAATGCATCCAGAACCTCATCTCGATATGTCACAGCATTAACATTTCCACGGAAGACGTGAAGAGGCAAGCGATGGTGAAAACTGAATCCTCCCCAAATGTGAATACTGACACCTCCAAATCGGTTGTGCTGACGAACACAGCAATCTGCAAAGCGCTCTCCACACCGTCGCCAAATCCGCATACGTCCATCAGCAACGGATATGTTGAATCTGCTCTTTTCTGTGAATAGGACAGCATTCCACTGCAGTCTAGTCCATCTGACATGTTGCTCTGCCCATTGCAGGCGCTGCTGACGATGTCTGTGAGTCAAGTTTGGCCCAACATAAGGTCGTCTTGCAGTAAGGCCTGTATCTCTGAGTCGTCGTATGACTGTCATTCGAGAGACTTGCCCACGTCTACCCACTATTGCTCTTGCTGTTTGACTTGCCGGGAGAGAACGATTCCGTAGGTGACTCAGCACAATATGACGATCTGGCGCAGGGGTAGTAACTCGTGGTTGGCCACTCCGAAGTCTATCCCGGGCACTACCAATGGTTCCGTAACGTTCATTGAGACGCACAATAGTGCTGTGGTGGCAATTTATCCTTCTGGCAATGGCCCGCGAGCTCATTCCGGTCTCCAACATACCAATGGCTTGTTGGCGGTCGTTTTCAGATAGTCGTGGCATTTCAAGCACATGTACTGGGTGTTTTGTCTCAACGGCCTTTTTATACCGAGTATACTGCCACAACGCGTACACATTTTCATGACAAACTCGGGGAAGATCCATTCCCACACTTTTTTTCCAGCTTCTCGGCATCAGTATATATAATAGTGGTGCGTGTTTAATGTGCTTCAGTATATATCATCTGCTCCAGGTACATTTTTGTATGTACCTGCAAGGATACTTGGAGAGGAGATGGGCACCGCCAAGCAAACCTCTTGCCCACTGAAATGCTATGATGGAAAGTCAACTCAGTAATAATTTGCCGGATCGGCCGATGCCCGGATTAACAACGACCGCGCTCTCATTGCCCCTTGAGAGTGATAAGTCAGCGAATGGGGTAAAAACACCTGTTTTGAAACTTCCAAGAGAAAGTTTTGTTGTTGGAACTTGGAATGTACGCACGCTATATGCGTGTGGAAAAGTCAAAGAACTAACACATGAACTTGTTAGATACTCGTGGGACATCCTGGGCCTAGCAGAAGTCAGATGGACAGGATTAGGTGAATCAATAACGGATGATGGTCACAAAATTTGGTTTAGTGGAGATGAGTCTAAACATCAGCATGGAGTAGGTTTTATCGTACATAAAGATAGATTGAACTCTGTCATCAGCTGCACCCCAATAAATAGCAGGCTTATCACCATTCGTATTGCAGCACATCCAAAGAACATCTCCATTATACAGGTATATGCCCCCACTACTGACTATGAGGATGAGGCAATTGATACATTTTATGACAATCTGGATGAAGCAATTAAGAAAATTCCAAAGAAAGATCTTCTCATCGTGTTAGGTGATTGGAATGCTAAAATAGGGCCAGATGCATACGGTCACTGGGCTGGTACAGTGGGGAGATTTGGGACAGGTGAAACCAACGATCGAGGACTAAGGCTACTAGAATTTGCCAGCAACTATAAACTAACCATTGCAAATACACTATTTCCTCATAAGTTATCAAGAAGAACAACGTGGCATGCCCCAAAAACTGAGATACATGGCCAAATTGATTTTATTCTTGTATCCAAAAGATTCAAGTCTAGTATTAATAAAGCCAAGACTAGGACTTTTCCTGGCGCCGACATTGGTAGTGATCACGACATGGTATTGATGACGCTCAAGCTTAAACTTAAAAAGAACTATAATCAAAACAGATGTTCTCAGTTAAGATTCAATTTAGACAAACTGAAAGATCCAGAAATCGCGGGAATCTTTGAGGCAACTGTTGGAGGAAAATTCGCAGCTCTCAATTTTTTGGAGGATGATATCAACTCAATCACAGAGAACATGAAAGACGTGCTCATTGAATCAGCAACAGAAATACTTGGTAAAAGAAAGAAAATAAACAAACCATGGGTTACAGATGACATTCTGAAGTTATGTGATACACGGCGGGAAATGAAAAAGGTTAAGAAAGAGGTTCCTGAAGCAGCATGGCAATACAGTATGGTGAATAAAAATATTAGGAAGAAAATGAAACAGGCCAAAGAAAAATGGGTAGCTGATCAATGTGAGTCCATTAATACGGGGCTAATAAAAGGTAACAGCAAGGCAGCTTTTGACACATTAAGAAAACTATCAAAACCCCAACAGCCCAGGGTAACTGTCATAGAAGATAGCAATGGGGCTCTGCTCAATGAAAAAACAGCTGTAATGAGAAGGTGGACAGAATATTGTAAAGAATTATATAACTGTAAACTTGATACTGACTTAGGCATATTAAACAACATTAAGTGCGAAAACAGGGAACTCGGAAATGCAGCAATATTACGGGAAGAAGTGGAAGAGGCTATATGTTCGATGAAAGGAGGGAAGTCACCGGGTGTGGATAATATCCCAGCAGAGCTCTTGAAATATGGAGGACCAGATATAGTAAAAATCATGACAACAATTTGCCAGAAGATATGGAGTACAAAAAAATGGCCAAAAGAATGGACGCAGTCATTAGTAATACCGTTTCCAAAGAAAGGAAATCTAAAAATGTGCAAGAACTACAGAACCATTAGCCTTATTAGTCATCCAAGTAAGGTGATGTTAAGGATACTTTTGAACAGAATAAAACAGAAATCAGAAGAAATCTTGTCAGAGGAACAGGCTGGCTTTAGACCAAAAAGAAGTACCTCAGAACAAATCTTCAATATTAGAGTACTTATCGAAAAACATCTCCAACATCAACACGATTTATACCATAACTTCATCGATTTCACAAAAGCCTTCGATCGAGTCTGGCATGAAGGCTTATGGCAAGTAATGAGAAAATTCAATTTTGATACCAACATCATAGATATCATTGAAGCACTATACAAGGACGCAAGCAGTGCTGTTTTTGCAAGCAACGACATTGGAGAATTTTTCAAAACAACTGTAGGAGTTCGGCAGGGATGTATCCTGTCCCCAGTGCTCTTTAATATTTATCTAGAACATATTATGCAGGAGGCTCTCTACGATTATAAATCAACCATATCGATTGGAGGCCGACCTCTGTGCAACCTACGTTTTGCTGATGATATTGATCTGATAGCTGGATCAGAATCAGAACTTCAAGACCTTACCTCTAGACTGGAGAAAGTAACAAGAACGTATGGGATGGAAATTAATATAGAAAAAAGCAAGATATTGGTGAATAGCCATAAGAAACATGTTCCGACCAACATTACGTTAAATGGGCAAACTTTAGAAGAAGTTAACACCTTTAAATATCTCGGGTCCACTATATGTAGTGATGGAAGATCAAGTAAAGAAATCAAGACAAGACTTGAGATGGCCTCAGCTGCCATGACAAAGTTGAATGTGATCTGGAAAAGTAACATCAGTTTTCCTGTGAAGATCAAATTATACAAATCACTTGTATTATCTATTCTCTTGTATGGGTGTGAGAGCTGGACACTCACTGCAGATACGGAGCGAAGGATTCAGGCTTTCGAGCATAAATGTTATAGAAGAATTTTGCGCATTTGCTATAAAGAGCACAAAACAAATGTCTATGTTAGAGAGAAGATAAACACCTATGCAGGCCACCAAGAACCACTTTTGTCAATAGTGAAACATCGAAAGCTTGCCTGGTTTGGGCATGTAACTCGTCATGACTCCCTTTCGAAAACGATCCTTCAGGGAACAGTCGAAGGTAAACGGAGAAGAGGAAGGCAAAGAAAATCCTGGGCTGATAACATCAAAGAATGGGCAGGACACGGTTTTTCCACACTTGTACGCATTGCTGAGGATAGAGAGCAGTGGAGGACCCTGTCTGCTGATGCTTCCACCATGGCACCCCTACGACCCATGACGGGTTACGGGCTGAGATGATGAGATGATGATATATCATCAAACTCCATAATTCTCGCCGTTTGTACGTCGGTCACATCTAAGAGATGCAACTGTGGTTGAAAGTTAGACATTAATTGTATTGTTTCCCTTATATGTACTCTCCCGAAAATAGTAACACTCAACGAAGAAAAGTCAGTGAATTGTGCAACACAGTGAGTGACAGTGATATATGAATAAAATGTAAGTTTTTGATTGTAGAACCCAGTTTCATTCTGGAAACGGATTTAAGTCATCATTTTGTTAAAAATAACCTTAAAATGTACGTTTTTGATTGTTTCTTCAAGACAAAATTTTAATTTAAAGTATTGCAGACTTATTGTTGGAGCTACTCGCTGGAAATGATACGGTTTATTGGAGCATAGATACCATGATTTCCGATGATCCCAACGACGCAGTTGATTTTCCAACCGAGTTCCTTAACGAGCAGTGCCCATCAGGAATGCCACCGCATTTGCTGAAGTAAAGGCTGCTGCATGTATCATGCTATTGCGAAATCTGAAAGCAAAAAGACGGACTATTGAATGGGACGCGTTTGGTCATAAAAGTCTTGCATCGGAATTGCATTGATGTAGAAATTATCACTGGCAGAAATAAGGGAGAACGAGTCTTAATTCCTCGCATTGACTTAGAACCGAGCGAGCGCAGTTTGCCATTTAGGATCGGACGTCGTCATTTCTCGGTGATTTTAGCGTTTGCAATGACGATCAATATGGCACAAGGACAATCTTTTGATCACGTAGGAGTTTTCCTTCCTGAACCTGTTTTCGGACACGGCCAGCTCTACGTCCCCCTCACCCGAGGAACAAATCATGAAGACTTGAAAGTTTTTGTTAAAAACACTTTTATCAGGGAACATTCTTTGAAACAAATCCACGCACTTTCACAAAAAATGTTGTCATCAGATAACTTTTATATTGAATTAAAAAATATTTTAAAACTATATTACAGTTTTTGATTTACTTCCGTCATTATTAATGGGTTATTGCTAGTATATATATAAATATATATAGCCTGTAACAATTTTAAGTCATGGGTAGATGACCTATGCCAGGGCCATTGCCACAGCTTATGCTGATTGCGCGGTCTGTTGTCTTTTATAAGTTGCCAGATTTTCGTTTAATTAATGATTTGTGACTACAGATAAAACTATTGAATACGTTTATATTTGTCTAGGTCTACATAACGCATATAGAAGACGGAAATACAAATACAAAAAGTACCATCGTCTATAAAAAAAATAAAAAAGCTATCTGGCTTAGACCTGTGGATGCAGAGATTCAAGGCATGAAGTAGAGCTGGGGCACTACACGAAGGGTGGCTGCAGATCCAGCAAAGTGGAGACAGTGTGTTGCTGCCCTACAAGAAACCACCAGACGAGATGGTCACTGATTGCTTTGCCAGTCAGGGGCCAATGACCAAAGAAAAGAAGAAGGAAACAATTCAGTCCCATCACTTTTGTCGGGCTACTTACTAGTTAAAAAAATAACATTGAATAGACATACATATTCTCGGCATGCGTGTGAGCGCACATACACACCATCTTTTCATTATTTCAATAATTTATTTTGTTATTTCGAAGTAATACAATAGGTATGGCTATTTAAGACTTTAAAAAAACACGATTATAATGTTTAATTAACTGGTGTACAATATGAAAAAAACTATATTCCTGGTCGAAGATTGCGATAATTGTATGAATGATACGACAATAACCTTGTAACCTGGTCGCCGATTGCAATAGTTATATGTATGACACGACAATGACCTTGTAACATGGTCGCCGATTGCAATAGTTATATGTATGACACGACAATGACCTTGTAACATGGTCGCCGATTGCAATAGTTATATGTATGACACGACAATGACCTTGTAACATGGTCGAAAATTGCAACATGTCGCGGGTTGCCTCCCTTAGCGCTGCAGTAGAGGTCCAACAGTGGCCAAACTCAAGAGTAACTGATGTGGGTCTTCAAATGTGTTTACCTTTGCACAAGATTACTCTTGGCAGAGTTGTAGATAGAAGGATAATGATGCTTCTACCACCAGGGCGTTTCACAAGATATTCAGAAAAGCGAGAACAATGCTGCATTGGCTGAGCACGTTAACTCTAGTATCCACCGTCAACTTCTGTTAAGGATTATATAATATAATTTTAGCTCGTACAAGCTCCCAGATGAGTTAATTCAGCGAATTTCCTCTTATTATTATATAGCTAAGCTTATGTGGATTTAAGAAATTGTCTGGGACATACGGATGTCGTACATTCAAAATGGTTAAATCAACTTTAGATTTGTCTTTATACAAGTAACAAGCCGAGAAGCTTAAATCAAACACGACGAATTATTACCGAAGGGAGTGTACGATAAAATGAAAATAGCTAATATCTGCTTGATAGCAGAGAAAGAAAAAGTGCTGACCACGGAAATTGAACGTAATCAGTCCTTACAACAAATGTAACTGTTAAAACTTGTCTGGTTACTGAACGGGAGCGTGGACAAGGGCAGTCAGTTACAACGCGGGTTAGAAATCTCTGCAGGACGAAGAGGAACGGAGGAGTCTGGCGGTAAAAAGTTGTGAAAAAGAGCTTTGATTCGCGGCCCAAGCGCTAAAAGTTCCCGAGAATCAGGAGAGACGAGAAATCTGACATGGAGCTAACGATTTCCAAAAATTTAAAATATAATGAAACATCCTAAAATTCAAGTTGTCAGTTGCTATCAAGAGTTCTGGAATAGTCTAGCGCGCATTTGGAGTCTTATTTTATTGGATTCCCTATACAAATAACGGGGAGAAATATTCTAGTTTCTTGATTTGCGGTAAAATATTGTTAGTATTTAAGAGTTTTAACGTGTTAAGTTCATTATATTTCACTGGATTTTTGTGCTAATTTAAACCTATTAAATAAACCTATAGCAAAGTTCTCCAGATGTAAATCGAAAAAATGTAACTACCCGTTATTTCCCGAGTAATAGATGCGTAAAATAATTATAAGACGCTAGGCGATCGAAATTGTTTAATAACAATTTATTTCTATTTCATCTTGTGTAAATCTTAAGTAAGTAACTGTTCATAGCTAGTGTTAAAAGCGATATATTAGCTAGACACTCGTGAAGTTCTTTTTAATATAAATAATTAAATACCGGAGTGATTTTACAGGTCTTACCTAAAACGCGGGTGTTAGAATATAATTATAGTAGGATTACCTGTTATCTATATTCTCTTTTATACAGGTGATCATACCTTTGCGATCCAACGGTTCTTAGAGAGATGCATGATCAGATGTCTTACGGCATCCCAATTATATGTTCCTAACATACACACATTGTCGGCAAAAAATCTTATGTTGAAGACCCTTCGCGGTCAGCCTTCTCCATCCATGAGAGCGGTTAAATAACCAGAACACTGCTACGTAAAATTTGTGTTAAATGTTAAATTGGAACGGGACAATGCCAGAAGATTTTTTCATCTTTTACATATAAATTTTCCTGGCCTGACGAGGCAGAACTTACAGCACTAATTTCTTTAAACAAACCCATATGACAGTAAAGTTTTCCTACCACCAAATTCTACAGAGAGAATTCACGGGTCATACCCGGCTATTTCCTTCCGAGAACAGCCTGGGAGTAACATTCCGCTGTATTTTCACATTCACTACGACAGAGAGCGTCATAGCCACTGTAGGCTAGACCACTCCGGGGGGAAAACATATATTATCTATAAAATTACGACAATGTGACACGACAATGACCTTGTAACCTGGTCGAAGATTGCAACAGCTATACGTAGGACACGAAACTAACCTTGTAACCTGATCGAAGATTGCAACAGTTATATGTGTGACACGAAAATGACCTTGTAATCTGATCAAACATTGCAACATTTATATGTGTGACACGACAATGACCTTGTAATCTGATCAAACATTGCAACATTTATATGTGTGACACGACACTGACCTTGCAGCCTGGTCGAAGTTTGCAACAATTATACGCATGACACGACAATAACCTTGTAACTGATCGAAGGTTGCAATAATTATATGTATGGCACGACAATGATCTAGTAACCTGGTCGAAGATTGCAACATTATATGTATGACACAACAATGACCTTGCAACCTAGTCGAAGATTGCAATAATTATATATATGGCACGACAATGACCTTGTAACCTGATCGAAAATTGCAATAATTATATGTATGACAAGAGAATGTCCATTCAACCTGGTCGAAGATTGCAACAATTAAATGTGTCACACGACAATGACCTTGTAACATAGTCGAATATTGCAATAATTATATGGATGACACGAGAATATCCTTGTAACCTGGTCGAAGATTGCAACAGTTATATGCATGACACGACAATGACATTGTAACCCGGTCGAAGATTGTAACAGTTATATGTATGACACGACAATGACCTTGTAACATGGTCGAAGATTGCAATAATTATACGTATGACACGACAATGACATTGTAACCTGGTCGAAGTTATCAACAATTATATGTAGGACACTACAATGTCCTAGTAATATGGTCAAAGATTGCAACAGGTCCAAGTATGATACGACAGTGACCTTGTAACCTGGTCGACGATTGCAACAGTTCTTTGTATGAGACGACAATGGCCATGTCAATGTAAGGTTATCTGATGATCCATTCCACTCCCCCCCCCCCCCCCCCCATGCATCAAACCCCTTATCTCGCTATAGCTTTTCTCCATTTTCTTTTCTTTTTTTTAAATCATCTCTGGCTACTGCATTCTCATAGAGCTATCTGTAGGAATACACCGGCCAATCAATGAGTAAATACGGTAGATCCAAAGCAGTTACAGATGTAGGGAAATGAAATGTTAGAGACTTCACTATACTCGGATTTTATCTTTAATTAATCGAGAGGTGACACAATTTCCTTTCGTCGCCGCCTTTTCCTTCCCTAACTCAAGAGCACAATCAGGAGCCTATGGGTAGACAGCAGCGTGTCGATATCTGAATCCAATCCGGCACCTTTGCTGCGAGAGACGTGCGCTGTAACCACTCTGCCCATCGGACGCTCATTCAGTGAGCAGACACAAACATGAAACATCGTAGTTTGATAGCTTGAATAATGACAATGTTGAAAGATCGTAATGGATTGAGCTGCTCATAATTCATTCATTGTCTTTTAGCTCTCTGGGGAGCACAGGCCATCAACAAAATGACACCAAGCTTGCATGTCGTGTATCATCAGTTTAAGGTCTTGTCATGTCATCTTTATTCCTTTTATGGCTGTAACGAGCTGTGTTCTCCGTGCGTTTTTCTGTCTTCCTCTTGTTTTTGTTTTGTTTTTTTACCCCAAGGAATCGAGAACAAAGACTGATGCTATCAGCTGTTTTAACAATTTGTGTTCTATCCAAAGGCTACGGCTTATTCCTTATCTCTTGTTCCAATGGTATTTATCTGGTTTTTGGTATCAGTTTTACTTAGGTGAATTTGTCATACGTGTTCAACCCTTTTCTGGACACGCATTCATTTATGAAAGTCTGTACCTTTCTGGTTATCATTGTTGCTGCCCATTCTTCAGGGACATACAATAGGACTGCTTTGCCATCTGAATTGAGGATGTTTCTGTCGGCTTTGGACTTCATGTCCATGTATTTCACAATGCAATGCAAGTTCTTCTTCAACACCGCCTAGCTACGGAAGTGAATCACACTAACCTCGCTGCCAATTAGGCACCACAAAAATAGTACTTCGTGGACGTTTGTGTATCTGTTGCTACGTATACTGTCATAATTTTCGTCTTTTTTTTATTTTTATTTTTTTGCATTTTCAGATCATATTGCTGTGATCTCTTATAAGTTATGTGCAATTTGGCATGCATCTGGTTGTAGTTGTGTATATCGTCAAGCTGTTTTGTTAGAGTTCACTTAGTTCCCTTTTTTTTTTTTTTTTTTTTTGGATGTCGTTTTCATAATGCAATCTTTAACCAGTAATTAGAAAAATTGTGACAAAAAGCATAATTTTTTCACTGATCCCAAAGAAATCTTCATGGAGACTTCTGCATTTCATGTCTTCGTGAATTTTCCTTCTTAGATGAAATAGTTATAGGGGAAACTCCGTAATGCACCTCCAGTTTCCAAAGCGATTCCCTATTTAAACTGTCGATACCTTTTCATTGTCTCTGTAAAGTAGCAAGTCCAGTTCCAAGCTCTTAATATTACCTGCGCTGTCGCAATCTGGTCTGTACAGAATCTGTTTTGTCGGAAATCTGCCAGTTATCTTAATTTCTTTCTATTGCCTTTTTTTAATCCATTAAGGATAATTCTTGTCCATGTCTGTTGAAGTTTTTGCGGTTTAACATTCTTTACAAGATGGGGGTAACCATCCCCATGCCCAACCCTCCTTGGTCGCTTTCTACGACATGCTTGGTAGGGAACAGTGTTACTATTCTTTGCTCACCTTTTGGGCCCCGACAACACACGGGTGACAGGAGGACTTGGCGTGTGTTTCTTGAAGGCCTGTGCTCATTGAAGACCGGAGGGTTATGAATGAATGAAGGATAATTTTGTTTAATATTTTTCCAGGCCTAGAGAGTAATCTACTTTACGTGCAAATTTCGTAAAGCTCCTTTCTTTGGTAATTTGACCAAAAAGATTTCTTTCCTGTCTGCGGGTATTTCTTCTTTCTAGCAGACTTGACCAAATAATATGTTTACAGTACTGTCTATGTAGAGATATTTGCTTAGAGATATTAAAACCAAGACGGCAGCTTTTCCATATCTTAGAAGCTTTATGGCTTTCTTTCTTTAAGTCTTTCTTCTTTATGATTTTACTGTTAACTTTTACCACCATTTCTCCTGGCTGGATGTCTGAGGGATCTATTTAAACGTTAATCAAAATGTTCCATGCATCTCTTCATTTACTCTCTTATTGCTAAGTCATTTCCACCTTTGTCCTTGGTAAAGCCATTTGGCTGATTATATTCCTGTTAGCTTCTCTGTACAGTTGTTTGAGCTATACAACAGTACTGTAGTTTCCATGTTATTTTAGCGAAAATCACTGATCTATCATGATTTAGTCTTAATAGAAAGTTGCCGCAATGTACAGACAACATGATCATACGATTATGACATTGATATGATATATCATCATCATCATTACCCTCATCATCATCATCATTATCCTCATCATCATCATCATCATTATCCTCATCATCAACCTTCAGCTCTTCAAGGAGCATAGGCCTTCAACAGACTTATACAAAGTCCTCTTGTACCGTGCCATCAGCTCAAGGCTTTTCGATGTCATCTTCATCACTTTCATTTCTCATCCAGACAGGTACCCGTAGAGTAAGAAATAAGAAGAAGATGCTGCCGATGGTGTCACGGGTTGCTTCCCCTTCGCTCTACAGTAGTGGTCCACCAGTGGCCATAACTCAAGAGTAACTAATGTGGGTCTTCGAAGGTGTCTACCTTCGCACACGATTACTCTTGGCAGAGTTGTAGATAGAAGGATAATGATGTTTCTACCTCAAGGGAGTTTTCATAAGATATTTCAGATGTCAAGAACAATGCTGCATAAGGTGGAGCAATGTTAACTTTAGTGTCTTACCCGCCGCCTTTTATGAAGATGGTTATGCAATACTTAATGTTAGCTCGTTCAATCCTCCAGCTGATTTAATTCAGCGAAATTCTTCTTATTTATTTGGCTCTATAGATGTAACTATGTGTATATGTATTTAAGATTTTAGATCATACATGCGCTCTCGTATCTATAAGAACTGAATCAACTATGAATTTGTATCATAACTTATAACAAATTTAATAATCAATTAGTCTTTAACACATTAAAATAAATATGGATGAAGGTGACTGTAGGGGGTTTAAAAACTTTCGTCACTGAGACGTATTTTGGGTCTGATGATAATTGTCCGTAGCTTTGGCCTGTTAATCTTAACTTGCTGAGTACTGCAATGGTTGGTTGTCAAGTCTTTTGTGATGAGGGCTCTGCTCTAGAGGTGTCTAGATGAACTTCACTCCTAATGTCAAGGTGGGTGTCTTTACAACTCGTCCACTGTAGATAGTTAGTGTCGAACCCAGCTCGTGAATCACAAGATAATGGCTAAGCCTCTTACTTTAGACTGGTCTCTTGTAATTTGTAGCTTCGTACCACGAACTTTATAGAAACAATAACAGAACAAATGCCTCAGCTAAGTACATTGTGGTCGGAAGATTAAACAGGCGCCTTTTCTCGCTGTCAACCCGCCAATTTGAGCAAATCTGAATAATTATTCTCCATGAGTATACACAGTATAACTCAGGGAATATGATTAGAAATAACAGTTATTCTTCTGGTTACTTTAGTGGGGAAAATGTGTCTGGTCAGCGCTAGTGAAATGGCTTGTGCCTGAATTAACATTATCAAGTTGCATATTTCTCACAAAATGATACTATACACACTATCCATTTGTGATGTAATGATTACTCACTTACACACTGCTCCATTCGGAGTCTGGGGGTACTTCTACTGTCGGTTTTCTGTACAACTAGCAAGAAGCAATCTTGCTGTAGTGGATTATGAAAATACTATTTTCATATGTTGAGGTTGCCAGCCTCGTATGACTTGTATAAACACTTAACAAGTAACATATCACATTCACTTTGTAAAATATATGTTCACAATTTACCCCAAATAAGGTCTACAATCTCCTGGCACAGTAGAATGGACACAGCAACGCTGATTCGATGCTTCGAACACTTGGTCTGGGTATTTTTAGTATTCCTCTTATGACTTGTGCTTCTGATTCATTAAGTCTAAAGTCTTTGTAATTAAAATTGCGGGTTCTCTTTTTAAGTTATAAAGACG
The DNA here is from genome assembly GCA_024509875.1 of Oreohelix idahoensis. NCBI lineage: Eukaryota > Metazoa > Mollusca > Gastropoda > Stylommatophora > Oreohelicidae > Oreohelix > Oreohelix idahoensis. Next base: position 642,508 of record JAMPIV010018044.1, on the reverse strand, counting down.
CCGAAATACTTCGATCTGGTCCCTTTTAATTTTGGAATTATTTATCTAATCCTTTTCTCTGGCTCCGAGGACTTGTTACTTGGCAATGTTAAAAATGCAGTCTGATTTGTGAATCAGACTTTGCTAGTTTCTATTTCTCATTTTCCGCTCCAAGTTCCATATGGTATTTTCGACAAACTTGCCAATGAGAGCTAATGTTTATGTTCTGCTCTCAAATTGAGCCATTGATAAGCTAGGGACTGGGTGTGGTTGAGTATTAATCTAATTCTCCCCCGCGTGTTTAAAATTATCCTTTAAAATTTAAACTCATGACCTCTCTTTTATAATAAGGCCGTAATACTTCCGGTTGCATTTGTACAAACTTACAAACACATCTGTGAACTCATTTCCTGACTAATACCTTATGCCAATATTGTCTCCTCTGACTGTAATATTGACCATCAAGAGCGATTGCCTTATTATCACTTGTGTTTTCGTACATCTCACAGAGGATTTCTTAGACAAACAATCTGGCTTTCTTTCCGTCGATCGTGCGATACCACCTTGTGTCAACAATGATTTCCTGTGACCGTCTGTATTACACGACACTGGGCGATACAATTATAATCTGCCAGCCGGTCTAATTAGCCTTGTAATACTACGATTCACATTATGAAACATAACCAAGTCTGTGAATAACTAGGCAAGAATGTAGGTGCATAAAGTATGCCAAATAATAGGACGTTGAGTGAGGAAAATGAAGAAATAAGTTAATAATGCAGGTGAGAACGAAATGATGTAAAAGGACACAACTGATTTCATCACAGATGGATATGACAAATATTAATGTAATCTGGTGATAGCATTACAAAGCAGTCCTTTTTCTGGAAACCCCAGGGTACGAAAGGTTGAGGGAGACCTAACAAAACCCGGAGAAGTAAATTGGAGACAGAAATTAAAGGGGTAGGGTGACATGGAAAGACATTGAGGTAAAGGGACGGGACAGGAGGACTTAGGATGAATTTGTTCAAGGCCCATGCTTTTTGGGGAGCTGAGCGGTATTGAATGAATGAATGAATGAATGAATGAATGAATGAATGAATGAATGAATAACATTTTTAACAAGTAAAAGAAAGTGAAGAGGAAACTTTAAAAGAAGGATAACTTAAAGATGAAGCAAGCCAAAGACATTTTGTTTAGAAATAAAAAAAAAAAACCAACAAAATGGAATAGACTTTCAAAACAGAGAACACCAATCTGAGTCCCAGGGAGATATCATATAAAGTAATACACTGCAAAATGAAGAAATATGTACCATTGCGTGACATAATATACGAGGGGCGTTCAGAAAGTAATGCACCACATCGTTTTTCTCAGCTAATAATGAAGATAGAAGCATGAAATTTTGCACACTTTAAATATGGCATATGCCAATTTTGTGCACCAAATTGCACTGCAACAGGCCAAATAATACGGCTGCCCTAAACCGTTGAAATGGAGCGTTTTAGCAACTTGCGTTATAAACAGCGAATTGTAATAGAATTTCTCGTTGCAGAGAAGGAAACTGTTGTGAATATTCACAAGCGTCTATGTGATATGTATGGAAGTTTTGCAGTCGACAGGAGTACAGTCAGTCGCTGGGTTTAGAGAATCAAAGAATCAGGAAGTGGAGATACGGAGCTGCTTGATCGGCCGCGCTGTGGACGTCCTGCCACAGCCACCAACGCAGAAATGTTGAAATGCGCTGAGGGCATTATTCTTACTGATAGGCGAATCACTACTCAACAATTGGCCTTACAGCTGTCAATCAGCATTGGTAGTGCAAATGCAATTATAAAAAGTCTCGGATTTTCTAAGGTTTGCGCAAGATGGGTTCCTCGAAGTCTCACAAATGACCACCGATTGCAAAGGAAAGCAATTTCTTCTGAATTGTTGGAGCGTTTCAATGCTGATGGAGAGAACTTTTTGGCTAAGATCGTTACAGGTGACGAAACCTGGGCACATCATTTTGAACCTGAGACAAAAAGACAGTCAATGGAGTGGCATCATCCGCAATCACCAAGAAGAAAGAAATTCAAGACAATTCCTTCAGCTGGAAAGGTCATGATCACTGTCTTTTGGGACATTGAAGGTGTGATTCTTGTGGACGTTATGCCAAGAGGAGAGACAATCAATTCGCAAGCTTACATTAAGACATTGAAAAAACTCAATCAGCGTTTTTGCAGAGTTCGGCCGCACAAGAATCCAGCAGACCTGCTTCTCCTTCACAACAATGCGCGCCCTCACACAAGTCTGGCAACACGGGAAGCAATCACCAAATTGGATTGGACTGTACTACCCCATCCACCCTATAGTCCCGATTTGGCACCCTCTGATTTTCATCTATTTGGTCCACTTAAATATGCACTCCGTGGGACAAGGTTTGAAGATGATGAAGGAGTGATTCATGCAGCAAAGAAATGGCTACATGATCAAGACAAAATCTGGTACGGGCTAGGAATACATGCACTTGTTTCGCGCTGGCATAAAGCCGTACAAGTTGATGGGGATTATGTTGAGTAATACCGATGTTTACATGACATATCCATGTATATTGTGTATAAATTTCATGCTTTTTGAATAAACAGCTCCTGAGAAAAACGATGTGGTGCATTACTTTCTGAACGCCCCTCGTATGTATATTCGTCTTGATGAGTATTTGTCATTAAGAGATTTCATATTTAACATTAAGATGGCAGATGTGAAACAAACATCAAGAAGAGAATAGGAATGGCCAAAGCTACATTGATCAACATGTGACAAGTACTGACATCTACATAGTTAACTCACAAATTAAAACTGAGAATCATATAATTTTATATATTTTAGTCATTGCAGTATTGTGTAGAAACATGCACAATGAACAAACAATTGGAAGAAAGAACTGAAGCTCTCGAGACGCAGATATATAAAAGAAAGGAGAGCATCTCATGGAAACAAAAGAAAACCAATAAAGAGGTCCTAGAAAACCAAGGAATGAAAAGATAATTAATGAAGGAGATTTTTTTTTTTCCTTAACCAGCGGCACTTGGGCTTTCAGCCCTTCAGCCCAATGACATGTCATTGCGAGGCTGGGGAGCATGTGGACTTTCCTTCCAACCCGGTCAGGAGCTTCGCTCCTTCCCATCCACAGAGGGTTTATCTCAGGTTATTCAGTCAAAATCCCGGTCGTTTGTCACGAAATGGATTTAGGACTAGAGACTGTCTACATATAGTGACAAGACAATAGTAAGAAGAAAGACTGAAATGATAGATTCAGATAGAAATATAGTGCAAAAATGTGAAAGTTGAGACCATTGGCTCCGAGGTTGAGAACCGAGGTTGATTCTTTCCTCGCCACTTCGGACGTTTAAATTGCTATGGCCTCGAACCACCTCTAACTACCCTATGGGGATAAGGTTCAATTAAGATTCACAAACACCAAGGTACAGACAACATATAGCTACTGTACTAAAGGAAATGACTGATGCCAGCTACAATTTATACAAGTTTATTATACACCTATACACAAACTCATATACATGTCAAAATACATGAAGTGCGAGGATGCACACCTGAAACAAAATCAAGCACAGTTAAAAATGCATCAACCCCAACCCTTCTCCCACAATTGCAACCTGTATGGAGAAAGAAGGTAAGGTTAACTGAAATGAACTACACTGCACTTGATGTCGCCTACACTCCAAACTAGCTGTTCTAAATTCTAACTCTAAGTCCACTGATAGCTGGAACGACTGCGAAGTGACTACACAATCTCTGCACAGACTTCGGTTCTACACAGCCTATCCTGGAATCTCCTGAACACAACTAACTGCACCTCTAAACTTCAGCAGCTGTCCTCTGCTATGATTCACCAAAACTAACAGTTCTGCCTATCTGTGCTGACTTCAGTAGAGAGAATGTTTACCCTCTCTCTCTCCACTAACTCTGGAATTGATGACTGAGGTTTAACAGAACCCCACTGGATTCTGGACTGGAACTGTAGCGGACTTCTACCACTCTGAAATTACCTGCCCGAGTACCTATAACTGGGCCGTCGGCTTTATTATGGCCGTGAAGAAGCGAACATAAAAATTACCACAACGCGGCAGCCTGCCAAATCTGCGTGTGTAACGAGCGTCAGAGCTCAGGATTTATCCACAAAAATCCTATTCGCTGGAAAATGTCTTCCCCTGGCTGGGAAAACGTATTTTCTTCCTCTCCTTCCACTACTGGCAACTAACGTAAAACCCTTGCGGTTCTGCGAATGCCCCAACTTTGCCGTGGGAGAAATTTTGTGGTCTCTGTGGTGAAGTGGGATGTTATAAATATGTATAGGGGACTTAGTGTACTGACTGAGATCAGCTGTGAAGGTATCTATATCTAATAAGAGTAGTGTATTATAGATAACCTTACTTGCTGCCACATATCTATATATCTCAGTCAGAATTATTCTGGAATAGTGTGATGACTACGTTATGTGTCTAGGGTATGTGTATGATGAAGTGTAAGTCACAACAACAGACAGATAAACAATTTAATTTAATCCACTACTCTTGACAACACTGTGACACTCACATACATATAACACTCTATGAGAATATCTTAAGGAGTCACTGATAACTTTTCAAATAACAATATGTATTCATGGTTATCATAAAGGTATATGTGTCCTGATTCAAATACAAAGGAACCAGGAATCACAATCAATTTTAATTACAAGTATATGTACAGACTTTATCAATGTGAATATTGTAGTGACATATATTATTAAAAATATCCTATGTGTGTCAGTTGTGTAGTAGTAATATGAGGTAATACTGGTTTGGTTTTGTTCAAGCTCTGTTGGTATTTGTCATCATGACTTCAATAGTTTGTCTTAGGGACTAGTATTGGAGATGTTCTCAGTTCCTGATATTAAGACAATTAAATTCCCCTCTGAATGTTATTTTTATAAAGTCATTTCAAGATGAGGGGGCATAATGTTGAGCTCAGCTGGCCAAATCAGCTTATCTTGCGTGATGGCGGCAGGGAAAGACTCCTCTGCTCGAATTCTCCTCTGGGCTCTGGAGACACCTCACTGATAGCTAAATGGACTAAGGAGTATGCTGTCCGACTCTGGATTCAGCAAAGCTCTGACCAGGTGCTGCTCAGTACCATCAAGACCACGGTCCCTGAATTTCATGGAAATAAACACAGATACGTTGATTAGCAATGAATTCTGGCACAATTACTGGCACAAATTCCCATCTGCTTATGTTCCAGGCTTTTATTTAACACAAATATGAGCTGGCTTCAACGCACTGATGCTTTATCAAGCTTATTTAAACAAGTGGTCTCGAACTAACGCTCCTAAGTGAGTATATCAGCGAGTCTAGCCAATGAGGCCACGTTTCGACAAGTGTTTGAAAAAATGTTACCTTCCCCCGTCTCCCCTAACAACCAAGATAGTATTTATAGCCCGACCAATCGTGGTTAGTCGTTCATTTGTTGCGCTCCAATCAATTTGGAGTTTACATGGTAGGCTAATTCTGTAACGTAAGATTTTTTTTCAAACACGTTATAAAAAAATTTTATGAGCAGAAATGATTCCATGCTGTCAGGCATCCCCACTATTTTATTTTGGGTATAATTTATTAATTCCTGGACTATTTGCGTAACGTTTTACATATTCTTTGTCAGCAAGCCCTAAGGAACCCAAATATCCAAATTTAAAAGAGCTACGTGGCTGCGTTCAAAATATGCAATTCCTTCTACCTCCTGTTTCGAAGATGTGCTGTCTGGGTACTGTAATGTTTTCAAACGTAAACCCATCTATTGTTATCTTTCCTAATAAGTGTTTTTTGTGATTTTAAAACCTAACTCTGGGAAGGGTAGTGAATTTATCACTGTCCGTCTGAAAAAAAGTTAGTGCATGTAGTCTTACACGCGTGATGGCAGCATTTGTGTATCGCGCGAAGCGTGTTGCATGCGTTCCTGATTTTCAGCCCTCCCTTCTCTCTTTATCCTTTAGTCCATCTGTTCGTTCGTTTTGGTAACGCAGTATAATTAATGTTAGGATTAATTTAGGTCATTACGCAGTCTGCCTCTCAATGTTTTTCCAAGAAATACAGCACACGTTTCATTGAAAAAAGCGGGTATAATACAGTAAGCTTTTACTATCAACGTGAAAGCGTTACAATTTGCAGACGAAGCAGAAAACAAGGGGGATTTCGAGTACCTTCTTTGTGACAGCACTGTTATTTACCATTGCTCTTTTCTTTTATTTATTATATGTATTTATTAGGCTTTATATTTACCTAATAATTTATATATGTGGATTAGAATATTCCACGACACCTCCCCTCTTAAAACAGACATTATATGTCAGTCCTTTATTCTATATACACATAGAGAAATTTATTATTATTTCTGGGGTTTACGGTGATTCTCATCACACGGATGGCGGCTTAAAAAATCAGCTCCCAAATTGGTTTTTCCAGATATATACTCGATGCTAAAATTATAGGGAGCCAGAAGTAAAGACCATCGGAGTAACCTAGAGTTCTCATGCTTAGCCTGTGCTAGAAACGATAAAGGTTTGTGATCTGTTTGCAACTTAAATGCCTTCCCATATAGATAAATATTGAATTTCTTTATTGCCCATATTACTGCAAGACATTCCTTTTCGCTAGTTGAGTAGTTGATTTCAGCTTTATTCAACTTTCTGCTAGCATATGCCACTGGGCTTAATTCCCCATCCAATGCATCTGATTTCTGTAGTAGAGTTGCTCCTAGCCCAATATTACTGGCATCCGTCCTTACAATGAATTCTTGACTTAAGTCAGGTAATTTCAAAATGGGTTTACTTGTGAGCTTTTCCTTCAATTCTTGGTAAGTCATTTCACATTGTGGTGTCCATGTAATGCGATCTGGATGTCCTTTACGTGTCAATTCAGTTAACGGTGCACATATGGAATTAAAGTCCTTGATATACTTCTGGTAGAAACCACATAATGAGACAAAGGATCTCACGTCCTTCTTGGTTTGTGGTTTCGGGGCTTTCTGTAGTTTCTCTAAATTCTTTGGGTCAGGGGTCATGTTTCCCTGATAAACTGTGTGTCCCAAAAATTCCAATTCTTTACATCCAACGCAACATTTGGTTGGTCGGGCTGTTAAATTTGCCTCCCTAAGTCGATCAAACAGCATGTTCAGAGAGTCAATGTGTTCCTCAAATGTTTCTGTTGCTATAAGGATATCATCCATAAAATTTGTTATACAGGGATTATTCAGAGGATCCAATAATTTTCTCATCATTCTAGAGAAGACACTAGGCGCATTCTTCAATCCAAATGGCAATCTATTAAACTCATAGTGTCCTTCTGAGGTACTAAAAGCTAGGTATGGTCTAACCTCAGGCTTTACTGGAATCTGATAGTATCCTTTACTCAGATCCACTTTTGAGAAATATTTAGCTTTATTTAGCCTGGCAAACAGCTGATTTGTATCCGGCAATGGATCCACCTGTCCTTCTGTAATAGCATTCAGTCTCCTGTAATCTATACAGAGTCTATGTTCTCCAGAGGGCTTCCTTAAGAGTACAACACCGGAACTATACGAAGACTCACTGTGCGAAATAATTCCTTCCTTCAACAGATAGTCTATCTCTTCCTTCAAAGCTTTCTCCTTAGCAAACGGAATTGAATATGGTTTCATACAGACAGGTGTGGAGTCTATTAGTTTCATATCATATTCCAATAGGTTTGTATGCCCTGGTCGGTCTGTTAACACCTCTGCATGATTATTTAGAACCTGTTGCACTCTCTCTTTCTGAGTTTTCGTTAAATGTGTACTGATTTTCACCTGTGCTGCTGTCTCACAGGGGTGTAATGGATATTCAAATGATGAAAGTGGTTCCTTTTTCATCTCCATGGCGATGGACAAGGTCAACAAGTGTGTCTCTTCCTGATGTTCTCTTTCCAAATATTTCTTCAGGAGATTCACATGATAGATTTTTTCTTTCCCCTTCTTATCTATCTTATAATTTGTTCTAGACACCTTCTCTAGAACTGTATATGGACCCTGCCATCCAATTTGTAACTTATTCTGACTCCCAGGCAAAAGAAGCAGTACTTTCTCTCCCACAGCCAAATTTCTGTCCTTCGCCTTCCTGTTATAATAGGCAGCATGTTTCTTCCTGGCTTGTTTCAAATTTTCATTGGCAAGTTTCCAGCCAGTTTTTTAACCGAGTGGTCAGCTCATTCACATATTGGTATGAAGATGTAATGTTTTCCTCTGCCTTTTCATCAGTCCACGTTCTTAACATAGCTTCGAGTGGACCTTTTATTGGCCTTCCAAACAATAATGTTGCCGGGGCCATACCGGTTGAACTATGGGGTACCTCCCGATAAGCAAAGAGGGCGGCGTGCAGGTACTGGTCCCATGTATCTGGTTTTTCGTGTGCCAACTTTCTCAGGATCGACATCAATGTGCCGTTAAATCTTTCCACTTGGCCGTTCCCTTGGGGATGATACACACTACAATGGAAGTGTTTGGCCTGGAAGATCCTGAAAACTTCTTCAGTTAGTTTCCCCTTGAACTGAGAGCCATTATCAGTCAAGATTTGGTTGGGAAAGCCTAACCTTGTGAAAATTGTGAGCAATGCCTCTGCCACATGTTTTGAATCAATCGATGACAGGGCTACTGCCTCTCCCCACATAGAACAAGTGTCCACCAGAGTCAGAATGTAGCTGTTCCTTCTCTTGGTTCGGGTGAGAGGTCCCACAAGATCCACAGCAACTCTCTCAAAGGGTGTTCCCACTATGGGCATTTCCCCCAGAGTTGCTGGTGCAGTCCAATGTTTAGGTGCTACTCGTTGGCACTCTGGACAGGATTTTACATATCGTTTGATATCTTCAGTTATTCCTGGCCAGAAATAGTGACAAGCTATTCGCTGTCCTGTTGCGCTGATTCCCATATGACCACTGAAGGGAATCGCATGCCCTAGTTCCAACACTTTAGTCCTATATGAAGTGGGAAGGACCAGCTGTCCGTGACCATTGGATTCAGATCCAGCCTTCCTATATATCAGTTTGTTCTTCATATAAAACTCTCCCTTGCCTGGAGGTGTATGAGATTTGGGCAACTTCTTGAAACATGGCTTGAGTGTTTTGTCCTCAGCCTGTGCCTTCCTCATCTCATCTGGGTGAGTATTTATGGGATTATCCTCCTCCTTCTTTGTCTGTGATCTGGTCTGCACTGTTGCCAATATCACAGGTCTCTTGGGATTCCCCAAGAAGACATATCTACACCCCAATATTAGAGGGTAGATTGGCTCATTTATCACTGCTGCTTTTATGATTCCTTCCACATATCGCGTTTTCACTTTTATTCGGGCGACGGGAAGTGTCATGGTAGCTACATCCTTGGTTGCAGTTTGAATCTCCACTGTTTCCGTGGTGTATTGATCGGCCTGCACCAGGTGAGAACTCACAACGGAATCGTAATCCAAACCGGTATCATATAAACATCTTATAGTGACACCATTACAGATGACATCTTCACACACTGGGGGGTGGTATGGTTCCTGTAATTCTTCAGGTTTGCCCTTCTTTTCCTTTTTCCCCGATGTCATAGCAGCAAAATGAGGAGGTTTCCTTCTACAATGGTCAGTGTCATGATTGTTCATCTTACAATTTTTACACCACCTTTTTCCTTGGTTGAAAGATTTTCTTTCATCATATTTCCTTTCATCGAATTGTGGGAATTTATTTTTATTTTCATACCGTGGCCTATCAAATTGGTGCTTACCTTTATTTTGATCCTTAGGATCAAATTTATTAAAGTTCTGTGGTGCCCTAAAGTTATCCACTTGTTTCTTTTTATTACCTGTTACCTCTGCTTGAGCTGCTTGATACCTTTCAGCAACATTTAGCAACTCATCCAGCCTCTCTGCACCTTGTTCCATGAGAAACTTTCTCAGGTCTGGAGCCATGGACTCTCTTAATTGCTCTATAAGGACCATTTCCTTAAGATCTTGGGTTTTCCCCAGAGAAGTCCATTTCTCCAAGTATGTCTCTATTCGTGCAGAGAACTGGTGATAGGTTTCACCTGACAGTAGTTTAGCATTCCTAAATTTTTTCCTATAAAATTCTGCATTCTTTTCATACCTTAACAAAAGAGCCTGCTTTAGCATGTCATAATTTTCCTGATCACCTCTGCTCATTTTTGCAAAAACTTCATAAGCTGCCCCACGAAGTCCCTGAGATAACTTTAAGCTCCACCTTTCTCTCTCTAACCCATACGTGGTAGCTAATAGCTCATACCTATTTAGGTAGCTCTCTATATCATCGTCTTTCTCAACAAAATGATCTAAATAAAAATTCATAGCTGAGGTTGAGGCTCCTTGAGTAACCGTAGCATCAGAGGCAAAGGGACTGGCACCATTTTCAGGAGCATGGCCTTGAAACTCAAACTCCCTTAGTCGTAACTCATGTTCCCTTTGTAATCTTTTATCTTCTGCTTCCCTTTCTGCAGCTAATTTCCTCTCTTCCCTTTCTGCAGCCTGTCTTCTTTCCTCGGCTTCTCTTTCTGCAGCTAATCTTTTGTCTTCTCTTTCTGCTTCCAATTTCTTAGCCTCAGCCTCAATCTGCAACCTCTTAATTTCCCTTTCAGCCTCTAACCTTCTTTCGGCTTCAAACCTTCTTTCTTCGCGTTCAATAAATTTGTCACATTCCGTGGTGACATAGGCAACCATAACTTGCCCATCTAATCCTAACTCTTTTGCAGTCTGAACAGCAGCAGATCGAAACTTGGCCAGGTCCGCCATTGTCTATCAGGTAAATTTCTACAATGTCTAACCAACAATTTAATCTCTAAATATATCTAATGGACAACACAGGCACCGTGAGCTCAACCTTATTTAATTCCACCCAAGGATACCTTTTAATTCTGATATTCCCTGAAGTGAATTACTCCCAATATTTTTAATAGGGAAAGATTCAAAATCCCAAGAGCGAGACCCCAATATATGTGGTGAAGTGGGATGTTATAAATATGTATAGGGGACTTAGTGTACTGACTGAGATCAGCTGTGAAGGTATCTATATCTAATAAGAGTAGTGTATTATAGATAACCTTACTTGCTGCCACATATCTATATATCTCAGTCAGAATTATTCTGGAATAGTGTGATGACTACGTTATGTGTCTAGGGTATGTGTATGATGAAGTGTAAGTCACAACAACAGACAGATAAACAATTTAATTTAATCCACTACTCTTGACAACACTGTGACACTCACATACATATAACACTCTATGAGAATATCTTAAGGAGTCACTGATAACTTTTCAAATAACAATATGTATTCATGGTTATCATAAAGGTATATGTGTCCTGATTCAAATACAAAGGAACCAGGAATCACAATCAATTTTAATTACAAGTATATGTACAGACTTTATCAATGTGAATATTGTAGTGACATATATTATTAAAAATATCCTATGTGTGTCAGTTGTGTAGTAGTAATATGAGGTAATACTGGTTTGGTTTTGTTCAAGCTCTGTTGGTATTTGTCATCATGACTTCAATAGTTTGTCTTAGGGACTAGTATTGGAGATGTTCTCAGTTCCTGATATTAAGACAATTAAATTCCCCTCTGAATGTTATTTTTATAAAGTCATTTCAAGATGAGGGGGCATAATGTTGAGTTCAGCTGGCCAAATCAGCTTATCTTGCGTGATGGCGGCAGGGAAAGACTCCTCTGCTCGAATTCTCCTCTGGGCTCTGGAGACACCTCACTGATAGCTAAATGGACCAAGGAGTATGCTGTCCGACTCTGGATTCAGCAAAGCTCTGACCAGGTGCTGCTCAGTACCATCAAGACCACGGTCCCTGAATTTCATGGAAATAAACACAGATACGTTGATTAGCAATGAATTCTGGCACAATTACTGGCACAAATTCCCATCTGCTTATGTTCCAGGCTTTTATTTAACACAAATATGAGCTGGCTTCAACGCACTGATGCTTTATCAAGCTTATTTAAACAAGTGGTCTCGAACTAACGCTCCTAAGTGAGTATATCAGCGAGTCTAGCCAATGAGGCCACGTTTCGACAAGTGTTTGAAAAAATGTTACCTTTCCCCGTCTCCCCTAACAACCAAGATAGTATTTATAGCCCGACCAATCGTGGTTAGTCGTTCATTTGTTGCGCTCCAATCAATTTGGAGTTTACATGGTAGGCTAATTCTGTAACGTAAGATTTTTTTCAAACACGTTATAAAAAAATTTTATGAGCAGAAATGATTCCATGCTGTCAGGCATCCCCACTATTTTATTTTGGGTATAATTTATTAATTCCTGGACTATTTGCGTAACGTTTTACATATTCTTTGTCAGCAAGCCCTAAGGAACCCAAATATCCAAATTTAAAAGAGCTACGTGGCTGCGTTCAAAATATGCAATTCCTTCTACCTCCTGTTTCGAAGATGTGCTGTCTGGGTACTGTAATGTTTTCAAACGTAAACCCATCTATTGTTATCTTTCCTAATAAGTGTTTTTTGTGATTTTAAAACCTAACTCTGGGAAGGGTAGTGAATTTATCACTGTCCGTCTGAAAAAAAGTTAGTGCATGTAGTCTTACACGCGTGATGGCAGCATTTGTGTATCGCGCGAAGCGTGTTGCATGCGTTCCTGATTTTCAGCCCTCCCTTCTCTCTTTATCCTTTAGTCCATCTGTTCGTTCGTTTTGGTAACGCAGTATAATTAATGTTAGGATTAATTTAGGTCATTACGCAGTCTGCCTCTCAATGTTTTTCCAAGAAATACAGCACACGTTTCATTGAAGAAAGCGGGTATAATACAGTAAGCTTTTACTATCAACGTGAAAGCGTTACAATTTGCAGACGAAGCAGAAAACAAGGGGGATTTCGAGTACCTTCTTTGTGACAGCACTGTTATTTACCATTGCTCTTTTCTTTTATTTATTATATGTATTTATTAGGCTTTATATTTACCTAATAATTTATATATGTGGATTAGAATATTCCACGACAGTCTCAAAATTCCGCTCTCATTCCCACAAAGCCGGTACCTGCAAATCTCGAATGTCCAACTGAAGGGCAATCGACTTGACTCTGGCAACCCGGCTTTGGCAATTTTTCATTAAAAGAGAAAGAGGCTATGAAATATAGGCCTTTTTATAATCAAGACCCCCACGCGCCGACTTCATGACGTCATATGCGCGGCGTGGTTCTAAAGCCAATGAGAGCTCTGCATTTCAACTGCAGTTACCTCTCAGCCAATCAGAACCTTAGATCGTTCTGATGTAACCAGTTTCTGCTAGACAAAGAACCGGGAATTGGTCCTAGCCCTATACTGCGGAAATGAAGCAAAAATGGCCGCAAATAATTTAACTCCCGAAAAATGCGTATATGGCCACGCAATATCTTTAAAAAAAGGACACTGGTGCAAATCCTGAACTAGCCTCTATAATCTTAATCTAGAATAATACTTTCTAATTCCCTACACCCCCATTCTAAACACATAGATCAAACTCCATCGTGATCTCATCTTGAAAAAAACGTAAATAATAGAAGGAGAAGAAACATGGAGAAGGATTACCTGTAATCCCTCCTAGAAATAGTGTATAAATAATGCAAAGAGAAAGACATGGGGCCTTCTGAAAAAATAAATTACAGTATAGTATCACATTACTCCCCCCTTTTGAAGTACGGGATTCCGTGCTAGATTACTGGAACTTGTATTCTTTTCAGACTGGCCCCTATCTAGGTCTCCAGAGCTGTTGGTATGCCCTAAAGTTGTAAGATCACAACTGGTGAATACCGCCTTGCGACCGCAACACAAATGGTCGCTCTTCCTCTTTTCTCTCCCTCTGTCTTTGAATCGCTCTGCAACTGGCAGGCGGCTGGGCCAATCAACCATAACATACCTCCTTCCTGTGTGCACCTGGCCATGTTTACCTAATTTTCTCCTCCAGGGTTTCTTCCTGATAAGTGTTCTTGGCCTTGGGGGAGTACAGCTCCCGCACAACTCCCTGACCACTGTACAGGTAATTAGCGGGTTATGTGCTGTCCGATAAAGGCTATTCGCTGGGTGTTTACGTTTGTATGGCCTGTACCTGGTTGACCTGAGATACCTGCGGCCGACTGTAATGTCCCTCGAGCGAGAATCACTGTTCCAAAATTGGAAAAGTTTGTTGGCCAAAGAAACGCGCACCTGTTTCTTCTTCTTCCTCTCCATAACTACTCCCATGCTCCGGTGGGAGAGTCGATCTCTCTTCAGACCTGTGCCCTCCAATGGCGGGTCTGGAACTTCCCTTGCCTTGTCCGGCAAAAGACTGACTTGGTCAGCTGAACTGACCGGCTGGCTCTGTAGAGGCCTGGCGATGGCGACTACCTTGCTGCTCATCAGCGGGTTTGAAAGGGACAGAGCTCTCTAAAGTAGCTCCTTGCAAATGCGTAAGGCCGCTTTTCTCACTCTTTTCTGGCCTGAAAAGTTGGTGAGATGAAACTGTAGACCACGGGAGCTCTCCGTCTAACACCCTGGTTCTACCTTCAACCTTGCCCTCCCCTGTGAGAGTTACTGGCGTCAGTTGGAATGTGTCCTGCAGTGACACTTGACGGTTTAAGATCCCGTTAGATCGCGGAGAATCTGAGATAAAGCTCTCAGTGACTTGTTCTACTGTTCCTTGAATACAGTTCTTGTCAGTATGTCCCTCTCCTGAAGGAGCTAATACCATCGGGGGCCTAATTCCCGACGACAAAGAATGTACTTCCACAATCACCACTGTTTTGCCATTAGGCTGCACAGGGATGTCAGGCGAATGCGCCTCTGCCTGTCGTTTTTCGCTGTCCCGCTGGGGAGCTGGCGAAACATGCCTTATTAGGGATTCGAACCCTGGCCTCGACTTTCTGTGTCGAGTATGGTGTGCTCTCTTACCACGAGCATGGGAGAATCGGTAGCCATCCGAATTATAATGCTTGCTTGCATTATTCCCCCTGTTATGCAGTTTCCACGCCTGGGATCGCTTCGTAATCTTCCCAGCGTTGTAAGGGCTGCTTTCCTTAGCTGAATCCTTTCCTTGTTTGGGCTTCGGGTCCATTTCCAACGGAAAGTCCTTTTCCTGGAGTTGGGGTGCAGTTTGAGCCGACAAGTTATCCTTTACTGGCACAAGATTTTCAGAGGGGTTGTCCCTTTCTAGTCGCTCCTTTTCCCATTGTTGTCTTTCTATTTCCCGTTCTTGTTTTCTTCTTTCCGATTTCTGGACCATTTCTATTCCTTGTTCTATGAACTCTCGGATGAATGCTTCGCTGTCCCCAGCTTTTGCACAGGTCCATGCCAACGCTAGACGATTGCCAAATAAGTTGTCTACCTCATATTGCCCCTGCAGGCTTTCTGCATATTCCAGAAGGGGTGGAATTTCGCTGTCACCATACTCCATGAACTTAGCTACCTCAAGTGCAATCTTATGTACTTTATCGAGATCAGCCATGTTACCTGCAAATTCTGCCGTAAGCTCACAAATATAGAGACGTGAAGGCCCCATAACTTCCCGTTACCTACTAGGAAAAATGCTGTCGCAAAAACCCGAACTCAGACTAACACCAAGTCTGACTAATAACTACCTGAAAAAAATTCAAGTTATCCAGCTACCCAAAACCCGAATTTACTTTCCTGTTAAGAAAAAAAATTCAATTAGCCATCAATTACCTCTAAGTCATAAACAACCTTACTACAACTATCATCTAACTAACTGTAACCTGTGGAAAAAAACTTATAGCTGGATCAGTCTTAATATAGCTCAAGTCTAGGGGATATTATAAAGAAAATCTATTTTTCAGAACTTCCTACAGAGACAATCTATGAATCTAGAATTGATCCCAACAAAGATGATCCCAAGGACGACGCCACCCACTTTGTCAAGATCACAGAATTGAACGTAACAAAGATGATCCCGGACGATAGCACCCACTTTGTCACGAAATGGATTTAGGACTAGAGACTGTCTACATATAGTGACAAGACAATAGTAAGAAGAAAGACTGAAATGATAGATTCAGATAGAAATATAGTGCAAAAATGTGAAAGTTGAGACCATTGGCTCCGAGGTTGAGAACCGAGGTTGATTCTTTCCTCGCCACTTCGGACGTTTAAATTGCTATGGCCTCGAACCACCTCTAACTACCCTATGGGGATAAGGTTCAATTAAGATTCACAAACACCAAGGTACAGACAACATATAGCTACTGTACTAAAGGAAATGACTGATGCCAGCTACAATTTATACAAGTTTATTATACACCTATACACAAACTCATATACATGTCAAAATACATGAAGTGCGAGGATGCACACCTGAAACAAAATCAAGCACAGTTAAAAATGCATCAACCCCAACCCTTCTCCCACAATTGCAACCTGTATGGAGAAAGAAGGTAAGGTTAACTGAAATGAACTACACTGCACTTGATGTCGCCTACACTCCAAACTAGCTGTTCTAAATTCTAACTCTAACTCTAAGTCCACTGATAGCTGGAACGACTGCGAAGTGACTACACAATCTCTGCACAGACTTCGGTTCTACACAGCCTATCCTGGAATCTCCTGAACACAACTAACTGCACCTCTAAACTTCAGCAGCTGTCCTCTGCTATGATTCACCAAAAACTAACAGTTCTGCCTATCTGTGCTGACTTCAGTAGAGAGAATGTTTACCCTCTCTCTCTCCACTAACTCTGGAATTGATGACTGAGGTTTAACAGAACCCCACTGGATTCTGGACTGGAACTGTAGCGGACTTCTACCACTCTGAAATTACCTGCCCGAGTACCTATAACTGGGCCGTCGGCTTTATTATGGCCGTGAAGAAGCGAACATAAAAATTACCACAACGCGGCAGCCTGCCAAATCTGCGTGTGTAACGAGCGTCAGAGCTCAGGATTTATCCACAAAAAATCCTATTCGCTGGAAAATGTCTTCCCCTGGCTGGGAAAACGTATTTTCTTCCTCTCCTTCCACTACTGGCAACTAACGTAAAACCCTTGCGGTTCTGCGAATGCCCCAACTTTGCCGTGGGAGAAATTTTGTGGTCTCAAAATTCCGCTCTCATTCCCACAAAGCCGGTACCTGCAAATCTCGAATGTCCAACTGAAGGGCAATCGACTTGACTCTGGCAACCCGGCTTTGGCAATTTTTCATTAAAAGAGAAAGAGGCTATGAAATATAGGCCTTTTTATAATCAAGACCCCCACGCGCAGACTTCATGACGTCATATGCGCGGCGTGGTTCTAAAGCCAATGAGAGCTCTGCATTTCAACTGCAGTTACCTCTCAGCCAATCAGAACCTTAGATCGTTCTGATGTAACCAGTTTCTGCTAGACAAAGAACCGGGAATTGGTCTTAGCCCTATACTGCGGAAATGAAGCAAAAATGGCCGCAAATAATTTAACTCCCGAAAAATGCGTATATGGCCACGCAATATCTTTAAAAAAAGGACACTGGTGCAAATCCTGATCTAGCCTCTATAATCTTAATCTAGAATAATACTTTCTAATTCCCTACACCCCCATTCTAAACACATAGATCAAACTCCATCGTGATCTCATCTTGAAAAAAACGTAAATAATAGAAGGAGAAGAAACATGGAGAAGGATTACCTGTAATCCCTCCTAGAAATAGTGTATAAATAATGCAAAGAGAAAGACATGGGGCCTTCTGAAAAAATAAATTACAGTATAGTATCACATCGTTGACACTCCTTCAAATGCTGACGCCCGAGCTTGAACACCTGACCGCCAGCGCAACGTTGTAACCATTACGCCAGCGCGGCTCCCATGAAAGAGATCAAACTTAGCTAAAATATTTTGGCGATATAAAAAGGCATAACATCTTGCTGAAGACCATAGTAAAAGGCAGAGTTAAAGGCAAACGTGCAAGAAGAAGACAGTGTTATGAGTGGGAAAATAACATCAAGAGATGGACAGGAAAGAGTCTATCAGAGTGCACCACCAAGACAAGAGACAGAAGACGTTGGAGATCCATTACAGCCAACCTTCGTTGTGGAGATGGCAACTGATGATGATGATATTTAACATTGCAAATTGGGAAAAGAAATAGAATATGATCGGTCGTCAGCATCGCAAACATACTAGTAAGAACACAAACACGCATGAGTACGACATAGTCCCAATGTTGCACGCAATTATTATATGACTTCTTTAAACTAGCAGATGAAATTTCATAAAACACGGCCCCGAAATTGAAGCCTTAGCACGCAAGTAAGTGCCCTTAATTTTAGATTAAATTTGAAACTAGTCGAGAAAAAGTTGCCAAAGTCTTAAATACGACAATGTGTCAAAATCGGTGCATGAGTTCTTGAGTTGTTTGTTGCGACGTACGCACGAGCGAGCTGATAGGCGTATCTTGCAGATAATGGACTGAACTTATTTTCACTTCCAATTATACGGACAACCGGACTATCATACCACAACGCTGTGGCAGAAGAAGACAAAATCCCGACATCTTCGAGTACAAAAGATGCTATAAAGATTTGGCTCAGAAAAGAAGACATTCCATTTAACGAGGGATTTCTGAAACCTGAATTACTGTCCCTTGTTAAGAAATCACAAAAGACCAAGATATTCCATATAGACAAGTTGATTCAACAGCATGGTCATATGTGTTTGAGACTGCCACCTTATCATTCACATTTAAACCCAATTGAACTCGTTTGGGCAAAAGTTAAAGGACAGGTGGCAGCTGAAAATAAAACTTTCAATCTATGCAATATGAAAGAACTAACATATGCCGCCCTCTCGCAGATAGACAAAGATTATTGGTGTAAATGTGAAGACCATGTCTTAAAAGAGGAAAATGACTATTGGAAAAAAGATGGACTGTCGTTCGTTCAGCCGAGAATAGTAATCAATATGTTAGACTCGTCTGACTCAGAATAAATGTGTAAATACCTTTTATGTTTTATATGTTTTCTCCTCCATCTATGTGTATATGTAAACCAATTCATTTCCGTTTTATCTCCGCGATTTCCCTACTATTTTTAATATACACAGTACTTTCACCTCTTCATGCATCCATTCACGTTTTAGTATAAAAAGTAACATTTACAACGAATAGGCGTTATTATTCTCTCAAATATTTCGAAGTAATAAAAAGGGACCTCGCGTAGTAATCAGTTAACAAACCCCTCTAACATTCGAATTGTACATACGCCTATGCCGAAAATATGCAACTTCCTTCATTTACGGTAAATTATTTTCTTCCAGGACAAAATAATTACTTCGTTAAAAAAGATCAAAGGAATTAGCCGTTGCAAGAAAAGAACACTACCTGCAACATTGAATTTTATAAAAACTTTGGGACATTGAAAATATAAGACCACATGCAAAAAATCATGTTTATCAGTGCAAGGAATATGGAGATATTTGAAGTCAATCGTCGACCGATCTTTTTGAAACGCACTAATAGTAGCACTTTTTTTGTTTAACTTTTCAACTGCGTACACAGTTTTGAGATAATACAGGGCGTATCAAGAGACAGCACTCCACGTGAAGACGCTAAACCGTGTTCTGTTAAAGTTTTCTTGCCTTTTTCTGGAGTAGCACTTTTTGGAATGTTCAACTGAGAACACAGTTTTAGAAAAATGCAAGATGTTCCAAGAAGTCAGCACTAAATTTGAAGACGATGTAGCTTGTTTGATTTAAGTTGTCTTCTGTCTTGCACTTACCGGATAAAATCTTTAGAATATAAATTTTAATAAATATCATGAAGTAATTTTTTTCCAATTAGAGTCTGTGCTTTTTTTTTTTTTTTTTTTTTTTTTAAGGTTCAAAAGCTATAAGCAAAACAAATCAGGTGATTACTTTTGGAACACTTTGTATAACTTATGAGGAGGCCAAGAGTTTTATCAAACGCTGGTACAGGCACAAGTGGGAAGAAGATCATCCAGGCCACGCGCAAAAAATGATCCGTATTACCAGCTCAGCAGAAGTGAACAAGTGGTAATCTTCAGACTTCGCACAGGTCATTACAGATTGAGATACCATCTATTCAACAAATTAAATATAGGAACTACTAATGAGTGTGACTGTGGCACCGATAAAATGACTGCCGAACATCTGCTTCAAAGGTGCCCAACATATGAGGAACAGAGAAAACGCATATGGCCATCACCAGTACCATTCCTGGAGAAAATCTACGGAGATATCAACAGCCTCAGGTTGACCACTGCTTTCTTTGAACTTATTCAAGTTGACATCTGAGGGTGAACGAATAAGAAGAAGACTTTGTATAATGAGACAAACATGTTATTGTCGGTGTGTTAAAATAACCACATTTTCCACGCGGAGGTGAGTTATTAATCTGGGCACAATAACCTCTACAAAAATCTAAATTTTTTTTTTTTTTTTAGTTGTCATCTTCACAATGTTATTGTCTAACACCAACCCTCACCCCGAATGCATTTTATATTTGATGTTTTATTAATTATTGCGTGTAAAACGTGAAGGATAGGGGGGGGGGAGATGAGTTGAGATTAATGAGATAAGAGAAGAATAAAGGATGAAAGGTCTCATTAATTGTGCAATGGTATTGATCCAGCAGAGAAAGAGCAACCCGCAATGTCGCGGAGAGAAACAATAAAATAAAAATAAAAAACCAAAGCGGGTGTCGCGAGAGGTTTAGATGTTATTAAAGAATAAGATATCCTGGACATAAAGGTGTATCAGATGATACCAGGATAGTGCCAGATAAGAGTCTGGTCATATCAGTAATACCCCCTTCTCTGAGGAGAGTAAGGGTGTATAGACACAAAGGTAGGGTCAAGCTATGTAAGTTCCCAGAGAAGATGGTGATGTAGTACTCTGAGTCCCTAACTGCTACCTCTCCTGATCCGCCTCTGTGATTATGGTATTCAATATGTTTCTGACTCTGCTAGGGGTAATTTATATCACTATATTCACCAACAAGAACTGTAATTCAACTTAAAGAATTTAAGAAAGTCTTCTGGTGAATATTTACAATTTAATTAAACAATTTCTCTTTTCTGTTTGAAAAGTGTTAAACGCAAATATTTTACAACATTAAATAAATAATAATAGTTAACAAATGTTTTTCACTTGGGTCAAAATGTCTATCATCTTGTAGACAACTTTCGCTTGCTTGATCATTCACTTGTATAATTATTTTTATTATTATTCTTATAAGTTTATAGAAACACTATACTTTTTTTGTCATCACAAACTGGATGCGTATGTCTTTTGTGAGTATGGATAAGCTGCACAGTTGCCTTAAGCAACTTATCTTAGTCACTGCAGATGGCTCTCTTAGATGCTCGATAGACTCTTCAAATGAGATCTCCAGCAGTTACAGACATTCTGACTGGCCTGCTATCACAGACTGGCACTGCATTTGTTGCAACGTTAGTAAGAGAAGCCTCTTCTGATTTGGAGACTTTTGGTTATAGGATTAAACCTGCAATGAATTCAAACGCAATCCCTGAATTTTTCTATCCATATCCCTCTTATGACACAGATGGGAACGATAGACAGTTTCAGATTAGCGTGCTAGCAGATGCACAAGGTATAGTATAGCATCAACAATCATGTTAATTCAAAGTGATCACAATTTACTTCTACCTTCTTAAGTATAAGTATTTTTCCCATGATTCGCCCCCATACAATAATTTGGTTGTGGGTAAAACTATTAAGTAATATGTCAAACGATACTGTGAATCGATCCCTTTCATCCTTCTTTATGTTCCTGTTAGGTGTCTCATTCCATTCAAGAAATACTTCTTTAAATACATTTCCCAACTTACAGACACAATTAGCCATCTTTCTCAATATTTAAATATTTCCGAAGGCGGGCTTTGCATCTAGAAGTACACATGAGCCTGTAAGTTTCATCAGAAGACACAGTCCATTCCTAACACATCTTATACACGTCGTATCGCACAGCTGGATTAATCAATATAATTACACAAAATTATATACATTTATATATAATTAGATTCGTTCTTACCCTCAGGTACACACACAGACTAGCCCTCAATGGTTGATTAAGGTCTGCTAACAAGTGCAGAAGGCAAACGCTGGCATTAATATATGCTCTGCTTTCCCCGCTTTCTGTGTTTTCAAATCGTGACTGACCGGAGTTTGTTTAGGCAAGTCTATTTATAGTCTGACCTCGGACGTAAGAGATGGAATTCCCTAGGAATGCAATAACTATCCTAAAATGTGGGTACCGTTTTGCCTTTTGTACAATATAGGAAAACTACTTTTTAAATTATCTTCGTTATTCCTGATGCGATTTTAATCAATTAAAGTTTACATTATACTTAGAATTAGGCTTTACATGTTTATATAATAATCTTTTTGGTTACTACTTGCATTTTCTGTTATGATAAAACAGCTCTGGCCAACCTGTGGAAGGAGATTATCATTTGTAAAAAATGACAGTATAGAAAAATTGATAATTTGTGGACACCACTACAAAGGAATACATCATGTGCGGAAAATAGTTCATCGTCTGGGGAAAATGCATGGATACAAGTGTTCTTCAGTTGCGAAAGCAAATATGAAAAAAAAAATCTAATGTGGAAAGAGATTTTATAGAACACTTTTCCTGACAATTAAATAGAAAGAGTTTTACATCAACGGATGACAAGTGCACAGATGGACATTAATAGCTGGGGTACACAAGTGCTTTAAGGTCTTTGACATAGTGCGCAGTACACATTGTTTATCAGCTTCATTTCAAAACGGCTAGACACAAGCTTTCAACAAACACATCTATTACTTCATTTGAACGCAGCTACGCACACGATATTAACTTCATGTGAGCACAACTACCACAAATACATTTATCAATTCCATCTCAGCTCAGCTACATACAAGCTATCAACTTCACGTGACCATGACAATAAACACAAGCTATCAACTTTATGTTAGCGGAACAATAAACACAAGCTATCAGCTTTATGTGGGCGTAACTATAAACACAAGCTATCGGCTTTATGTGGGCGTAACTATAAACACAAGCTATCAACTTCACGTGAGCATGACAATAAACACAAGCTAATAGCTTTATGTCAGCATGACAATAAACATAAGCTATCAGCTTTATGTCAGCATAACCATAAACACAAGTTATCAGCTTTGTGTCAGCATAACCATAATCACAAGCTATCAGCTTTATGTCAACATAACCATAATCACAAGCTATCAGCTTTATGTCAGCATAACCATAATCACAAGCTATCATCTTCATGTCAGCATAACTATAAACACAAGCTATCAACTTTATGTCAGCATAACCATAATCACAAGCTATCAACTTAATGTCAGCATAACTATAAACACAAGCTATCAACTTTATGTCAGCATAACCATAAACACAAGCTATCAACTTCATGTGGTTGTAACTATAAACACAAGCTTTCAGCTGTATGTCAACATAACAATAAATACAAGTCGCAGCAGAAATGAGGGAATATAAAATAGAGGTTCTGGGACTGTGTGAAACAAAGTGGAAGGGGGTAGACAAGAAGAAACTCATCACAGGTGAATTGGTGCTGTCCTCAGGACATGAAGACGAAAGTTCACACCACAGTGAAGGGGTAGCTCTTATGTTATCTAAAGAAGCACAGAAAGCACTCATTGAATGGGAAGCTGTGAGACCCAGAATAATAACAGCTACTTTTAAAACAGCTAAAAAGAAAATAAATGTAAACGTCATCCAATGTTATGCACCAACTAATGACAAAGAAGAGTCTGTGAAAGAAGCATTTTATACTAGACTACAGGATATTACGGAAAAAATAAGAAGAAGAGACATCACAATTTTGATGGGTGACATGAATGCAAAGATAGGTACAGTCAACACCGGTTTTGAAGAAGTCATGGGAAAACATGGGCTAGGAATAATGAATGAAAATGGGGAACTATTCTCAAATTTCTGTGCTTCAAAACAACTGGCTATAGGAGGAAGCATGTTTCTGCATAAGAGAATACACAAGGCAACATGGATATCACCAGACCATAGAACAGAAAATCAGATTGATCATATATGCACAAACAAGAAGTTTAGATCATCATTGCAGGATGTAAAGGTATATAGAGGAGCAGATGTGGCATCAGATCACCACCTTCTGATAACCAAAGTAAAAATGAAACTCAAGAGATATGCAACAAATGCAAAGTTATAGACAACAATTTAATATATGACATCTAAGAAATCAAGAAACAAGAGACAAATTTACGGTCACAACATCCAACAAATTCCAAGTGCTCCAACAGCTGGAAGATGTAGTGAATACAGAAGACTACTGGCAGCAAATCAAAACGGTATGGAATGAGACATGTGAAGAAATACTGGGGAAAAGGGAACAACAACAAAAAGCATGGGTAACAATGGGAAACCATCAATAAGATAAAAGACAGAAAAAACAAGATAGCAGATTTAAACACAAGCAAAACCATAAGTTCCAAAGCCAAGGCTCAAGAAGTGTACACAAAAACAAACAAAGAAGTAAGAAGTAGTATTAAAAGAGACAAGAGGAAGTATATTGAGGAGTTGACAAGAGAGGCAGAAGATACTGCAGTAAGGTTAACTGAAATGAACTACACTGCACTTGATGTCGCCTACACTCCAAACTAGCTGTTCTAAATTCTAACTCTAACTCTAAGTCCACTGATAGCTGGAACGACGGCGAAGTGACTACACAATCTCTGCACAGACTTCGGTTCTACACAGCCTATCCTGGAATCTCCTGAACACAACTAACTGCACCTCTAAACTTCAGCAGCTGTCCTCTGCTATGATTCACCAAAACTAACAGTTCTGCCTATCTGTGCTGACTTCAGTAGAGAGAATGTTTACCCTATCTCTCTCCACTAACTCTGGACTTGATGACTGAGGGTTAACAAAACCCCACTGGATTCTGGACTGGAACTGTAGCGGACTTCTACCACTCGGAAATTACCTGCCCGAGTACCTATAACTGGGCTGTCGGCTTTATTATGGCCGTGAAGAAACGAACACAAAATTACCACACCGCTGGCAGCCTGCCAAATCTGCGTGTGTAACGAGCGTCAGAGCTCAGGATTTATCCACAAAAATCCTATTCGCTGGAAAATGTCTTCCCCTGGTTGGGAAACGTATTTTCTTCCTCTCCGTCCACTAACTCTGGCAACTAACGTAAAACCCTTGCGGTTCTGCGAATGCCCCAACTTTGCCGTGGGAGAAATTTTGTGGTCTCAAAATTCCGCTCTCATTCCCACAAAAAGCCGGCACCTGCTGTTTAGACAAAAGCAAAAAACAACAGCTAAACAAAACGTTAATACTCTATTACAAATAACAATTAACTTCCTGACAAACCCTTAAGTCTTTAACACTTAAGTCTCCCCGTCTATAATCAATACAGCTCCCCTACTCTCTCCCGTTATGCACCACCATACAAAATCATGCAAACAAAGTCCGCTCCCCCCACTGAGCTCCCTTCTCTACCTGAGCCCACAAGGTAAACATTGGCTAACCCAGATCGCCTGTTCTGCCTGACTAACTCCGAGCAACAACCATATTTTCAATGGCCCGTCTGGGCAGACGTACTGTGGCCTACTTCTTACGCTGACACTAATGCCGTAATGTTTAACACAACTAAAACTAGCCTTCTCAAGGAATTCCTAAAATTCCCGTCAATAATAGTAATCACATTCAAAATGAAATACAAAATAATTCCCTTAACATAAATAAATGTCATCTCCATCTTCTGAATACACAGAATAACAAAGCACAATCAATAACCTATAACCCTGTTTACGCTAGCATCTACATGCCGTCAAAAGTTATACATAACCCCTGATTATCAAATTGAAAACCCCGTAGTTCAACCACGTGTTTATAATTTTATGACCACGTGCTTATCTCCCCCTTGTCCCACTGAACGTCGTATCAATAACAATTCCGTAACCAACGCGCCCACGCGCTTCCAAATTATGCCTCTTTCACTCCCGTCCACAGATATATGCGTAACTATATAAATAGCGAGCATCAATACTCTCACTAAAATCACAAATAAAAATACACATTACGCGCTCCCGACTATTCTGTAAATAAATAAAATTTGCAGATGCGAGTTTCTCTCCCGACCGACTTTGCAATAATACAAAGCGGTGATATCTCAACTTTTAAACCATGCCGCTATTCTTTCAACAAGGAATTAAATGGACCTAGTTTCTCATGTCTATCACTCAGATCGAATTGATGGCTCTGGAGTTAAGAATTAAATTAAACTAAAACTTCCCAAGAAACTTAAATGATCGGCTAGGACTAGAAAAATTAAATAAAGTCCTCACGCAAAAATTCATGCTTACCAAATCTCGAATGTCCTACTGAAGGCAATCGACTTGACTGGCAACCCGGCTTTGGCAATTTTTTTCCATTAAAAGAGAAAGAAACTATGAAATATAGGCCTTTTATAATCAAGACCCCCACGCGCCGACTTCGTGACGTCATATGCGCGGCGTGGTTGTAAAGCCAATGAGAGCTCTGCATTTCAACTGCAGTTATCTCTCAGCCAATCAGAACCTAGATCGTTCTGATGTAACGTGCATGGGTTTTAGACAAAGAAACGAGATTAAGCCTAGCCCTATACTGCGGAATTGAAGCAAAAATGGCCGCAAATAATTTAACTCCCGAAAAATGCGTATATGGCCACGCAATATCTTTAAAAAAAGACAATCTGGTGCCAATCCTGATCTAGCATCTATAATCTTAATCTAGAATAATACTTTCTAATTCCCTACACCCCCATTCTAAACACATAGATCAAACTCCATCGTGATCTCATCTTGAAAAAAACGTAAATAATAGAAGGAGAAGAAACATGGAGAAGGATTTTTCTGTAATCCCTCCAAAAATAGTGAACTAAATGCAAGGAGAAAAAGACATGGGCCATTTGAAAGACAGAATCTCAGTACTTTCGTCACAAAGCACATGGAGAAGAGAGCTGGAAACAGAGGTGAAAATGATGCTGAGAACATGGAAAGAACTTGAGATGATAGCACGTGACAGGAGGACTTGGCATGTGTTTGTTGAAGGCCCATGCTCCTTGGGGAGTGGAGGGTTATGAATGAATATGAATAAACTTCATGAGGGCGTAACTATAAACACAAGCTATCAACTTCATGTGGGCGTAACTATAAACACAAGCTATCAACTTCGTTATAGAACAGCTACACGCAAGCTATCAATATCATGTCATCATAACGACAAACACATGTATCAACTTCATTTCAGCGCAGCTACACACAAGCTATCAATTTCATAATGTCATTACAACTACAAAAAATCTATCAACTTCATTATGCAACAGCTTCACGCAAGCTATCATCTTCCTGTCAACATAACTATAAACACACACTATTAACTTCATTTCAGAAGAACTACAAATACATCTATCAACCTAATTTCAGCACAACTACATAGACGCTATTAACAAACACGTCTATCAGCTTCATTTCAGCACAGCTGCACACAAGCGATCAATTTCATTTCAGCACACATACAAACACATCTATAAACTTCATTTGCACTGCTACGTATAAGCTATCATTAAACAGATCTTGTAACTTCACTTGCACAGCTACACCCAAGCTATCATCAAACACATCTTTCAACTTCATGTCGGCACAGCTACGCACGACATTATCAACTTCATGTCAGCACAGCTACGCACGACATTATCAACTTCATGTCAGCACAGCTACGCACGACATTATCAACTTCATGTCAGCACAGTTTCAAACAAACTTATCAGCTTTTTTCAGCCCAGCTAAAAACATCAGCCCACTTCAGGGCAACTAAAACAATCTGCATCTTTGCAGTCGTGTGACCAGAGCATATTTTTTAATTCATGAATCTTATTCGAAAGAAACCTCGTAGAAATAGATATTTGACACAGGTCGCGTTACTGGCGTGATCTCCATTAAGAGAACATCTAATGTTCACATCTCCTTTTATTGATTTAATTTATTTACATTTTACACTGAGCGGAAGTCCTCCGGGAATGAACACTACAGAGAGCGAGCGAGAGAGAGAGAGAGAGAGAGAGATGAAAGGAGAGAGAGAACGAACGAACGAACTATTTTCAAAGGGTTGAGAATTGGGCACGCAGACCCTCTGACATTCTACCCTTCCTGTCTCTTATCGTGTATTCTGAAAACATTTATTCTCACTTGGAGAGAGAGAGAGAGAGAGAGAGAGAGAGAGAGAGAGAGAGAGAGAGAGAGAGAGAGAGAGAGAGAGAGAGAGAGAGAGAGAGAGAGAGAGAGAGAGCTAAAGAGAGAGAGCGAGAGAGAGAGAGAGCTAAAGAGAGAGAGAGAGAGCTAGAGAGAGAGAGAGAATGGTGCAAAAATAGAAATCATCACTTCTCCGGTCTTCACTTTTCAATCCCTTATACCAGTTTCTTTTCATCAATCATTCACTCGCTCTTGACTGCCTAGCGTGCTTCCACTTATGTTCAGCATCGCTGGACCCAGTGTCTAGTAGATTATTTATTTCTGAATGACCCCCCCCCCCCCCCCCCCAAACCCAACAGTACTTCTCTTCCCTGAATTATTTGCCAAAATCAATGAATGGCGACCACCCAGCTTTCACCCCTCTATTCCCCCCTCAGTTCCAGAGTTAGTGTTTTCAGACAACCGACTCGCGGTGAATTCCATTTCTTGCTTCGATTTTATCATAATTGTTTGCGGAGTCGGATCTGCCTAGCAGGCGGGAGTTGTGAGATCAGCGGAAAATTTCATAACTAGGTGAGCCATTTGCACCGACTGCTCACTAGATATGTAATTTTAGCCGCTGTAGACTATAGTAATGTACGCGGTGTGTGGACAATTGGTGCTAATCTGTAGGGTAGTCAATGTAATCCTATTATACTGAAAGTGTTTGGCGTTCAAGATTTTTCTTTATCAGAATGTTCGTAAGTGCAGTATCGCCAGTTAGTGAAAAATCTGCAAAGGATTCAGATATAGATATACGAAAGCTATCAGTAGATAAAATGCGAGATCCAGTGTGTGGTATTCATCATTCGGGATTTTTCAAGACGGTCAAATATCCAGTCATCTTGATGAACATGGGCGGTATCTATGTTCCATCCTTCTGTGTCTGCGAGAAGGAGCAATGCTACAACGACCGTATGAAAACCAGTTCTCAAGACAGTGATTCAGATTCCAACGAAGACAATACAAAATCATTCGTGTACATTCAGTGCGTCACAGGAAGTTGTTTAGCAGGAGAGGTAGCTCCTAAGAAATGCCCAGATGACGACAGCACCTGGTGGGCAATTATAAAGAAAGTTGCCTGCATCGTGATGATCATATGCCATTGCACAAACTCCATTAGATGCGTTTTCATACTGCAAGGAGTTTCAGACAATGAAGGGGCGCTAGTATTTTCATTAACTAATTACTTCATACTCAATTCTTTCTTTTATTTGCTAGCTTTGAATAGTCACGCTTGTCTGAAGCACTTCACGCCATTCCTTTCCGCCGTGCTAAAATATGAGAAGAAATATGGATTTAAATGTAAATTTAAAAAGTGCTCAAAGAAGAATTTAATTTTGTTCTGCATTGTCATTGTCTTTCAATTCGCTCAAGGCACAGCACTGATGTACGGAATTTTAACATTTTCGGACAACATGAGCCCACAGCTGTGGCCTTTAACCCATCTTGATGGAGTCCTAAGGTTTTTTGGAGCCTTGATAGTTGGTGTTGGCGTGTTCTTCGCTGGGTGTAATCAGTATGGAACTCATTTTTTTCGCGCTGTCGTTACCACTATGTTACAAGGAGAGTTTAAACGACTGACCACTGATCTATCCGCCATCTTATCACATACGAATGACAGTTCTTGTGTTGAGCTTCTCTTCGACCAGGTTCTGGAGAATTTCAAGGTTGCATGTGATCTTATGGACAAAGGATACAACGTAATCAAACACACGATAGCTGCGGGTTATATCTTCGGCATCCCTACGTTATGTCTCGTGATATTTGGAGTTATAAAACGCAATATGCAACTAGACCATTATCTAGTATTGTCTGTCAACACTATCACAGCAGTGGTCATACTTATTCACACGACATGGACACTAGCAAGACTTAAATCACAGGTATCGCTAAATCTAAATGTTCAGTTCAAATGTTGGTAACATCTGGTAACATCTGGTAACACCTGAAGGGCTGAATCTCAAGGCCCCGTACAGTTCCCCGGGGGGTCTCTAGAGAAATTAAGAAAAGAAGAGGACTACCGCTCCGTCAGGCATGTCGTACAAGGCGACTAAAATGAAGTTGTGCTTGTGTCTGGTAACCTCGTTTAAGTCAAAGAAATCGCTACAGAATCCATTGTTACTGGAGCATACACCTTGGTGCAGCCTTCTTGCAAGGGGATCAGCCACACCTGTGACTCCATGCTTCATTAGAAGTGGAAAAAAACGTGACGATGATGAATCTTAAGGGACATAAAAATGGAAATCAGAAACACAGTTCATGATCTACGAAATAAAATTCTTCAGTTAGAATGAAAAAAACTGTACAGTATTTTTTTTATGAAACAAAAACAAAACAGATTGCACAAGCACAAGTCTAGAAAATAATAAGGTGGGGAAAAAAAAGAAGCACATTGGAATGTTATGTCAAAGAAATACCATGGTAAGGGTATGAATCTTGGATAATGAACAAGCAGAAACATTGGCTACTGCGACAGTAATATCGTTCCTGAGGAAACATACTTTGTATGTCATGGACAACTAAGAAATGAAAAAAGGAAATATTAAATAAAAGCAATATTGTAATGAGCATCCGTTTGGCAGAGTTTGGCATCGCATTGCAGTCTACCCAGCTGTACACGGGTACCTAACTCTGCTCTTGAGTTAGGGAAGGCTAAGGCATCGAGCAAGGGAACTGGTCGACCCACCTCTCGAAGCTGGGCCTTTTATAGTGAAGTCTCTAACACTTCACTCCAATACGGCAGTACCTGCTATGGTACAGCATTTACCTTTTACGTTTTGTAATGTCACTGTTTTGTAATGTCACTGTTTTGTAATGTCACTGTTTTGTAATGTCACTGTTTTGTAATGTCACAGTTTTAGAAACAGTGCAGGCCACCAAGAACCACGTTTGTCAGTAGTGAAACGTCGAAAGCTTGCCTGGTTTGGGCATGTAACTCGTCATGACTCCCTTTCGAAAACGATCCTCCAGGGAACAGTCGAAGGTAAACGGAGAAGAGGAAGGCAAAGAAAATCCTGGGCTGATAACATCAGAGAATGGGCAGGGCACAGTTTTTCCACACTTGTACGCATTGCTGAGAATAGAGAGCAGTGGAGGACCCTGTCTGCTGATGCTTCCACCATGGCACCCCTACGACCCATGACGGGTTACGGGTTGAGATGAGATGATGAATGTGACTGTTAGCAAAAGAGACAAGAAGGAAGGCAAAATACATTGGTAATAAACTTAGAAACAGTTTGAAAGGAAGGTAAGAGGAGGGAATCTGGACAGCTCGGTGATAAAAAGAAAGAATTAAGGTAAAAGAAGGAGAAGAAGCAAGAGAGAAAAGATATAGGATAGCAATGACAAGACAGCCGGAAAACAAATAACATCAAGGATAACATGTCAAAACGGCTGAGAAAATAACACGATCTAGGATAACCTGACCAGACGGCTGAGAAAACCATAACATTCAGTTAGATTGACCAGACAGCTGCGAAAACTGTAAGGTCTAGAATAACCTGATCAGACGGCTGGGAAAACCAAGAGACTTTGATAACCTGACCAGACGGCTGGGAAAACCATACGACTGTTAACCTGACCAGACGGCTGGGAAAACTGACAAAATCCAGGATAACGTGACCAGACGGCTGGGAAAACCGTAAGATCTAGGATAACCTGACCAGACGGCTGGGAAAACCATAAATTCTAGACTAACCTGACCAGACGGCTGGGAAAACCGTAAGACCTAGGATAACAATAGACGGCTGGAAAAAACGATAAGGTCAAGGATAAAATGACAAGACGATTGGAAAAACTATAAGATCTAGGAATAACATGACTATTCTTTACCCTTCAACTACACACGGTGCAAAGACCTCCAATAAATGCGTACCAAGTCCTTCCGTCCTGTGCCATCTGCTCAGAGTGTTTTCATGTATTCTGTATTCTTTTCATTTCTTTCTCCAGTTCTCTTCTCCAGTTTTTCTTGTCCTTAACCCTAGGTTTACCAGAAAAAAATTAAACTACCTTGTAATGCTATTAACAGGTTTCCTCAGTGTGTGTCCAATCCATCACCGGCGTTTCTTCCACTAACACCTGTCTGGTTCTTGTCATCATTTCCCCATTGGTGGGCTTGTTATGCCATTTAAATCCATCTTTTCTCCACAAACACCCATTTCTGACAGTTGGTGTCTTCCGGTACGTTCTTTTTATTGTTCTCCATGTTTCAGAGCCATACAATAGCATGACACGACTGCTGGGACAGCAATAAGATATAGGATAACGTTACAGGACGGGTGGAAAAGCAATAACATCTAGGATAACAACAAAACGGGTGGGAAAACAATGCGATCTGGAAAACATGATAAGAAGGCTGAGAAAACAACAAGACCTAGGATACTATAACAAGAAGACTGGGAAATTTAAGGGATAACATGACAAAATGGGTACAAAAACAATAAGATCTAGGATAAGATGACAAAATGGGTACAAAAACAATAAGATCTAGGATAAGATGACAAAATGGGTACAAAAACAATAAGATCTAGGATAAGATGACAAAATGGGTACAAAAACAATAAGATCTAGGATAAGATGACAAGATGGCTGGGAAAGCAACATCTGGGATGTTCTAGTCCTCAAAAGTCGGGAAATTGAAGACGGAATGGTGAAATCCATTAGACTTTATAAATGATGATTCAGAAAATTCGTTTTAAAATAAAGCCTATCTTAGACTTAGAGCCAAGGTTTCGATAATAAAAAAAACAACAACAAAATACGGATTCAGAAGTAAAGAGCAACAGTTTATGTAGGTTATAGATGTTCATTATCCTGGTTGCAATTATACTTTTGTCAATGAAAATATACCCATCATTCAAATGTGAATGAGATGAGTTATAAACATCTGTACTAGTACTCGTATAAGTTTTATATCGTTTTATATCTTTCTTTGAAGATCAAGTCAGTATGCAACACCGTCTACCTGGCCAACTGGAGCACATTTTCTCCACAGCTACATCAGAAGGTAAATTTAGCAGCTAAAGTTACCTTGTAAAAACAGCATGTCTATAAAATCTCATTTATGGTGCACAAGTAGATTAAAAACACTAATTAGGAAATACACTAATCAACTTGACTAAACAAAAGTGGCGATGCTATTTACGGCGCCACCTCAGATTGGGCGAAAAGAAGCTCACACAACAAGCAGAAGACAGGAGAAAGCGTCGAAAGGAGCACGAGGAAAATAAGCAGCTGAGGGTTGTCACCTCAGGGGCGCATTCCCATAGTCAGTTATGACTGAAGGGGCAATTATGATTATACTTACTTACTTACTTAGTCGTTCCCCTTCTACCGTGAGGTGTAGAGGTTTGGAAGAGAGAGCGCCAGACCATTCTATCAGCTGTCTTCTTCCTGGCCTGGTTCCATTCTAGTCCTCGGTCCTTCAAAGATTGTCTAATGTTGTCCTCCCAGCAGACTCTGGGTCGTCCTGGAGGTCTGGATCCCTGGCTCTTTGTTTCCCATGCTTGTCGTGGTAGCCGATCTTCTCCCATTCTGCAGACATGGCCAAACCATCTTAGTTGGGACTGTTCTATTTGGGTCTGCAGCGGATGGGATTTTAGGCAATTATGATTATTATTATTATTATTATTATACAAAGGCAGCGAGGAAAGGAACTGGTTGCCCTACCTCTCGAAGCTGGACCTAATATAGTGCAGTCTCTAACACTTCCCTCCCCATTTGTCAGTATCTGCCATGGAACTAAGTTTACCTTACATAAGCCAAAGACTCTACATCTGAATAGTTTTTGCTTCATTGCAGCTCTCCCCATTTTATCATGGACTTTCCTCCATGTTTTTGTAAACTGTCAGTGTGTGTTTCTTTTCCCGGAAAGCATATTCCATCTCCTGAGCAATATAAATTATTTTGTCTTCTGTTTACCAGCGTTGCCTAAAACCAGCCTATTGAGGAGTCATCCTTTGCTTAGTTTCAAGGAGCCATGTTAGTCTGGTATTGATTAGTCTTTCCATCAATTTACATATGCCGAGTAAGCTGATTGGCCTGTAGCTGTCAGCTTTAGTTTTGTCTCTTGCAGGTTTTAAGTTTGGAATCATAGTTGCTTCATTCCGTACTGTACCTTCTTTCCGGCTTGCAATTATGATTTTCAGAAGTTTCTTTTTTTAGTTTGTGTTTCAAGGTGTTTTAACTTTTCATTAATAAAATCCTGAAGATTTTTCTTTTTTTCAATTTGATCTCTCGCATGTTCTAGCTATTGCAACGTAACTTTGGTCATCACAAGCTTCTCATCTGTATTTGTTGTTTGCTGCTTTGAATTAGAATCTCTTGAAAAGTATTTCTTCCTTCTTGCTGTTATATTCCATTTGCCAAGTATTATCTACTTTTCAATGAATAAAGTTGCTGTCCTCTTTCTTGTTATCTATTCCATTTTCTTCTAGCTTGAAGCTGGTGCAACTACATCCACATTGTTCAATTTTTTTTTTCTCAAAATTTCCACAGTTTTGTTCAATTATTGCTTAATTACAGTCTTTCAGTTTTTCTTTCCACAATATTCTTGCTGCTTGGTTTATGATCCTTTTTTTTTCAGCTGGAAATTGTTTTCCAGATTTGTTTTACTTCTGGCAGTCGATAGTTCTTCAAGTTTCGACATTTTGTTTTTGTTCCGTACTGTTTTTAGTATTTTTGCCCTTGCTCCTCGAGGAATTTGGTTCCTCTGTTGCTTTTAGAATTGCTTTATTTATCTTCTACATCTTCGTCGTTTCCTCCTCCTAAACCTGGTCTTCTTGTTGTTCTTTTTCCTCATGTTTTCCCTTTCCTTCACTCTTTTTCTTCGAGTTCTTTTTCTTTATCATACTCGTCATCTTCTTTTCCTCTCTCTCCCACTTATTGCTCTTCTTCATCATCTTCTTCTCCGTCTCCATTACTCCGCATCTCCTCCCGCTCCTCCACCTTTTCTTCTTTCTCCTTTCCCTTTTCTTATTTCACCGAAATCGAAGATTATGGACAAAAAAATTGTAAAAAAAAAACAGCACATCTCCTCCGTCTTCCTTATCCTCTTCCTCCCCTTCATTTCCTTCGTTTCCTCAAACGTCAGCTTTAACTTTAAAGTCATAGATTTAGATTTTTTTTTCTTTCTTGACTGCATCTCTTCAGTTCTATCATTTCAAGATCGTCTTCTGCATCAGTTGTCTCTTTCCTTCCTTTTGCAGAGTGACGACCTACTAAACCAGTGACTCCCAACCTGGGGTATGAGAAGCTTATCAAGGTGGTGCAGAGAATTTTTGTAATAAACTTCTTCTCCAAATTCCATGCAAGGGGGTGTAGGTGATCATGTCTCTCCACAACTTCCTCTCTCCAGTACTATTTATCAATTATTTTGTAGACCTCTTGCCATGCCATGATGTTACACGGCCCAGTATCTTCTCGCTTTTACCATCCTCAATCTTTGGACCTTCAAACTTTCATGTGGTCACAATATATTCCACATTTCTTCTTCTTCTTCTTCTTCTTCTTCTCATAATATGCCAGAGAAGGCGGACGGTTTCCTTCTAATATAAGTAATAAGCTTCCTACAAATAACTATATTATTCCAATGAAATATTCCAAAAGTAGTTACGTTAGTTAAAAAGTTGTGGACTATAGAAAACACGAAGAGCCTTGTTCTCAATCAAATCCTAAGCAAGAAACAAACGAAAAGCTGAACATAATATGTAGGCATCTCTTTTAAAAACTGTACTAAGAAAAACAGTTGGTTGACAAGCAAGAGAATCACGGGTCTCATTGATATATTTAACTGTGTTCTGATAAACATATAACACCGCTGTGATGCATTAAAATGTTGATATCTACCGAATAAAGTTTTCTTTATAAATAATTAAACTCCTGCGACGTCGCTGGTACTAAACTCTTTCCGGCTACTGCCGTTCCTTTGGATCTACCAGCCACGTGGAGAGGGGGGAACCTGCTGAATGGGCAACAGCTTAATCTCCATATAACTATGACCAAGCTTGCACCCTGGAGAGGACACTCTATCTTTACCAAATGTTGTCGGCACAACACTGGAAGTAGTAGTTACCGAATTATCTTCGCCCGCCTCACAACGCGTGTTTGCGGAAACTCCAAAATTTCAAACTGGGACCAAAGCTGTGTTATATAATGCCTGCTTCATCAGCACGCTTCTATATGGCAGCGAAACATGGAAAACCTATGCTAAGCAAGAAAGAAGGCGCAATACCTTCCATCTACGGTGCCTACGCCACACCCTTGGTATGTCGTGGAAGGACAAATATCGAGATGCTAGTCACGTGATGGCATTCAAAGCATGCATACACTGCTTAGACAGTGCATACTACGCTGGCTTGACCATGTCCGCCACATTGAAGATGGTCGCATCCCCAAAGATATTTTTCAGGGACAACTGGCAGATGGCAAAAGAATAGCTGGGTGGCCGCAGCTGAGGTTCAAAGAAGCGTGCAAGAGAGACAAGAAGGCAAGAGGCATAACTTCAGCAACCTGTGAAGATGAAGCTGCTGATGGCACCAAGTGGCGATGCTCCCTACGATGCCACCTCAGATTGGGCGAAAATAAGCTCTCACAACAAGCAGAAGAGAAAATAACACGCAGAAAGGAACATCAGGGAAAATAAAAGCAGCTGAAGGTCATCACCCCAAGGGCGCATCATTCCCTTGGTCGGTTATGACTGAAGGAGGCTACTAAAATAAACAATTAATTAGTGTCTTTATTTATTTTCTTATACGTATGGCAAACTCTACAGTTTATTTTGTCTCATATTGAGAAGTGGGTACAAGAAGGTTAAATAAAAGACAAGTGGGTACACGGACTGAAAAATGTTGAGAACCACTGCTAAAAACTAAAATGTTTCTCTCCAAAGGTGCTGCTTTTCACCAACATGTTCTGCACCAACCAGTTTGGTCTGACAGTCTATGATTTTTTCCTGGTCGACTGGTCTACCCTACTCGTGGTAACATTATCAAATTATGTCGCTTACGTTGTTTTTGTGTTGAAGTAGTTCTGTTTAACAAATATGTTTTTCTGTTATAATGTAATTAGCGTCCGATCGGCAAAACAGTAGAGCACTTGCCTGTCGCGGCAAGGTTACCAGGTTCCGGGTTCGAATCCTGGTAGCTTCACTCTTCAGTTTATCCAAATGTTAATGAGTACGTGACTCTGGTCTTGAGTTAAGGAAGGTAAAGGAAGCAAGGAAGGGAGCCGGTTATCCAGTCTCACACTTGACGTACCTATGGCAATATCTGATTGTAACTACCTTTATAGTGTAATAATAAAGACCAAACTTTATTCCAGTTTATTTTGAGTTAAATGGGGGAAAAAAACACACACACAAATAGTAATACGTCTTACAAGGAGAAAGGACAAGAAAAACCTACGTTGCGGCCACAAGGCCTTCGTCAGGGACAGACAAGCAAGAGACAGGAGGGAAAGAAAATGAGAATTAAGTAGAGAACATGAAACTATAAAAATAAGAGAAAAAACTCCCTTATGTCCAATCACATGTGAAGCAAGATGGCTGCCACTAAACCGGAAAGAGGAAGTCGATAGTACATTAAAAACAAAAAATAAGAAATAATGAAAACAAGGACTGGAAAAGAGTGAGAAAAAAAAATAAAAAAAATTTAAAAAAATATAATAATAAATAAATAAATTAAAAAAAAAATAATATATATATATATGTATATATGTATATATATATATATATATATATATATATATATATATATATATATATATATATATATATATATATATATATATATATATATATATATATATATATATATATATATATATATATATATATATATATATATATACCATTACAATAATATATATAATATATATATATACATATATATATATATATATATATATATATATATATATATATATATATATATATATATATATATATATATATATATATAATATATATATATATATATATATATATATATATATATATATATATATATATATATATATATATTATAATAATAATAAATAAATTTAAAAAATAATAAAATAAAATAAAAATAAAAAATAAATTAATAAAAAATTTAAAAAACAAAATAAAATAAAATAAATACACATTTTTAAAAAAAAGTAATAATAATAATAAGTAAATAAATAAATAAAATTAAATAAAAAAAATTAAAATATAGAAAGTGAAGGGCATATAATACATACACCATCAGAAAAAACACAAGATAACACGGAAACTATCCAAAGTACAGGCATCGTTTGGTGCACATACATAATAATTATAATGTCTAAAGGCCATACATGGAGGCATATGTGGAGTCATCCTTAAATGACCACCAGCTATGCACAATGCTATAGTATGTAGATTTGAACGTGAACATCTGTCTGTGAGGCTAGTTACATCTTCATTGACTTTTGAAATCATTCACACGTCCAGGGATTCTTCCTGTGGTGAAACATGTTGAGAACCCAGTATTGCACACTAAGCTTGGAGAAGTCATTTGAACCCCAGACGTAACTCTGGCTTTTACCTGGTTGCCTGCATGCAGGAGAAACTCACTTTGGACCCCATGATATGCAGGAGTAGCTAAGAAGTGGCTCTGTGTAGGACTTGACGATTCCTTGGGAGAGCCCAGAATAAGAGCACAGTATTTTGGCTCTGCTTATCTGGGGAGCCCTCCCCTTAGGTGGCGGGAAATGCACAGTATGCCACACGCTTCTTCCTCCTAGCTTGGGACCAGATCCTTTAAATGCAAGCCAAGCTGGAGAAACTGGAGCTCATGACTTCAACTCAGAACATTTCGGAATGTCAGAAAAATCAGAGGAAAAGCTTAGACCTACAGTGAAGATAATACCAAGGAGTCTTCAACTTGGTATTGGGTGCAAAAGAGCGGGAAGCTCAGCAGTCCGAGTTCAGTAACAACAACAACAACAGCATCTAAAGGCCATACATAAACAGATTTTATCTAACGGTCATGGATATTAGAGATAAAAGTTCATAACTGCTTGTAGACAAAATGATAAGAAAGCAGACAAAAAAAGTAATCGGACAAAAACTTTAAAATAATGAAAAAAGAATTAAGAACAGAAATGCAAAATAAATTGGATATATATATATATATGTTTCGATTACATACTGACATGTCTTACATCATGTTCGGTTACATGGCTTGGTCCCAAAGTGGCCATCGTTGACAGTTTTCAAACGGCTGTGGACTAGAAGGTGAATGATTTCAAAAGTCAATGAAGGTGTAACTAGCCTCACAGACAGATGTTCACGTTCAAATCTACATACTATAGCATTGTGCATAGCTGGTGGTCATTTAAGGATGACTCCACATATGCCTCCATGTATGGCCTTTAGACATTATAATTATTATGTATGTGCACCAAACGATGCCTGTACTTTGGATAGTTTCCGTGTTATCTTGTGTTTTTTTTCTGATGGTGTATGTATTATATGCCCCGATCAGTAGCCGGGGGGTACTCTGATGAGACCAACAAAGAATAGGATTACTACTTCCTCAGGCATGTCGTAGAAGACCATTAACAGAAGGTTGTTGTGCATGAGACTGGCAACCTCATCATGTTTAACAAATTGTTACAGAAAACCAACACTGCAAGAGCTTGTGAATGCTTGGTGCAAAGGGGATCAGCTACAGCGGTAACAGTAGTCCCACAACCGATACTACCATAGGGGAGTGAAATGTTAGAGACTTCATTATACTAGTGTCCAGCATCGAGAGGTGGGGTGACCAGTTCTTTTTCTCGTTGCCTTTTCCCTTCCCTAACTCAAGAGAAAAGTCAGGTACCCATTTACAGCTGGGTAGATTAAAGCGTGTCGGCCGTGAGTCGAACCTGACACCTTTACCGCGAGAGACCAGCGCTCTAACCACTGTGTTAATAGGACACTCACATGTGCTACAGAGAGCAAAAAAAGATGAAGGATGATTATGTATGTCGTTTTGATTGTCCCGTATAGGTCCCGGGGTTTTCTAATGTCGTTTTGATTGTCCCGTATAGGTCCCGGGGTTTTCTAATGAGATCAAGAAAGATTAGGATCGTTGCTGTCTCAGGCACCTCGTAAGAAGCAAGAGTTGTGCGTGGGCTGGCAACATGATTATGTCAAACAGATTGATGTGGAAACCACTACTGCAAGGGCCACATGGATACTTTGGTGCAGACTTTCTACAAGGTTGACCAGATGCAGCAGTGGTTCTATCTTCCAAAAGTAGCGAAAAGGGAAGTTAAGATTTTTGATTGGAAGTCATTTTTTTTTTAAATTGTATTGTTATTATGTATGTAGATGGTGTCGGCGTCTGTGGCCTAATGGATATGAACGCAGTTTCATAATCCAGATATACCAGGTTCGAAACCTGCTGCAGGCGGTTTGGTAGCAGATCGCTTTGTGTGGATTTTTAACAATGGTATAAGCGCCGTACCGTTCAGAAAGCAATGGCAAACTACTGAATGAAAAAATTGCCTAGAAAAAAATCACAAACAGCCAATAAAAGCTGGGGTTGATTGCCACGTCCTGTAAAGGATAAGCAACTAACTTTATGTAGATGGTGTATGCCAATGTCATATGTTTGACCCTTACGTGGTAGATGCTGTACTCCCGTCTTTGAGTTGTATCCATATTGTAAAAGGTCAAGGTAATCCCTTAGCAAATAGTGCCGTAGGGGAGTGAAGTGTTAGAGATTTCACTATACTAGGTGTGGTAAAGTGGGATGTTATAAATATTTATAGGGGACTTAGTGTACTGACTGAGATCAGCTGTGAAGGTATCTATATCTAATAAGAGTAGTGTATTATAGATAACCTTACTTACTGCCACATATATGTATACCTCAGTCAGAATTATTCTGGAATAGTGTGATGACTACGTTATATGTCTAGGGTATGTGTATGATGAAGGGTAAGTCATAACAACAACAGACAGATAAACAATTTAATTTATTCCACCACACTTGACAACACTGTGACACTCACATACATAAAACACTCTAAGAGGATATCTTAAAGGAGTCACTGATAACTTTTCAAATAACAATATGTATTCAGTGCTGTCATGAATGTATATGTGTCCTGATTCAAATACAAAGGGAACCAGGAATCACAATCAATTTTAATTACAAGTTATATGTACAGAATTTATTAATATGATTCATGTAGTGACATATATTATTAATGGTATCCTATGTGTGTCAGTTGTGTAGTGGTAATATGGGGTAATACTGGTTTTGTTTTGTTCAAGCTCTGTTGGTATTTGTCATCATGACTTCAATAGTTTGTTTCTATTGGAACTAGTATTGGAGATGTTCTCAGTTCCTGGTATTAAAACAATTAAATTCCCCTCTTAATTTTCTTTTACAATGTCATTTTAAGATGGGGTACATAATGTTGAGCTCCATGGCCACACTCTCTTATCTTGCGTGATGACTGCAGTAAAAGACTCCTCTGCTCGATTACTTTAATGAGTTCTGGAGCCACCCCACTGGTTGCTACATGGACCAAGGAGTATGCTGTCCACCTCTGGCTTCAGCAAAGCTCTGACCAGGTGCTGCTCAATAACTTTAAGACCACGGTCCCTGAAACAAGAAGGTTGTACCTTCTACGTCAGAACTAATTTATACTCTATTTTTACACTGAGCACAATACATCACAAACATTGAGTTCAGAGCGTTAGGCCAACTGTCAGCTTCATCTGAAATACTTTATACCAGTATTTCCCTCCCTAATGGTTACTACGCCTCTGCAATTCCAGCATTATTTCTTTCTAGTTAATAATCTAGGTGTCAGTGTACTGTTTGGCCATTCCATGCAGTTTTACTTTCCTCCGACACCTTCTGTTCAGGCTGGAGCACTATAGGCTTTACATCATGTTCGCTACTGAACCACACATATATACAGACATAATTTATCAATTTACATTCAATTTTCATTTAAAAATATTGAATATTTCAAGCTTACCACAATTCATGGAAATAATAAACAGTTTCGTTGACTGGCAATGAATATAGCACAACTCCGATCTGCCGATGTCCCAGGCTTTATTTTATAAAAAATATACACTGGTGCTCAACGCACTGCTTCTTAGTAGGTTTATTACAAGATGTGGCAATGAACAGACGCTCTGAATTGAGTATATTCGCAGCTCTACCCAATCAAACCATGTCTACACATCTTTTCA